>OX578141.1:68631494-68811494 GCA_951213105.1 Amaurobius ferox | reverse complement strand
TAAGCTCTATATATAGCCAAATCCTGAGAAATAGATGCTTCGAGGAAAATTAAATGTTTGAACCGGAAGTTGATAAAAAACCGCAAGTAAAAATCATTAGTGAATTCGTACCCCCCCCCCCCCCCCCGGATTTAGATGCTGAATCCATATCAGCCGCCATATAAGCTCTATTTATTGCCGATCGTGAAAAGTGAATGTTTTAAGGAAAACATAAGTTTTTGAATCAGAAGTGACTTCTCCAAAATCGGAAGTGGAAATATTTAGTCAATCTTCTTATCCTCTCTAGAATTTAATGCTGAATCCATCTCCGCCATTATCTAAGCTCTATCTATAGGCGAGTTTGAGAAGCGTGTTATCTTCAATAGAAATACATAGAAATACATCTAGGAGGAATTTGTGTTACAGGGAAATAAAAACTAGAGGTCGCGCGGATATTTTTATTTTATGAAACGTGTTATTTTCAATAGAAATATATAATTTAGGCGCAATTTATATGTTAAAGGACAATAAAAATTAGTAGCCACGTGGATATTTTTATTTTATGAAACATGTTACCTTCAATAGAAATACATGATCTAGGCGCAATTTATATGTTAAAAGACAATAAAGATTAGTGGCCGCGTGAATATTTTTATTTCATGAAACGTGTTATCTTCAATAGAAATACATGATCTAGGAGCAATGTATACGTTAAAGGACAATAAAGATTAGTGGCCTCGTGGATATTTTTATTTT
The DNA here is from genome assembly GCA_951213105.1 of Amaurobius ferox. Lineage (NCBI taxonomy): Eukaryota > Metazoa > Arthropoda > Arachnida > Araneae > Amaurobiidae > Amaurobius > Amaurobius ferox. The sequence continues at coordinate 68,810,759 of OX578141.1, read as the reverse complement.
ATGAAACGTGTTATCTTTAATAGAAATACATGATCCAGGAGCAATTTATGTTATAAAACAATAAATATTAGTGGCAGAATGTATATTTGTGAATTGATATACATGATTACAATTACCGGATACTGAGCTGACATTGAAGTTGAATCCTACTACGCAGCAAGGTTCAAATTTTTGCAATCCTAATTTTGGGAGCATCCTTCATAGGTGGGTTCTCTGAGGATGGGCTTGGTGGTTGCAGACTCATACAACCTAAGCTTAATTTCTTTAAATAAATTTGAAGAAAGCTACGTGGTAGGACTTAATTTGTCAGCCTCTATAGAGATCAGCAAAATTGCAGTGCATAATAAGATTACTTGCTACCATGCCAGGTATTATCTATTCCATATTGATGAGCTATGCTAAATACGAAATCGGTTCAAGGATACTACTACCTGCAATGAGACCTCGATCTTAACTTTGGTTACGCCTAATTTTGGTTACTGTGAATATTCCTTGGGCCAATAGACATTTCTTAACGAATAATTAAATTTTTTGCTAAATCTTTAATCTCTTCGAATAATAGCGTACCTAATTCTTCAAAATACTGTGATGCCAAATCATCTGATCTCACTTCAACTTGATCACGTCAATTAAATGTCATGAAATTACGCACATTAAGTCAACTACTGGCACCTTTACAACTAGTCACGCCAGTGTTCAAACAGTCGACATGAACATCACAGACATCAATAAATAAGTGGCGACTCTTGATTCCTAAAGTTATAATTTATTTATTGATGTCGGTCTATCTATGTCACGATCTCGTGCAAAATAATTGAGCAATCGAACTAAAATTTGGCGCGATTATTTCAATAGGCCAACGTTAACGCCTTATTCATTTTTAAAAAGACCAGACAAGAAGGCTTTAAATATTGGAACATTTTTTCTTGAAAATGCATAAACGTTTAAAAAAATAATTATTTTTGAAATATTAAACCAATACATATATGTAGAAGTAATTATTTTTATTTTAAAGCGAATTATATAATGTATAAGAAGCAAGCACGAAACTTTCTCGAGATATTGTACATTTTGATTTAAAATAGAAAAGTCACATAAATATCAGATATGCTCCCTCTTATAAGCCATAAATGACTTGACATCATTGTTCGAGATTTATTATTAGACATTCTTGAGATATTAATAATTGTGCTTTTCCAGTAGACCTAAAGAACGTCATATTTGTCGAAGAGTAAAAAATGTGCTTATTTTATTCGAGAACACCAATAAACCTTTTGACTTTCAACAAACCTCTGTCAGAAGAAAACTGATATTCCTTTTATTTTCTTAAAAGTATTGAAATTTGCTTATTTATAATAAAGTCATGTTTATAACACACAATGTATTTCAGGAATATAACTATAATACGGACACATTTCCGTCAGCAAGATACTTTTGCTACAATTAGGGTATTTTACCTTCTTTTCAATGCTTATTATTAATTTTACTTTCTCCTGCTATGTAATATTGGGAAAGTATTGTTTTCACGAGAAAAGTATTGCTTTCACGTCTGTCTGTATGTATGTATGCATGTCTGTGACCGATTTCTTGTGTACAGGATAGCGGCCACAAATATTAATGGATTTTTAAGAAACGTTATATCGGGTTTTGTTATCAAAAAATCTAGAACTGGATTGAATTTTTTTTAATTCGAGTGAAAACTTCGAAAGTTATTCGAAATTATATATTTTTGTAACATGGAAGCATAGAACAAAATTTAACTTAATTATCCTTAAAATTATTTATTTATGGCTCAATGATCGCGAGATTTATTAATTTCAATCATTTCTGTGTAAAATATCCGAGTCATAATTGTTTGTTCGTGACGTCATTACTCTCCTTGGAGGGTAAGTTACCCCCCAAAGGGGGTACATTGTCAAATATGGCAACAATCGAAATATTTTTTCAAGCCCTTTAAAGTGAAGGGTAACACGCTATAATTGCAATCATTTTGACTCACGATACCGATGTTTCAAAATATTTCTTGTAAAATTTGAAAAAAAAAAAGCTGCTAAAAATGAATTGTGGTACGAAAAAGTCAAGTTGAACCACACTCCAGTTTATTTTTAGGCATTACTTTCAGGATTTACTTTCCCTGTATCACATAAAATCTGTTAAGATTACAAAAAATTATAGTGCTTAAAATCTGCATTTCAGTTTTCGAAGGAGTCATACTTTTGGGAACCAGTACGCGAGTTTGGTGATTGATGTATTACCCTACGCTGATTTGTTTCAGGCACAAATCCGATAATTAGAATAGACTATTTTTCTAAATGCTACATAAAATGAAAATCGATAAAAACTAAAATAAATATGCTTATCTATACAAAATAAATGCTTGTTTTATATGCAAATTTTGATAGCAAAACGGATGAAATCATTTCAATTGCACTGAAAGGAACTGTTCTCAAGGTATATACAGTTTTTCAGTTTTTAAGAATATTTTTGTTCTTTTCTGGATTTTCATTTTAAAATGCACCAAGTTGTCTAAAGAAAGACAAGCATTTAAAAACTTGCAAATCCAATGTAATGTAAGGCAAGTAATTGATGCGGCGTTTCGAACAAATACAAACAACGAAGTAAAAGAAATTAATCTGAATCTGTAGGGAAAGCATGAGCTGCCAATATCGAACGAACTTGCTTACTAAGCTTTACTATATTTACTTAAACTCTGTAATATTTTCTTTCAGAGTTTTCACGAAAATTGTCGATTGCAAGATTTTGCTACCAATTTATGTTTTCGGACCTTTTGAACACGTATAAAGTACGATTCGACTTACATATTAGCGGTACTTCTACATTCTGTTGCATTTATTTTATTTTCATCTTTTTATCTTGCAGCTTTAACTGTAGAATATCTCATTTTATTGCTTTTACGCAGTACGGTTTTTATTACTCTCTTTGGCAACAGCAAATCACATCTTTTCATTTCTGCATATGGCAACATTGGTCTAGTCATATTTTGCTCGTCATGGTTATACTAATGAACTGTATTTTAAGATATTTATGTTTCCTTTATTTTTCCAATCTATATGCTTGTAGTCCATGTAACACAAGTTTATAGATAAAATCTATCTTGTGTTTCAGAAACAAGCATTTTTGTGTTCATTTCAAAGGGATATATGGAATTGACAAGAATTTTTTCGAAATGAACTTATCTTAAGCCTAAAGCTCTTCCACGTGCAAGCTTTTTTGCTTGATTTTTTTGTTTTCTTATTTTCATTCCTCACCTTTAAAATTTGTTGATTGTCTTTGTCTTTATGACCTGCATTACGTTTTATAATTTCCTCTTTATGGTTGAATTTCATTTATTTCTTTGTATTTTGTAGAAAATTTTGGGATAGTGTATTATGAGTTACTACTTACATTCTAACATTGGATTTACAATTTTATATTTATATATATATATGATATTTGATATATAGATTTGTAATATATATATATATATATATATATATATATACTGAAATATATACTATATATATATATATATATATATATACTATAAATAATTTGTATATATTATTTACAACGCTAACATTACAAATTCTACCCGAGACATACTACTCGACAACAATAAATTTCAAACCAAACCTATTACTAAACTGACTTTCAATCTGAAGCTATGATGATCAAACTACGACCCAATATATATCCTCACAAGATTGCAGGCTATAACTCTTCCATGGACGATCAGAACACAAACACGAGCGCGAACTCGGCAGAATGGCAGAGCCGTAATTCTAAAGTCTGCCTTCTTATAGATCTGGCCACTCGTGAGTATGTGATTCTTCGGAATGAAAATAGAGAAGTTTAGGATATGAATTAAAATCAGGAAAAAGTAAAATTAGAAAAAATTATAATAAATAATATAATCCTCACACACGCTTTGACTATTTTTAGAGTGATGTCCGTTTGTCTGTCTGTCTGTCCGTGATCGATTTCTTGTGTATGTACTACACGATAGCTGCCACAAATATTAATGGATTTCACGAAAACTTATATCTAGCTTTGTTAACGAAAAATCTAGAATTAGATAGAATTTTTTGAAATTCGAGCAAAAACTTCCAAATTTATTCGACATTTTATATTTTCTTAACAAGGCAGCATAGGACAAATTTTTGCATAATTATGCATAAAAGGGTTTATCTGTGGCTCAGTGATTACGAAACTCAACAGGTTCAATCAATGTAGTGAAAAATAGCCGCGATACAATTTTTGGGTTTGTGCCATCATTAGCCCCCACGGAAGAGGTAAGTTACCCCGCCAAGGGGGTACATTGTCAGATTTGATATCAATCTAACAATTTTTTCTAGCCCTTTAAAGTGAAGGGTAACATGTTATAATTGTGATTATTTAAAACATTTTCCAACCTAGTTGAAAAGTGCTTATGAATTTGGTCATTCTGCCTGTCTGTCTGTCTGTCCGTTTGCACAGTAATTGTCTCAAAAATGACTTTATCAAAATGAAATTTTAGTATGTTGTTGAGCCGGTCTGTGGGATATCTGGGAATGAAAATGAATAATATCACCCAATTAGTTTCGGATTTAACCTGAGTTGAAAAAATGAAATGCATTGAACCCTATGGGATTTAATTTTTGAAACCATTTTTAAGCAAAGTTGAAATTCATAAATTGCTTCGAAATTTTTCGGAAGTATTCAAATTATCACAGAAAATGTGTAAGAAAATTTTCAGCAAAATATGTTAGGTAGTTTTCTAAATAAAAATTTAAATAATAATTACACTCGCGATATATGAAGAGATCCCGTGACTGGAAAGTAAAATATGGCATCCATTTTTTTTCCCGTGGTGTAAAGATCGTGATATTTAAAGATCGTTTAAATTTATATTTATTATTGCAACCGTCCTAAAATCGTTTTACTTTTGCGTATTATCTGTGTATCTAAATTCTGTGCCAACGCAATTACAATATTTTTGATTTTAAATGATAAACTTTGATTATTTCTACAACGAAACCCGATCCAGAATGTAAACAAATTTAGCAATTGTAAAGTTAGTTGTATAAGAATTGCTGAATTTTTTCAGGTAAAATTATTTTGCTTTGGAGTCGGGAATATAATTGATATCACTGAAATATTCATTGATTTTATATAGAGCAGCAGACGATTTATATGCATCATTATTCGATTTATATTCCACGTCATTTGAATAAAATTAACTTTATGTAGCTAGCTAGTATTGTCTTTTTCGATGAAGTTTTAAATTTTGAAGTATAATAAATTACTATAGTATTGTGATAATTCAAAAAATCTGATGTGGGCAGCACATGACTTTCCCTGCAGACTCAAATTCATATGTTCTTTATTTCTTTAATAATTCATTAGATTGAGTTTAATTCAACCAAATAACACTAAATTTGCATTTTTAATTCAATTTTTGTTTTTATTTGGTAATGGGACATTTTTCCAAAAGTGGCATAACTAAATGCGAAAAATCTCAAACATCTCGAGAACGGTTGGTCCTAGAGTAATAGAGGTGTTCTTATTCTTTTCCTCATTAAAAATAAAGTATAAAACAAGCATTTAATTGATATATTTGAACATACGTAACTTTTTTTTAGATTTTGGCGATTTTTGAGCACCATTTCGTGAAAAAGGCAGGTTGTTTATTTCTGAATAATACCAAAATCTAATCAGGACCAGAGTATCCCGTATGTAACTTATCTACCAAATTTTGGGAAATTTGGTCAATTAGTATTTCAGCTAGAAAGGATACGTGACATTTTTGCGGGCCATTTTGTAAAAAAAGGCAGGCTGCTCTTTTCCGATTAATACCAAAATATAATCAGCACCAGAGCATTGTACAAGTAACTTATCTACCAAATTTTGTGAAGTTTGGCCAATTAGTATTTTAGCTAGAATGGATACATGAAATTGTTACGGGCTATTTTGCAAAAAAAGGCGGGTTCTGTTTTTACGAATCGTACCAAAAACTAATCAGCACCAGGGTCATACCCAAGTGACTTACCTACTAAATTTTATGAAATTCGGTCCATAAGTTTTTGAGTTAGAGTGGATACATACATTGCACAGACAGACAGACACATATACACACACACAGACAGACACGCACACACACAGACGTCACGCTAAAAATAGTTTTTTCGTATTCTAGAGGGCTGGAAACGTGTAGATCCGTCGGAAACTCGAGTTGCGATTTTCGATATGATTCCAATACTTTCCTTATATATTACTATGTATTGCAGAGAAAGTGAAAATATCAGCGCTGAATGCATCACATTTTAAAGATGTTTAAATAAAATTGCATTTTACTTGGAAAGTATTTCATAGTCAATGCATTATGTATGATTGGCCTGTCTTGTTTCTTGTATATTTTAAGAAAAAAATGGATTTTGGTATGAGAAAGTCCAGTTGAGCTACACTCGAGTTAATTTTCAAATGTATCTGCATGTCTCTCAATGAAGGACTTAATTTAATTGGGAACGAAGTCCCTCCCACAAACTGAGCGAAACAAATGAAATTTGGTACGATCGTTTCAATCGATAAACTGTACATATTGGATTTTGGTGGCACTTAGTTTAGAGAACAGCCATAAACTTTTTGAACAGTTATTCTTAGAATTAATAAAAATTATACAATATTTACATTAAAATACGTTACATAAATAGTATATTTGTACTGGATTCCTAGGCAGTTCAATAGGTCCTTAAACATCACCAATAACTTTGTAAGGAAAGGTCCATGAGTGTACAAGTTAGGTCCATGCATTGTAAAGTGGCCATTCAGGATTGAATAAACGTGATTGTAGCATCCAGGACAAAGAACACGGCGACAAAGTGGGAAAGATGAAGAAAACAAAGTACAAGTGTGTACAGAATTACCTACTGAGTAGAAATCGATACCAGGAATGAATAAAACGCGTATATGGAATGCAATAAATATTTTTGAAACAGTCGTATTATCAGGGCCTGTAACACGGTGACATCTGCAATGCGTAACAAAGTACGCGGTAATATTTTTTTCTCAACTTTAAATCTGCATTGTTGCTAACGGTGGGCATTTTGAACAAACTGTACATTAGATTCCTGTGCATGTAAATATTGTTTATTTAAGCATTCCTGAATAGGACAGCCATTCGCCATTTTGTGTCGAATAAAAGCCTTCTGTAATAATTTTATTATTGATTTCTATTCATTAGACAATGATCTGCAATATATACAGATCAAACTGCTGCTAAAGCATCTCATTTTGAACGGGCTGTACATTAGATTCCTGTGCATGTAAGTATTGTTTATTTAAACATTCCTGAATAGGACAGCCATTCGCCATTTTGTGTCGAATAACAGCCTTCTGTAATAATTTTATTATCGATTTATATTAATTAGACAATTATCTGTAATTCAAACAGATCAAACTGCTGCTAAAGCATCTCATTTTGAACGAGCTGTACATTAGATTCCTGTGCATGTAAGTATTGTTTATTTAAGCATTCCTGAATAGGGCAGCCATTCGCCATTTTGTGTCGAATAAAAGCCTTCTGTAATAATTTTATTATCGATTTCTATTTATTGGACAATGCTCTGCAATACATATAGATCAAACTGCTACTAAAGCAGCTCCTTTTACTCCTCTTTGGTATTTTACTATATCATTATGTCCCACCTCTTATTCCTTTCTTCTGTGTTTCTTTTACCCCCTTTATTCTCTCACCATTAGCAACATTCTTTCCTTGCTTCTTCCGCGTATTGTGTTCTTGTAGCAACCGCTGATCTTTCTCTGACGAGTGAAGATTGCACTTCTTGTGTGTCCTGTCAAAAAAGCTCTTTTGCCTTCGAAACCGGTCAATACTTTTAATTTCCTATTACATGCTGATTTTAGTGAAGTTATTTGAGTTTAATACTTCACAACTTTGTCATTGTCTTTTCAGTCTATCTCGCTTTCTTTCCGACTACGTTACTTTTAAAATTCTCGCTAGGGGCACTGCAATTATCTTTATTTGATAGGACATAACCACTTTACTATATGTAAACCTAACGTATTCAGAGACTTTCCTGACTAAGTTATTGAGGCACTAAAGTATTTTTCAAATTATTGTTCAAAAGTGCATGACAAGTTATAAAACGCTAACATGCGCAGCTCTCGAAATGTTACACGCTTTTTATCAGACAAAATTTTTAAGACAAAATAAAAACAAATATCTCTAATATTTTAAAGTGCTTTTCATTGTTTATTAATTATCACCACTCTTTCTCGAGATATTAAAATTCTCATGATAAAAATTTGATTAAAAATTGATAATAAAGTGTTTTCTGTAACGTAAAAGATTTTGAATATACCCCACATATTTGATTTCTGTTATTGACAGTTAAATCTTATCGCTAACTTTACCAAATATTAATTGAACTTAACCAAACTTAACCAATGACTTTAATTGAACTTAACAAAATTTTAGTTGAAATTTAACCATCTCTAACTTCATACCAAACGTGCTTCAAAATGTCTTTGCAAGCAATAAATTGAGAAATACATTTTTAAAATAGATTTTTCAATATTCACATTATATATGTTACATAACATTTTTTGTTATCCCCATGCCCGTTTCCAAATTAATCATAAATCCATTGGTTTTAAATTAAAAAAATGCGTATTATATTGGGGATTATCTGGGAACGATTTCGTAATCGGAGAATAAAATATAAAATACACAAAATAATCTTCATGTATTATTTTACATTTCATTTTGATTGGTCATGGTGATAGCTTTCTTTGATAACTTTAATTCCCTGTTTTATTATTTTCTAGAACCTTTTTCATTCAGAATAATGTGTTTTTACATTCAATAGTAGTTACAGTCTAAAGAATTTTTTAAAATGCGAATAAAAGACTCTCAAGGCACGTATCTCTGCAGAAAAAGAAAGACGGTAAATGACAGTCATTAAAGTTTTAATGACTAGAATGCCATAACTAGTGAAGTATGAAAAAGATTATATATGATTTTTTTTTATGTCTCTGTTTTCTAACCCCCAGAAAGACACTTTTAAAAACAAACAGCATAATACATGATATGTCATGCATAATTAATTGCTGTACATTTCAATGTTTTTTGTTTTTTTTAAAGAATCCCGGTATTACAACTTCAACTGTTTTTTTAGCATTTCCTACAATGCATAATATTTTTAAAGCAAAAATCGTCAAATGGGATCAACAATCCGACTCTCGAATCATGACGTATTTACACTTTTGAGCAACCGTGAATACGAATCAACCATTTTTTTAATGCCTACCATGGTCTGTGGGCTCTATATCTCTCGAACAGATTTAGCGATTCATATGAAATTTGGTTTAAACTTTTTAAACACTAAAAATAGTCCTATTGATTTACTATAAGATTGTGTCATTAGAATTATTTAATTATTGACTTTTAATAAGATAGGGTATAAAAGGGTGGGGCAGCCCAGTGGTTAGCGCTCGGGGAGGATTGCTCTCGGACGACACGAGTTCCATTCTCGTTTCTTCCCAAACTGTCCCCGTGTTCACGAGGAGTACGGGCACGTTAAATAAGTGGGTCCGTAAGTCCTTCCGAGAGGTTGGTGGTAGGGGAAGGAGGGTACGTTCCCTGTGGATGCCCCTACACTGGGTTTCGTTCTAAATTAGGTGACATTTCCCGGTCGTCCAAACAGATACCTTACACCTTCAGGTAGGTCGGGCGGTCTGGACTGTAGACGAAGAATGTAGGGTATAAGGTAGAGTTACTATTCGAATAGTTTTTTTTATTTATTTTATACTATAAAATACTATAAAAATAAATATATTGACATAAATTGAAGCAGTCATTTAATTTCATTTAATTTACAGTTTACTTGCGAATGAAATATTTTATAGGATACTGATATGTTTTCAAGATATCTAAAAAAAAAGAAAAATTTTAAAAATATATATATATGATCACTATCTTTACATGAGTATATACTTTGTAAATACTTTCAACCAACAATTACTGAAACCATTGTTTAGGATATACAGTGGTGCTAAAAGCAATGACATCATCTACATATTTCCATGACGATAGAAAAAAAAAAGTACAGTAAGACATTTAAAGTGATATTTAAAGTGTTTAATATTGAAGAATACATTGAAGAGGAATGGTATGCAGTAATGCGTAAACAATATTTATTTAGGAATATTTATGTATAAAATATTTCAAAATAATGACAAATATGTGGCTTTCTCGATTTATTAAATATTTATTAATAATGGCAAATATGTGGCTTTCTCGTTTTATTAAATATTTATTAATAATGAAAAATGTGTGGCAATCTTATTTTTTAAATGTTTAATAATAAAGAGAAATACGCGACATTCTTATTTTATAAAACATTTAATAATAAATAGAAATATGTAGCATTCTTATTTTATTAAATATTTAATAATAAAAAAGATTTTCATAATTTTAATAAAAGTATTTTGTTAAATTTTCTAGATAGAATACTGTCTTGATTTCCATAACAATGGCTAGAGGACGATGATACTTGAAATTTTCATATAAGGGTGAATGCATTAAAAATAGAATGCAACACTTGGGTTTGTTACGTTTTATTAAACGTTTATTTTAAACATAATGAATTTTTCGGGATGGTTCAATATATTTATCACCACTGTATCACATGCCATTGTCGGGATATTAACAATTTACTACGCTTTATTTATTGGATAGCTTGCCGATTTTCAGCGAAAACCAGTTATAAAAATACACAACTCTTGTTATGTTTCACCATAACATCAAAATTGGATGCTATGTAGGCTGGCTACCACTCACAGGGGGCATCTGTTGAATATAGAGGGAGGGCTCTAGGGGGAGTCACAAACCCCTATATTTTTGAGGTAGGAGAAAACATGAAAAACTCACAAAACGGGGAATATCAAATATGGCCCCGTAATAAATCCTTTCAGGGGCTCACATTTTGTATGAGTGGCCACGATGTAAGAGATGTCATGTGTTGGATACATTAGTTTTTTGTTTTTTTTAATTTTGAATGAAAATTAAATGTGTAAAAATTATAAACCATGTTTTGTATGTATAAAACACGGCTGTTTGAAAATAATTTCGGAGTTGCAAATACTATTTTTTGAATTTAAGAAACAGCCCTTTTACCTGTGATATATAAATCTGTACATCAATTTTATTTATTTTAATTCGATTTTATAAATTTAAATTCATGCTTTTTTAACATACCAAAAATTCATAATTGCAAGTTTCAGAAAAAAAATTCTTTCATTGGTGGCAATCAAATTTGATATCTATGATTTTATCAAAAAAATTTAAATCGTCTCTTTCTCGAGATCGGATATAGAAAGAGCTTAGATTACAGCTGATATGGATCTAGAATCAAATTTCGGAGGAGTTGGGGTTCACTAAGGATTTTCACTCCCCCTTTTCCACTTCCGGTTTAGAAGTTTACCTTGAAGCATCTATTACTTGGTATTAGATTCAGATAAAACTTAGATAATGACTAAGATGGATTCAACATCAAATTTTAGAGGAGAGACAGTAGGGAAAGTAGGGGCTAAAGATTTCTAATTTGGGTTTTTCTAAATTGCGGTTCAAATATTTTTCTTTTCCTTGAAACATCTATTTCTCATAATCGACTATATATAGAGCTTAGATAATGACTGATATGGATTTAGCATTAAGTTTCTGAGACGCTAAAAGGATTCACTAAGGATTTTCATTTCCAGTTAAAAAATTTTCATTTCCTTGAAACATCTATTTCTCAAAATCGGCACATCTATTTTTCAAAACCGGCTATAGATAAAGCTTCGATGATGACTGAAATGGATTCAGCATCAAGCTTCTGAGAGGGTTGTGGAATTCACTAAGGATTTCAATTTTCAATTTTTTGTTCTTCCTGCTCAAAAATTTTCCTTGAAACATATATTTTTTTTAGAAACATATATTTTTTTTGGATAGAGCTTAAATGATAACTGATACAAATTCAACATTAAATTTTAGTGGGAATAGGAGATATCTCCAAGGATTTCCACTTCAACTTCTGGAGACATCATTCCCGATTGAAAAATTTATATTTTACTTTAAACATCTATTTTTCAGGATTAGCTATAAATATAGCTTAGATATTGACAGATGATATAAATTCAACATCAAATTCTGGAGTGGTATGGAGTTCACTAATTATTTTCACATCCTGTTCCGGAGATGTCACTTCCGGTTTTTCCAAACAAAAATGACTGTATTTCATATTTATTTTGCATGACTGTACAAAATAAATGTGAAAGAATGTCGTTGAAAACGAAGCATGTACAGCATTTGCACCATATGGAGGATACTTTATAAATTTCTTGTAAATAATATTTTCAGAATTTAAAAAATAACTCTTTATCCCGTGATAAATCTGTACATGATCTGTGCTTTCTTAACATACCCAAAATGCATACCTGTAAGTTTAAAAAAGAAATTTTATCTTTCACCATACCACTGTGCATATGCATATTCAAGCTGGTAAACAGTATCTAAATACTTTTACATGAAACTCATCAAATGGGGTCGTAAAAGCGAATGAGAATGCAACATATAACATATCCGTTTGGTTTATGCTTCCTTCAGATCCGTCTTCGTAATCTTTTTCCCTCCTTTAAATTTATGTCGAAGCTTTGGAATTCCGGTTGACATTACATTGTTACTCTAAAAAATTACTCAGAAGTTTCTATCTCTCCGGAAGTCAGGGCTGCTACAACTTGCAAACATCAAAGTTTTAATGACCCTGGCAAGTCAAAAGGGGGAGGCGGAAAATACAGTCTGTGCTTTCCTCTTTTGGAGAGATATGTGGAGGAATGAGAGAGAAATTGCTGAAGCCCTGAAGCCAGTGCTTCTTGCCATTACGGTGGGTACCTCAGATCTAAGTGGGAGCTAGGTGGGGAGAATACAATCCATTTGATTGGTTAAATTGCCTTCCGTCCGACCAAAGAGGATCATAACACAGTGAATCTAATCTGAAAGTATTCAAAGATATTTGTCATAAAAATATTTTGTCGGATTCTGTCTGAAAAGTTTTTTTTTTGTTTTTGTTTAACTGATGATGTATCCGCAAATCAAAGAAAAACAACATAACATGTAATGTTTGAATGAGTTCGACTGCAAGGATGACTATAAAAGTACGTGATAAGGAAAACTATAGGGTAAATGGTAAGGTTATATCTAAGGGTAGGCTGTAAGGATAACTATAAATGTAGGTTGTAAGGATAACTATAATGATAGATTTTAAATAAAACTCTAAGAGTAGATTATAAGGATAACTCTAAGGATAGGTTGTTAAGATAACTATAAATGTAGGTTGTAAGGACAATTAAAGAGGTAGGTCGTAAGAATAACTATAAAAGTACGTTGTAACGATAACCCTAGGGATAAATCGCAAAAATGACTATAAAGATATATTGTAAGTATAACCATAAGGGTACGTTGTAAGGAATGCTATAGAGGTAGGCTGAAAGGATAACTCTAAAAGTAGGCTATAAGGATAACTGTAAGGGGTTGTAAGGATAATTATAAAGTTAAGGATAATTCTAAAAGTAAATTGCAAGGATAACTATAGGTATAGATTGTAAAAATAACTATAAAGATATATTGTAAAGATAACTATAAAAATAAATTGTAAAGATAGATTGCAGGGATAAATATAAATAGTAAGAATAATTTTAAGACTACAGATTTTAAATAAATTTATAGATTGTAAGAAAATAAGTTGCGAGAAATTATATGACATTAAAACCGATATTGGATAATTACAAAGTTAAGGATAATTCTAAGAGTAAATTGCAAGGATAACTATAGGGATAGATTGTAAAGATAACTATAAAGATAGATTGTAAAGATAAAGATAGATTGCAGGGATAAATATAAATGGTAAGAATAATTTTAAGACTATAGATTTTAAATGAATTTATAGATTGTAAGAAAATAAGTAAATTTTAAGGATTGCGAGAAATTATATGACATTAAAACCGATATTGCTTAAATGAGGGATAATAGATGATTTCAAATTTGTAAGAATAACTAAAAGGGTAGGATGTAAAAATAATAATAAGTAGATTGTAAGATAACTAAAAAGTAGATTCGATTAACAAAAGTGTCACTTGTAAGTAAATACAAAAAGTAGATTATAAGTATTAATATGTAAGACTGTAAAGATAACTATAAAGTTAAGTATAACTAAAAGAATGAGTACTAAAGAAAGAGTCGATTGTAAGTGTCATAAAAGTAAATTATGAGAATGAATATATAAGATTGTAAAGATAACAAGAAATATATTGTAGAGATAATTATAATAGCAGATTGTAAGGAAACTAGTAAGGATTGTGAGAAACCACATGAGATTAAAGCGTAAACTGGTAAAGGTAGATTTTAAGGATAACTAAAAGGATAGCGTGTTAAAATAACTAAAAGTGTATAATATAGGATAACTGAAATAAGAAATTGTAAAGGTTAACAAAAAGGTCTATTGCAAGTATTAAAAATATTAGATTATAATTGATAATATACAGGATGATCATAATCAGCCGTACAATAAACCTATCGAAAAAACCCAACCCGAAAACGTGCTGTCCCTGTTTCGATTGGATGCCGCATTCCAAAGATACACGCACAGACAGATTCTTTATTTCACTTCTGACAATGCAGAATGACTATACAGACGTATGTATCACAAGTCAAACCTACACAATGTTTCATTCACAATTCACAGTTTACATTCTAAACTACGCCATAGTCAACTACACAAATTAGGGGAAATTTTGCCATACAACGTAACTATAAAGTGTTTCTTTTCACTGGGATCTGCTTTAGAATGCTTTTAATTCATTAATTATGTGTCTTTATCGGCAGAAACAATTAGCACTACAACTAAAGGGGATTATGAACAATTACTCTATTTGAAGCAACACTAGTTCAAATTTTCACGTGATTGAAACGTTAATTCGCGTCTTTGTATCAGAATAATCCATTCTTTGTCGTTTATGTTGCGCTGGGAACTTGTGTTACTACTTACATTTTGCCCTTTCTAGAAAATCATTCACTACATATTTTACAAGTTTGTCGTGAAAATTTATTCACGTTTTGTTCCGACCAATAAAACAATTTAAAAAATTATTTTACTATGCTTATGTTTTTAATAATAGTACATAATAAAATATTTTTAACGTAACATGTATTTATTGTTATAAATTCAAACAAGATGACAAAATCATGTAATTAAATTAAATATTACAATTAATTGGTACATACCAATTAAGTTATATTTAATTAACAAATCAATTAGTAATAATATAAAATAGCTTATTTTTAAGAATTATATTTTTCACTAATTTAACAGCAATGTTCTGTGAGGAAAGATCTGCTAGACGTGCAATAAACTTTTTAAAAGATTACTTTGCTTTAGAGACAAAAAATTAAATTTATATTCGTTTTACCTACTAAATTTTCGATTTACATTTTTGTTATTGTGAAACTCTGAATAAACTAAATTCCTTCATTTAGAGTTTTGAGGTTAAATATAAATATTGTTTAGTTTAAATATTTGCAAATATAGGACAATATCTCGACAAAGCACTTGTTCAGACACCACTTTAATGCATCTTACTTATCTATATAGATTTTGAAGTTAAATCTTGAATGGCCAATTTAGAATAGGAACTGTTCGTATAATCGTATTAAAGTTCTAGTTATCAATGGATAATTAAAGTTTAACCGAATTTCAGTATACTCTCAAATGACTTTTCAAATTGTATTTCTCTCAAATCTATTCTAATTTCAAATTTACTTTAATTTAATAAATTTACTTTGCATCAAATATACCTCTAGGTCATTTTATGCGCCAGTTAGTTGTAATAAAAATCTCATCTCAGCATAGCTGAACATATAATTAATGATTAATGCATTATCAACTACTATTGTGATAAAATATTTACTCTACATATAAAGTAAAAACAGTGTCTTATAAATGCTATAACATTTCATCATCTGTAAATTTTATCTCTTAAGTTTATCTAATGAGGTCTGCAAGGACTAGGACTTGGTCCGTGGACATAAGCCCGATCCGGCCCATGTCGGAATGGGCCGGGTCGTATTTCAAAGAAATTACTTCGGCCAGGGAAGGGCCGGGTGAGGATTTGAAAAATTCAAGTCAGGCCGGGCCGGGTCGCGTAAAAGTAGATAGAAAAGCCAAAAATAGATCAAGATTTAAACAGTAAATTTTGAATAAACAGAAGAATTTGAAATTGCGTATGAAAAAAATTCTCAATAAGCGGCCGAAGCTCCTTGTCCTATATGTATATAAACAAGAAAGATCAATCATGCATAAAGCATGGATTATGAAACACTTTCCAACTCTAATTTTATTTAAACATCTCTAAAATGCGATGCAGTCAGTGATAATATTTTTAAAATTATCACAATACTGCAATAATTAATTATATTTGAAAATTTAAAATTTCATCGAAAAAAAAACGAACTTAATTCAAATGACGTTATCGAAATATAAATCGTCTGGCTCTCTGTGTAAAAGCAGTAAATATTTCATTCATACACTTTTATTTCATTCATCACAGTACTACAATAATTTATTCTACTTAAAAACTTAAACCCATGGAGGTAAAAGTAATTTAACTCTATGCATAAAACTTCATTGAAAAAGACTGCCATTGAAAATGTCTGCCATCGTCTGCTTCTCTGTGTAAAATCAATGAATTTTTCTATCATATCATCTATATTGCAGACTCCAGAACAAACTAATTTTGCGTTAAAGAAATTCAACAGTTCTTATACAATTCATCTTACAGCCTAATCTGTTTACATTCTTCATAAGTGGAAATTAGGTTTCGTTGAAGAAATAATGAAAGTTTGGTGATCATTTAAACTCAAATATATTGTAATTGCGCTGTTTCAGAATACAGATGCACAGAAATTAAGCAAAAATAAAGCGGTTTTAGGACGGATGCAACACTAAATATAAATTAAAAAGAATTTGTAAAATCACGATTCTGACACAAGATGGATGCCATATTTTATTTTGAAGTGGGTCACGTGATCTCTTCATATAATGGTCACGTGAACTCTTCATATAAAGGGCTTAATTATTATTTTAATTTTTATTTAAAAAACTACTGAATATATTTTGCTGAAATTTTTTTATATATTTTATGGGATAATTTGAATATTTACTAAAATTTTCGAAGCAAGTCGTGAATTTTAAATTCGCTTAAAATATGTTTGAAAAATTAGGTCCCATAGGGCTCAATGTATTTCATTTTTTCAACCCGGGTTCAATCCAAAACTAATTGGGTGATATTATTCATTTATATTCCCATAGGTCCCACAGACAGTCTGAACAACATACTAAAATTTCATTTTGATAAAGTCGTTTTTACGGCAGTTATCGTGCTAGCGGACAGACAGACAGACAGACAAACAGACAGAATAAACAAAGTCATGAACACTTTTCAACTATATTGTAAAGTGTTAATAAAATTGAAAATCTGTCAGTGTGTCTATATGTATATTTATCTCATCATCACGGGAGAACGGCTAAACTGAATTTCATGAAATTTTGTGGGTTACCTTGAAATAGCCTCACTTAAAATTTAGTCCATGTTTCGAGTTTCTAAGACTAGAGGTTGTTAAGGTATTAATGAAAACCAAAACTTTTCCTAGGAGTTCTACTCTCTAACTCCCTGATTCCGCCAAACGAAAAAGGTTGGAAATCTCTGGTTTAAAACGTGAAAGCGAATTAAAACTCTATCTCTGAGTTTGGTGGGAATTTATTGCGCTTATCAATCGCTTTTGAAAATATCAGGTTAGAAAGATGAATTTAAATGGAAACTCTATCACCATAGTTTATTTTTCACAGGCTCTTACTCAAGAATGAAAAGTATTAAGAAATCAAAATGGTTATTTAATTATTAGCAAAAGATTATTTCTTATATTATGTTGCTCAGCAAGGCAATTAAATTAAATGTGTTTGTTAATTTTTATTAATTTTTTTCGATTTGAATAATAAATAAATGGAAATAAAAATATATCTTACAAATGATGTGTTTGATTTTTTTAATTATATTAGTTGCGGACTGCGAACTTTCATTTATTTTGGTAAAAAGTTTTCAAACTTATATATTGTGTTTAGCCAATAAACTCATATATTGTGTTTAGGCAATAAATTCATATATTGCGTTTAGCCAATAAACTCATATATTGCGTTTAGCCAAAAACTCATATATTGCGTTTAGCCAATAAATTCATATATTGCGTTTAGTCAATAAACTGATTTAGCCTATTGTTTAAACAGAATAAGAGTAGAACGGGTATATTTTCTAATACAATTTTAGTGTTTTCATTCAGTATATGCAAACAGGATCAGAATGTTTTATGCTTCAGATCTGCAAATCCAGATCTACGAATTTGGTTAGATATCGCTAACTTAGCAACTTTTCTTAAACGTTGCCACATTGACGGAAATGTCACCAAATTGATAAAAACGATGCTAAATAAATGAAATTGATTTTGTTTTGTTAGAAGAGAGCACTGGAATGATGTTTTGGCAGCATTTGTCTGTCAGTCCAACCGTCCTACTTAGTAACACAATTAGCGAATTTTTAATACGTCGCCAAATTGATAAAAATGTTTGTAAATCCATAAAAATATCTTGAAATTGATAAAATTGCGCTAATTAAATGAAATTAATTGTGTTTCGTTAGGGGATAGTATTGTGGTGATGTTTCGACAATTTGTCGCCAAGTGGGACTGTCAGTTCTACAGTCCCACTTGGCGGAAAATTTGGCGGTTTTTTAAAATGTCGCTAAATTGACTAAAATATCTCCAAATTAAAAAAACGACGCTAAATTTATCAAATTGACATAGAGTCGATGAAAATTCAATATTTTGCATAATTAAGTATACAATTTTCTAGATAATCCCTGTCGTTTTGTTAGAATTAAAAAATATTTTTTTCTAAATTTGTTTACAAACTGGACTAGGATGCTTTATTCTTTAGATCTGCCTGTGACGATCATTTTGCATATCGAACCCAGAGATTCTAACACATTTTTTAGAAGAATTAAATTACATATTTTAATAGAATATTTTGAATAACAAAGTCATTTAGAATAAGACATTCCGAAGTTAAAGTAAAGCATTGCTGTTCGCAAATTTTACCTACTGATTTAAATCGTTGTATGTAATATGTAATATAATTTGTGTTTAATAACTTAAATGGCAAATTATGATGATGATACGAGGCAACAGTGTTAGCTTTAGCCAGATTTCAATGTGTTTAAAAAATCGAACTGAGTCGCAGTGAGCCCAACTTTGAGTGTTTTCGGCCCGGATCGGGCACACTATTTTGCAAAATTGTCGGACTCGGGTGAATTATTTTGTAAAATTGGCGGAACGTGTCAATTATATATATATATATATATATATATATATATATATATATATATATATATATATATATATATATATATATATATATATATATATATATATATATTTATATATATATATATATATATAATAATAGAAGTTTGAAAATCCAATGAACGAAAAGTAAGAAGATGTAACACGATAAACCTAACTTTTTAAAAACACCCACAGAATAAAATATAATACAGCAAATCATCAATCAAATGGATTAAAAATACAAAACACTAGCTATCAAGTTACAGAAAATCAACCAAATTAAAAGGTATGGAAACTAAAAAGGAAAAACTTAAACTAAATTCAACTATCTAACTGGCATACAAAACAAATGTAAAAATCAATTAATCCTCAAGCATATGGAAAAAATAAAAAAATTTAATATCGAATCAACAAGTCAATGAAAAATATAATACAAAGGTATGGAATCGAAATAAGTATAACAAACGAAATCAAGCACAAACGCCTTACACGTGGACGAGGCTCTAAGCCTAAATCATGAATTGTTAACCTCTACAAAAATCTAATCATGTCCAAGTTTTTTGTAGAAGCAAACTCAAAAATGTATGTTTCTGAAGAAATAGATAGATTAAATCTATGAACTATTTCTACTTGGACGACATACATAAAGATGGAATAAAAAAGAAAAAATGAATACCTGGAAAAAGCACAGCATGTGTACAGACGATTCATTACAGGGATCGAGGGAACACTGATAGAAGAGACCAGTATTGCCATTCGTAAAGAAAAAATAAAAAACCATTTACTGTTGCCATTCATAAGAATTGAAAAACTGTGAAGCGAAATGTAAAGAAAAAGTATTAATATACAAAAAGAGCTACTAAAAAGAGGGGCAAATAAAGGTAATGCTGAAGTGGGAAGTGAATGGAAAAAAAAAAAAAAAAAAAAAAAAAAAAAAAAAAAAAAAAAAAAAAAAATCGAGATGACTGGCTAATATAAGATACTATGAATAGAATTATATGATACTATGGAAAGAATTATAAAAATCCAGCTATTTTAAATTTTTTAACAATACTATTTACTAAATAAGTGGGATATTTATATAAATTACTAGTAATTTTGAGATTATTGATATGCATAGCATGAAATTTTTTATCAGATAATCTATAAATTCTAAAAAGCTGATTGAGTATAATATTTCTAAACAATTGAATCGAGTTACAGGAATTAAAAGGTAAGATTTTATTAATATTAAAATTATAAAAGTCTTTTTTATCATATAAATTTGTAACAATTCTATTAGAAGGATCAATAAAAAGATTTAAATCCAAAAAATTAACATTTTTATTAATAGTAGCTTCATTAGGTATTAATTCCAAATTGTCTGGATAGTAATCTATATCTATGAGATAATTTTCTGTATGTACTAAGCAAATCAGATCATCAACATATCTGTAAAAAGTATAATCTATTGAAGTAAATGACATTTCATAATGATAAAGGTATAAATTAGCTAGCATACTGCTACTACAGCCACCCTGTGGAACTCCTGAGACTTGTAAGTATAATTTATTTCCTTGAAAAATATAATTATTGAAAATAGCAAAGTGAAGAAGTTTAGGCAAATTTTTAAATTTAATTTGATTTGAAAGAGGTGTAATATAAGCATTATATAGAGCTAAAATTACATCATATAGATCAGATATCTTAATATTATTAAAAAGATCTTTAAAATCAAAAGTTTGAAATCCTATTATTTTTCTAAGAGATGTTAATTTATTCTTTAATTCTTTACTATTATTTAGAATATGGTAGTTATTGCTAGTCTGGCTTAAACTATTATTTATTATTTTTAAAGAATTTAGTAATAATTTACTCGCAGTAGTAGAGTAAGTATTATGGCCACTAGTAACTGTTCTAAATTTAATAGGATTTTTATGAAATTTTGGAATAAGCACTATATAAGGAAATTTAAGATATTTATATTTAATATTTAAATCATTATACATATTGATATTTTTCAATTTAATACTATTGATGGAATGTAAATCAGGTTTAAAGAGACTATTATTTTTTAAATAATCTAACAGAAATTGAATATAAAATTTTTTACAGATAATAGCATAATTATTAGAGGCTTTATCAACATAGGTGATAACAAAGGATCTTTGTAAATCATTAATGGAATGTTTAATATTATCAATATTATATAAAGATCTAGACAATTTAATATCTCTAATAGCATTTTTAATTGATTCTAATATAGTAAATTTCCACATATTAAATGCCTCTAATGGCAGAGCGTATTTACAAGCTAATTTATATATATATTTATCAAGATCAAGATTAATTGATTTTAAGACTTTAAAAGAATTATTACAAGAAGGTATCCTAAATTTAGTGCCAAATGACATAATGGTTCTTAACACATTGTCACTAACAAGGTCTAAATCTCCTGTAACTATGTGCCCCAAGTCAGGATTTAGAAATTTAGCAAATTTATTTAATTTACAAATACATTCACTATCTACAATTGACTGAGAAGAATGATCAATAGAGAGCGATTGTGAAACTTCATTATAATTAAATATAGACCTACCAATAGGCTTATTGTATTTGAATGTCTTTGAAACAAATAAATCACCAATAGGCAATAAATGTTTAAACTTGTTAAACAGATGTCCAAAATTTATAGAATTATATATAGGATGTTTGAAAGAGATAACACAATAAGAATTAGTAGTTGTATTATTATAATGAAACTGATTTAGTTTTAAATTTAAAAACTGTGATCTTGTAATAAGCAAATCAAAGAAAAGATGATTAAAATGTTCATTAGCAAGATTTAATTTTAAAAAAATGGCATAAACCTTATTTAAATGTTTTTTCTTTACTGCAAAAACCCAGGATCTAATGAATTTCCATTGAAAAGTTCTATTAAATTGATTATGTAGAGTTATAATCTCAGATTTATGATCATTAAGATTGGAATGTCCCTTTCCTCGTTTAAATCTTTTGAGTTTGATTGATTCACTATCATTTAAATGGGGTTTCAAAAAAAGGTGATTAAAAATAGAATATTTATTATCTACAAAATTATTTTTTACAACATTACCATTTAGATACATTTGATTTAATCCATATGGAAAAAGAGTACAATGTGATTTAATATAGTAGTTTTCAAAATAAATCCTATCTGCTGATTTTGTTTTTATATCTAAAATATGTATAGTAATATTTTCAAAACCATGTTTGGCAAAGTGTTTATATTCAATTTTATTGGAAGTAGGAAGAAAATTATTATTTAGAATATATTTTTTGACATGATCTCTGTGTACATTCATATATATATATATATATATATATATATATATTATATATATATATATATATATTATATATATATATATACATACATATATTTATATTATATATATATATATATATATATATATATATATTTATATTATATATATATATGTATATATATATATATTTATATATATGTATATATATATATATATATATATATATATATATATTTAATATATATATATATATATGTATATATATATGTATATATATATATGTATATATATATGCATATATATATATATATATATATATATATATATATATATATATATATATTCGTTGAAATCGCACTGCATCAGTTACAAAAGACATTTATTTAACACAATATGGTTATAGGCGAATTGCTGTTGTATTCAAGAGTGATACAATAAGCAACACAAACATTCACAAGGATTTAATGTACAATCTGTTTATAATGCCATCCGTCAATGACAATGCATTTTTCAATTCGAGAAAAATATTACAAGCATTGAAAACTATTGCAGATGTCACCATGTTGCAAACCCTGATGATATGACTTTTTGACAGGTGATTATTGCCTTCCATATACAAGTTTCGTTCATTCCTGGTACTGATTCTTAATCATTAGACGATGTTATAAACCTTTGTAATTGGCTTTTTCGGCTATCTCATTTTGTTGCCGCAGTTGTTATCTTAAATTTTAAATTATCCGCTATAGGTACTGCAATCCCTTTTATTCGATCGTGCACTGTCACTTTACTACAGATAGACTTAACGTGCCCCTCATAAACCTTTGCTTACAAAGTTATTGGTGAGCTTAAGGATTTTTCTGGGATCCTTGAAATATACACAATCTTTAAAATAGAAACCCCATTGTATATCTATGGTTTACAATAATCTCGGAGGTACCTAAGTTGAGCCATAACTCGGCAAATTGTGGCACTGCATGAAATTTTGCATGACAAAATAATTATTAAATCCGAAATTAGTAAAATGTTATTAATTAGTAATTTTGATCAAAGGCGAAATACAACGGATATTACTCGTAAAATAAAATTGTACCATATTCGAAATAGGATTATTTGGGAGCATTTATTATCGTATAATTTCTCTAAATTGCAAAATTGTATTCGTTCAATTATAAACATTTATATTATTATTAATAATCCCAAAACATCAAAATATATATTATATGGAAATTTATGCTACATTTCTATATATACAAGTATTTGTTGTAAATTTATTTATTTTTCTAAATATAATAGTCGTCAACAAATACTTCTACTCTTAAATTTCAATTCACAATTTTCCCCACCATATATACCTATGTGAAAGATATATTACATGTATACAAATATGCTTTAAAAACTTAGGCTCGCCACTTCTAATGTTGGGTATATTTTGTAAAAAAGAACGTTTTGCTGCTAAATTGAGTGACATTCTAAATTTTAGTAAGCATAAGTAAATATGCATTGCTTAAGTGCACAGAATTAAATATTAAATCAGGATTATCACTGAGTCGTTTCAGGAATTTATTCATATGTGGTGTAATAGTACTAAGAGCGACATGAGTACTAATAGACAAAAATACTAATTGAGATATAAGAAAACATCCCCGTTCAAAACATTTTAAGGTATATAACAGTGTAACGTTTTATCAATTGAACAAACTGCAGGTACAGTAACATTAAAATAAATAAGGTTTTACTGTTTTCGTTTTAAAGTATAGTTCATGCAATACATTCCTTTCACTATTTATACCTTTTAGTCAAAAATCGCATCTATATATATGTAGAAAGTTTTGATTATAAAATAGATAATCAATAAGTAAAACTATTTTGTCAATTGTTCGCTAAAACAATAAGGTAAAAAACTAAAAAATAACATGTTTTAATTTACCAAGTAGTGCATATTTTAAGTGCTTTAGCAAAACATATTCTTCTTCTGAAGCGAAAACACAACACTTTATTCTATTGTTTTACGCTCCCTTTTTGCCATTCATTAATTTTTATAGATATATATCTAAGTAAATAAAAGTTTAAAAATCATCATAACGCACACATACACAAAAGAAATAAAGGTTGACAAACCTTTTCTGATTTCCAAATTGTGAAATCTCAACCATATTTAAATCTAGCCATAAAGCAATTTAAAGAGAATAATAAACAAAACTAAATCATAAAAGTATATTTTTACTAACAGAATACATGTGTGGATATATATCATGCACCTCGTTCTCCGAACGAAATAACAGTAACAACAGATACAAGAAGATCATGCCATGCTTCTAGACAATCATGCTGACTGCCATGCCTGAATGTTGTCTTACCTGCCGAACCGTTCAACCTATAACTTTCCAAGATCAAGAGAAGCGGACAGTCACAATCTCGTGGGAGCTTCTGGGAGCCTGAGCCATGTCCTGGTCATCAGTTTGGCTTTGGAGCCGACTGCGCAATGGCGGAGGCTCGGGAGCAGGCGGATTGAGAGAGGCTGACGGAAGGTTCCATTGAGGAGCTTGGGGGCGGTGGAAAATATTGATTTTGAGCACCCCCCCCCCCTTTCTTCAGAGGGGCGTCTGCCATCGATGTTTCGTTTTGGGTGTTTGTCGAAGTGTGAGCAATAAGTGTCGCGTGAAAGGGGAGTTGAAATGCTGAGCTAAGATATATTGAATACCTGCACACACACAAATGTGAAGAGCGTCGCACAGACACACCGCTTCCTCCCAGAGTTAATTAAAAAGACGCGTTACATGTCTGGGGCGTAAATATTTACAAATTCGAATTCATGTCTTATGTAAACAACATAAACACGTTGGTAAAGGGAATGTAAACATTGAGAAGTTGAACGAAGTTTGTGTGTGTCAGTTATGAAAACTTTTAGTGTTTCTACTCTTTGCAGGGTTTCAGGTGCCGTTTAGTGGTAGCAGAGATTGAGACCGTTAGAAATGAGATCCGTTGGTATAAAATTAGATTTCCAAATGCACTTACAATAATTTTAATGTTGAAATTCCTACACTTTCATTTACCATCCTTTTCTAATAAGGATTTCTTACATAAGTTTAAAAAATATTAGTAATTTAGTTTAAAGGTTTGTTTGAAACGCAATGCTTACCAATTGTGCAATCGACTTTTAAAAATTAAAGAGAAATATATTGGAGCATATTTCATTGTTAATTCTCAGACACACTTAATGTAAAACATCAAGATACCTATCACAATAAATGAAACTGTTGCTTGCTAGAAAATAATTTTCAAACCGTCGAAAACACGAGTTGCGATTTTACACACGATTCCAATACTTTCCCTATTCATTGTCATGTATTGTAGGGAAAGTAATAACTCAATTATATCACCACGTGTAATTAATACTTTCATTTTTCTTTATGAATATGCAGAGTCCACTTCGACAATAAGAACTTGCAATTCCGCTCCAGAAGCTTAATTGGGAGATTCTTGGTTGGCCAGTACGAAGATCCTCTGTTCAAGCCCCAGCTGGGACAGCAAGGTTCTTTATAATGGTACTCAAACAAATTAACTATAAAGGTTAGACAGCTAACCTGAGATAAAAATAGCATCAGGAGGCTAATCTGAGATAAAAATAATACCAGGAGGCTAACCTGAGATAAAAATAATATCAAGAGGCTAACCTGAGATAAAAATGATATCAGGAGTCTAACCTGAGATAAAAATAATATCAGGAGGCTAACCTGAGATAAAAATAATATCAAAAGGCTAACCTGAGATAAAAGTAACAAGTATTGGTCAGTCTGATTTTAAAGTTGCATGCCAATCTGACATTAAAGTGGGGAAGGAGAGAATGCAGATTCCACTTCGCTTATAAGAGCTTGCAATTTCGTCCCTCCAAAGCCGATCGAAAGATTTTCGAAAAAATATATACATTTTCTCCTACACCGCGGGAAAATTGAAAATCCGACTCAGGCAGATTCTGTCCCGTGGTCGATACTATAAATGTGCAAAGATTCAGCACTGTAAGTCGCCTGGGGTCTTTGGAGAATCTGTAAAAACAAAAACACTTTAGACATTCATTTAGATTATCATTGATAGATTACCATTGTATCACTGTCAGATAGATTATCATTGGGAGATTACCATTGTATCATTGTCAGATAGATTACCATTGTATCACTGTCAGATAGATTATAATTGATATATTATCACTGTCAGATAGATTATCATTGATATATTATCACGGTATCACTGTCAAATAGATTATCACTGATAGATTACCATTGTATCACTGTCAGATAGATTATCACTGATCGATTACCATTGTATCATTGTTAGATAAATTATCACTGATAGATAACTATTGTATCACTGTCAGATAGATTAGTTTTCACAAATTATCCTGTTATATAGATTGTCATTTATACCTGTGGTGCTAGAAACGATTATATAAAGCATAATATTAAATTAAATTCTCTTAATCATGGCCGAATATCGTACATCGTGACACCTTAAAACACATTGCGTTGTATGCCTCTTTTAAAACCCACCATATTAATCTTCGGTGCGAGTTCCTGTAATAGAATAATTATTATCATAAAGCTACTCAATTAATTACACCATTTTTAACTTTTTTATTAACATTTATTTAATTATTAAATTGATTACAATAATTATCATATTATTGTTTAGAAGATAGGACGTGTGAAATTGGACATGTGAGATCGAACATGTGAGATCGGACGTGTGAGACCAGTAATTTATTCTTACCAAGGTATTCTATGACCTGCTACAATAATTAATGGGCACATACCTTCAATACTGCATCTGCTCATTTCGTTGAAGTCTAAATCAGGACATTTTTTGTGAACTCTTTGTGGAATCTCTGTGGAACACACTCTTACGGAATCATCATGGCATTCTGCTGAATTTCTCGTCCAACCTCTGTGGCTATATGTAGCGGAATACTACTCTATTGCATCTCTGCGGATATATCTGTTGCTATATCATTCTGTTGTCTCCTCTCGGAATCTCTCTTCGAAGTCGTACATATCCTTTCTGGGGCTGCCGCCTCTTTTGGAGGTCTGTAACGCCTCTTTGGCTCTGATTGGCCGACCTTAGGGCAACGCGATCAGATATCATCCATATTGGTCAACGTTTTTAGCCAGTCTCGTGGTTACCTTTAGCCTCTTAGGTTTATGGCCTAATTGACCTCTCGGGTCAAGGTGTTGTAAAAACTGGCATCCTTACGTCTGCTTCCATTGTCCAATATTACAGCCTTAATAAATAAAGAACATAAAACTGTCTCCGTTAAATCTTATCTCAAAAACTGTCTCGGCTAAATCTTATCTTGAATCTCTGGTCTCACAATACCTAAAACATTAATAAAAATATTACCATTAACTCAAAAATACTTAAAATATCTCAGATATTTCTTGTGTTAAATAAATGAGATTTAAGAAGATATAATTATTTTATTATTTTCCTTCTTTAGTCATTAGAGTTGACAGTATTGAAAGTTAATCAGAAAAATGCCTTCACACTATCCTTACAGATAATTAATAGCATTGTAAATAACCAATGTATAAAAGAGTATTATAAACTCATTTTCTAAAATAATTAATGGCGCATTTAATGCTAGTAAAAAGACTCATAAGAATAAAGAAATCTAAATATTCAGTGAAGTAATAAAATACCAAGAATTTGAAAATGACAGCGATAAATTATCTGTAAATCCTTTTAAAAACTACTTAAAACCTATGGCGAAAATAATGAGGTGCATGCGACAGTCTTCATAAAAACAAATATAAACCAGAAATTTATGAAGGAACCTTTATATGGCGTCAAATGGTGTGCGCATTTTAATTTTGACGGAACTATTAGAGGAGGGGGGTGCATTTTTATTCTCTTTTGCGTACTTTTTTCGTACAGCCATACGAATTTTCGGAAAAACCGAAAGTGATATTTCCAGAACCGGAAACGAAAATCCTTAATGAACCCATTCCTCCTCTGGATTGATCTAAGCTCTACCAGTCATGGTCTAAGCTCTATCAGTCATGGTCTAAGCTCTATCAGTCATGGTCTAAGCTCTATCAGTCATAGTCTAAGATCTATCTATAACCATTTCCTGGCGTATTCCTGTCGTTACCCTAACTTGGGCACCAGAGTGTTGGCGTTCGCGTGAAAGACCGAAGACTACTTGGAGAAGAGTGGTGGAGGGGGAAAGGAACTAAGTAGGATGGGTAAGCTGGACACAAGCAAGATCTGCTGCGTTGGCCATCTAAGCAGTAGGCCTTATGTGCTACATAGGCACGAAAAGATGATGATGATAGCTAATCCAGGAGAAACAGATATTTTAAGCAAAATCCTGAGAAATGGATGTTCCAATCATTTTTTGAATCGGAAGTGAAAATCTGTACATACTGCCTCCGGAACTTGATGCTGAATTCATATCAGTCATCAAGGCTCCACGTATAGCCAATCTTGAGAAATATATGTGTGGCGACGTAAATGCATCAAACTTTATTATTTTGAACATTATTATTTTGAACATAAAACATAAAACTTTATTTACAAAACTTGAACTTTAGTTATATTTCTTAAGAGATTATTTGCATACGAGATTTTGCATACGAAGTCGTGCCATCTTCGCCATAGGCAAAGGACTTGATCATGTAACTTCAGGCATGTGGCGACTATGAATGCAAGGGTTTTGTTCCCGTCTCTCTCTCTCTTATTCTGCATTAGTTATAAGGTAACGGGTACATATCTAGCTGGTTGGCTTTAATGCCATTTTCGTGTGCCATAGTTTCTGTTATGTTCAGCCAGTATGCTTATTCTTCTGATTTTAAGTTATACAATTTTACTTTCGCTACAATACATGGTAATACATCGTGTCGAAAATTGGAAATCAAGTTTTCGACATTTCGAAACCTCTAGGATCCACACGTTTCGAAACCTCTAGAATACGAAAAATACTATTTTTAACCCGATATCTGTGTGTTTATCTCTCTGTATGTGTGTGTCTGTGCAATGTATGTCTCCATTCTAACTTAAAAAATGTTCGATAAAATTTCAGAAAATTTGGTGTTAAGTCGCCTGTAGGTTGTCCTGGTGCTGATTACATTTTGGTATGATTTGGAAAAAAGAACCTGCCTTATTGTGCTAAATTAAACAATCAGTTTAACAACAGATATTCTGGTATTGGCTGGATAGTACTTTAAAAGTGTGTTGCAGAGAAATGTACTATAGAATTAGATCCGTATAAGATTTCATATAAATATTGTGTAACTTTTGTTTTTATGTATTAAAATAATTATATCTTATAATAGAATTCTAATAAGTAAACAGTGTCATTACAATACCTATATACCCATTTCAGTTTACTTGATCATTAAAACAGATAAGGATATCTGTATACCATCAGGCAAAGGATGAAAAAAAAATTAGAGACATAATTTTATAAATATTTTAAAATATGAGTATTCAATAATGTTTCAGTTATAAAAGATCCATCAACGGTATTATTTACTCTGTAAAAGGTATGAGAAAAAGTTTTTTTTTTAAAGTTGAGCACTTTACTCATAAGTTTAATTTTTTTTTTTTTGAATTTTTTTATAAAAAGCAGTGCAACAAAAAGTAAAACTGTCATAAACATATTTGGCAGCATTAGAACTTGAAAATACATTACATATTGTTGCTCATATAATAAAAGAAATGCTCTTCATTTATCTAAATAAACAAATATTACAGAAACAAAATTCGCAGTCAGAAGCTGATGAAAAGCAGATAAAACTACATATAGAAAGATATATATATAGAAAAAAAAAAAATAACCACGCAGACTGATGTTCGCATGTTTCCAGCATTGAGTTGCCATTTCAGTATATAAAATTCTATGATCATACACTACCATACGTATATTTAGCAATATTAGAACTTAAAAATAAACTATATATTGTTGCTTATACAATAAGAGAAATATTATCTAAATTATAAGAAATGTTGATTTATCTAACTTAATAAATATTACATAGAAAAATAAAATTTGTAGTCAGACACCGTATGAAAAGTAGATAAAACTGCATATTGAAAGATAACAGAAAGAAAATGACTACTGGTGTTCGCATGCTGCAAACACTGAGTTGCCATTTCAGCATATAAAACTTTATGATCTTACGCTGCCAATTTGCAATAAATTTAAAATAAATTTTCTCTTCTCCCGGTGAATTTTGCCTCAGTAATTTAGAACTTTATCAGGAAAAGAATGTTATCAACAATGATTATACCTCAAAAACTTACTTGAAGACCAAAATCCGGTAAAAGTTATTTTTTTCTATATGTGTTTTTAAGAGTTAAAATCGACTACCCGTTATCAATTCCCCTCAGAACATTCTTAAAAACAACTCAACTTGTGATTGACGCATGGTTACTTTTTTATAATCATCACCATCTCTACACTTGAAATTTTATTATCACCATGAAAAGAAGATTATAGTGGCACTATCTGCCCGTGATCGCTTGCCCAGTGTGTAATTTACTTGTAATATAGCCCCAAAAACGTAGATCGGGGAAAAGTGAAGCAATCAGAAAGCAACTCAGGAAGACGAAACGGCCTCCGATGGTAGAAGTTTCCGAGCGTAAAATTGTTAATGATCGCCGATTCCACGATCCCATCGCGGATGCCAAAGGCCGTTAGGAAAGGGTTAAAGTAGGGGGAGAGGAAGGGACGTGCTTTATTGACTGGGTGATAGTTTCATTGAATCCAGATAGTCTATCGAGAAAGTGGAGCTATCATACCTATGGCACCGCATCTTTCTAGTTCCCTAGGGTCATATGTCCACAAATCGAGACAAGAAATTTATGAATGTATCGTGATATGGTGGCAAATGTACACTTCATTTTTACTGCAATTATTAAGCATTTTTATTCTCGTTTCAATACTCATTCCATACAGTCATACAAATTTTCGGAAGAACCGGAATTGACATCTCCAGAACCGGAAGTGAAAATCCTTAATGAACCCCTAACCCATCTGGAATTATACTGGATGTTAAATCTATATCAGTCAATAAATAATTTATGTCTATAGCCAATCTTGAGAAATAAATGTTTCAAAAAATATTTTGACAAGAAGTAGAAAAAACCCGGAAGGCGAAATCCTTAGTAAACCCACAATACCTTTCAAAATTTGATATTCTATCCATATTAGCCATCATTTAAGTTATATCTATAGCAGAAGTTTCAAGAAAAATGTTGATTTTTGCACCGGAAGTGACATCGCCAGAACCGGAAATAAAAGTCCTTATTAAGTCCTTTAACCACCTCCAGAATTTAATGCTAAATTTATATTAATAATTATCTAAGCTCTATAACAAATCCTGATAAATAGATGTTTCAAAGAAATTTATTAAACAGGAATTGAAAGTTCTTGTTCAACCACCCTACTTTCACCAGAATTTGATTCTGAATCCATATCAGTTAGTATCTATATTCTATCGGGAGCCAAGCTTGAAAAATTTATGTTTCGCGTAGAATAAAAATTCCGAAAATGGAAAAAGAACCGGAAGTCAAAATCTTTTAATCCTTAAAAAATCTTCCTACCCCTTCAGAATTTGATTCTGAATCCATTACAGTCATCATCTAAGATTTATAGCAGATTCTGAGAAAATAAATATTTCAGGGCAAAATGTTTCCAAAAAACAGTATGAAAAAATTTGTGTCATCAATAAAACCACGGTCGAACAAAACATTTTGTTCAACAAACAAAACAAAACAAAAATCTATTCAAAGAAGTTTTTTAGATGTAAGGAAAACTTGAACAACGTATATGAACCCAAATAAAATGATAATGCAGCATACAGCTGTTTCGAGATTACGTTGGATCCCCTTCATCAGTGCAAGAGAACCAACAAACATGAAGTTCGAAAGGAGAATTTCCTCTTTTGATGACAACGAACTTACTTCACTTCTCTCAAAAATTATAAATACAAAATTCGATACCTTTTCGACAACTGAAACTGGTTATCAGCAGCTTTGATGGTGTAGGTTAAGGCGACAATATTTTTGAAACAGGATTTGGGAACAAAGCATGTGATGTCCCCAAATCAACCAGATATTTGGGCACATTTGGGGGCATTAATTTCAGCAGTAAGCACATATTTTCACCAATACATTTTATAAAAGCTTACCTTAATATATACTTTAAAATAAACATGATTCAGTTTTTTTTTAATTGAAAAAAGTAGAAATTATCATGGCATGCATTTTACTTACAAATATAATGTTACAAGCGCCATCGTGAATAATAAATAAATTATCTAAAAATAATTCACAGCTAAACCTTAGTAAATGACTTCTTGAAACCTCTCGCCTTTTATCCGTGGAAATGTGGACGCGAAATAAAATACAAGATCAATCATGCTTAAAGCATTGATTATGAAACACTTTCCAACTTCAATGCAATTTTATTTAAACATGTCTAAAATGTGCAATACATTCCTCGGTAATATTTTAAAACTTATCACAATACTACATTAATTTATTATATTTGAAACCTTAAATCTTCATAAAAAAATTAACTTCATTCAAATGAAGGCATTAAAGTATAAATTGCCTGGTTTAAACATCTTTAAATGTGATACATTCCTCGGTAATAATTTTAGAATTGTCATAATACTACGATAATTTATTATATTTGAAAACTTCATCGAAAACAACTGAAATCCATTCAAATAACGTCATAGAAAAAATAACACGCCTGGCTCTCTCTATAAAAGCAACATTTCATTCATAAATAATTCCCCCATTCATGTCATTCATCACAATACTATAATAATTTATTTTATTTAAAAATTACGACCATGGAGCTACAAGTAATTAATCTATATGCGTAAAACTTCATCGAAAAATATCGTCCTTCTCTTTCTAAAATCAATGAATATTTCATTCATATCAGCTAAGCAGACTCCATGGACTAAATGATTTTGTGTTAAAGAATTACAGCAATTCTAATACAACTCATTCTACATATTTTGCTGTTTACATTTTACATAGGTGAAAAATAGGCTTAGTTGTAGAAATAATCAAATTTGGGATGAGCATTTAAACACAAATATAAATTGTCATTGCGTTGTTTCAGTATGTAGATGCACAGAATTTAGGCAAAAATAAAGTAGTTTTAGGACGGATACAACACTCAATATGAATTAAAAAGAACTTAAAAAAATCATGATTTTGAGACAAGATGGATGCCATATATCATTTTGAAGTATGTCACGTGATCGTTTCATATCATGGTCACGTGATCGCTTCATATAAGAGGTGTTATTATTATTTTAATTTTTATTTAAAAAACTACTGAATATATTTCGTTGAATTTTTTTTTATATATTTTATGGAACAATTTGAATATTGCCTAAAATTTTCGAAGCAATTTGTGAATTTTAAATCCGCTTAAAAAATGCTTGAAAAATTAGGTCCCATAGGGCCCAATGTATTTCATTTTTTCAACCCGGGTTCAATCCAAAACTAATTGGGTGATATTATTCATTTATATTCCCATAGGTCCTACAGACCGTCTGAACAACATACTAAAAATTCATTTTGATTAAGTCATTTTTACGGCAGTTATCGTGCTAACGGGCAGACAGACAGACAGACAGACAGACAGAATGAACAAAGTCATAAACACTTTTCAACTTTGTTGTGAAGTGTTAAAAATTAAATAAAATTAAAACTGTATTAAGCATCATCCAATGAGTTTATTTTCTCTATGCAATATTATGCAACAAATCTGTTAACATTTTTCTTGTGGATCTAATCCATTTCATTCACAAGAGAAGACACTTTTGTAATTATTTTGTATTTTGATATTTTGGTGTCATTCGATCCGTCTCAGCTTCGAGACCAAGGGAAAAATCCCATATT
Organism: Amaurobius ferox; assembly: GCA_951213105.1. Taxonomy (NCBI): domain Eukaryota; kingdom Metazoa; phylum Arthropoda; class Arachnida; order Araneae; family Amaurobiidae; genus Amaurobius; species Amaurobius ferox. The sequence continues at coordinate 68,776,067 of OX578141.1, read as the reverse complement.
TCGGAATTTTGAATTAGGAGTGACCACCTGGCGTATAACCGGCTAGCCAGACAATACCCTACCTATTAAGCTACTGAGATGATTATCTTTATTTCTATATTTTAAGGAGTCCAGTGGGTGAATAAATTGTTGATGAATTTTTTCTGATGTTTTATATTTGTAGAACAATCCTATGATATTTTAAGCCTGTAAAAATATTTAAACTCAAATCTATCTATATAGATAAAATTGAAAATTTGTCTGTTTATTTATTTGTGTGTTTGTGTGTTTGTCTCATCATTCGGTAAGGGCTGAACCGAATTTCATGAAATTCTGTGGGTAGCCTTAAAACAGCAACAGTTAAAATTTAGTCTATATTTCGAGTTTCAAGTACCAGGGGTTTCTACATATTAATAACAAGAAAGATCAATCATGCATAAGCATTGATTATGAAACACTTTCCAACTGAAATGTAATTTCATTTAAAAATTTCAAAAATGTGATTCATTCAGTGGTAATATCTTTTACATTATCACAGTACTACAGTAATTTATTATACTTAAATATTTAAAACTGTATCGAAATATAAATCATCTGATTCTTTATGAAAAATCAATGAATATTTCATTCATATAACTTGTATTCCAGACCCCAGAGCTAAATAATTTTGTGTGAAAAAAATTCAGCAATTCTTATGTAATTCATCTTACAATCGCTTGAGATATTTGCATTCTGCATATGTTAAAATTAGGCTTCCTTGAAGAAATAATAAAAGTTTAGGGATCATTTAAAATCACAACTATTGTAATTGCATAGGCACGGAATTTAGATACACAGATAATATATATGTGTATGTGTATGTACTCAAAGTATTGGAATCGTGCCGAAGATCGGAACTCGAATTTTCAAAGGATCTACACGTTTTGGGACTTCTAGAACACGAAAAAACTAGTTTTAGGAAGACGTCTGTGCGTGTAAGGGTGTATCTGTGTATGTTTCTGTGTGGATATTACATCCACTCTAATTGAAAAACTAATGGACCGAATTTCATACAATTTGGTAGGTATGTTTTTTGTGGGAAATCCTGATGTTCATTAGATTATAGTACGATTCGTAATAAAAGAATCTGCCTTCTTTGCGAAATGGCCGCAGAAATTGCCTTTATCCACTCTAGCTAAAAACTAATGAACCAAATTTAACAAAATTTGGTGTATAATATTTCAATAACCTACAAGTGATTTATATACCAAATTTAACAAAATCTTGTATATAAATCATTTGTAGGTTATTCTACTACGATTCGGGAAAAAGGAACGGGCTATTTTTGCGAAATGGCCCGCAAAAATCGTTATATATAAAAATAAAAGACTACGTGTGCTCAATTATATCAATTAAATTCCTATTTTATATGTGATTTTTGACAACAAAAAGAATAAGACTAACCCCATTACTCTAGGACTAGCCGTTCTTGAGATATTCTAGTTTTTTCGCGTTTTCTCTACGCCACCTTTGACATTAAGTCCAGCTATCAAATGAGAACCAAATTTAAGTTTAACGTGTAAATTCAATGTCATTTAAAATACTTATGTTGTGCAGATAAACTCAAATTATCATTGAATAAATAAAGAGAACGAATATGAGTCTGCAGAGAAAGACATGTGCTGTCCACATCAGAATTTTTAACAATATTACAACAATGATTTATAGAAGTGATCGGGGATTATTTTCAGGCCATTTCGAAAAAAATGTATGATCTATATTTAAAGATCCATCAAATTTTTGTCGAATAAAATGTTCAACAAATTTAAGCTGTGTACCAAATTTTAACTCTCTAGGACGTAGGAAAGTGCATTTAAAATGCCATCAATTAAATTTATCATGAAGAGTTATATAAAATTTAAAAAAAATGAAAAATTGCTATCTACCAAATTTATTTTAAAATATGAAGCCACTCCCATATGCAAAACGTTTAAACAAATGGAGAGATATTTATTATATAATATCTCTCTCTTTCCTTTCTGGAAGATATCCCAAAGTCAGAATTTAATTGAATTTGTTTTTTTCCCTATATTAAATAATTTTTTTAATTAAAAAACTACTTAACATATTTTACTGAATTTTTTTTTATATATTCTATGGGATAATGTGAATATTTCCTAAAAATTTCGAAGCAATTCGTGAATTTTAAATTTACTTAAAAAATGTTTGAAAAATTAGGTCCCATAGGGTTCAATGTATTTCATTTTTTCAACCCGGGTTCAATAAAAAACTAATTGGGTGATATTATTTATTTATATTCCCATAGGTCCTACAGACCGTCTGAACAACATACTAAAATTTCATTTTGATAAACTCATTTTCACGGCAGTTATCGTGCTAACGGACAGACAGACAGACAGACAGACAGACAGAATGAACAAAGTCATAAACACTTTTCAACTTTGTTGTAAAGTGTTAACAAAGTCATAAACACTTTTCAACTTTGTTGTAAAGTGTTAAAAAACGAACAATTAAACCTCCCATAGACGTAGCATTATTCAGACGATATTTTTCTCGCAAATTTATTTGAAGGAGAGGATATTATGTTGTTAATCAAGGAAATTAAGCCCAATGAGATTATACAGCAACCGATTTTTATTAAATACTAGCAACATACCCGTTCTTCGTACGGAGTATATAATATAAAAAAACTTATAATTCGCAATCATGTGCAAATTCTGTTAAAATATTAAATTTATTGCTCCTAAAGGAAAGCTTAAGAATATCTGTTCTCACTATGCGAAATCATCTTCACGGGCAGATCTGAAGAATAAAACATCTTGGCCCCTTTTGTAAGCAAATTTACAAAAAACAAGAAAGATCAATCATGCTTAAAGCATTGATTTTGAAACACTTTCCAACTTCAATGAAATTTTATTTAAAAAAGTCTAAAATGCAATACATTCCTCGGTAATATTTTAAAACTTATCACAATACTACATTAATTTATTATATTTGAAAACTTAAACCTTCATTGAAAAAAATGAACTTCATTTGAATGACGGCATTGAAATATAAATTGCCTGGTTTAAATATCTCTAAAATGCGATACATTCCACGGTAATATTTTTAAAACTATCATAATACTACGATAATTTATTATATTTGAAAACTTCATCGAAAACAACTGAAATTAATTCAAATGAGTCATAGAAAAAATAACACGCCTGGATCTCTCTATAAAAACAGCATTTCATTCATAACTTTCCCCCATTCATTTCATTCATCATTTATATTAATATTTCATTCATATCAGCCATGCAGACTCCATGGGCTAAATTATTTTGTGTTAAAGAAATACAGCAATTCTAATACAACTCATTCTATATATTTTGCTGTTTACATTTTACATAACTGAAAAATAGGCTTCGTTGTAGAAATAATCAAATTTGGATAATCATTTAAACTCAAATATATTGTATTTGCGTTATTTCAGTATGTAGATGCACAGAATTTAAGCAAAAATAAAGTAGTTTTAGGACGGATACAACACTCAATATGAATTAAAAAGAACTTAAAAAATCACGATTTTGAAACAAGATGGATGCCATATATCATTTTGAAGTGGGTCATGTGATCTTTTCATATCATGGTCACGTGATCGTTTCATATAAGAGGTGTAATTATTATTTTAATTTTTATTTAAAAAACTACTGAATGTATTTCGCTGAACTTTTTTTTATATATTTTATGGAACAATTTCAATATTACCTAAAATTTTCGAAGCAATTTGTGAATTTTAAACCGCTTAAAAAATGTTTGAAAAATTAAGTCCCATAGGGCTCACTGTATTTCATTTTTTCAACCCGGGTTCAATCCAAAACTAATTGGGTGATATTATTCATTTATATTCCCATAGGTCCTACAGACCGTCTGAACAACATACTAAAATTTAATTTTGATTAAGTCATTTTTTATGGCAGTTATTGCGCTAACGGACAGACAGACAAACAGACAGACAGAATGAACAAAGTCATTAACACTTTTCAACTTTGTTGTAAAGTGTTAAAAAAGGAATTGAATCAATATATGCAACCCCGTACTACTTATATTGTCGCAGATTAGAAAATATGCCAGTGTGTTAGAAGAATATTACCCGTATTACAATACGAGTCTAAAAAATCTTTGCCAAAATAAAAGAGATGACGTAATAAATTGAAAATATCAATAATCCCCGTGCTTTTTATACCAGAAGGTCGTAATTGATTCCAATATATGCCAATATATATCAAAACATATGCCAATATACCTGTACTACTCATATTCTCGTAGATTAGAAGATATACCTGTGTATTTGTAGAAGATTACTCGTACAACGTACAATATATGAGTTTAAACACTTTTTGTCATAATGAAACAATTGCATAATAACTTAAAAATATCAATAATCCCTGAATCAATAATCCCCGAAAATATCAATAATAATAACGTTTAAACCTGAAGACCGTAATTGATATTATCCAGTCAAAAATGCTATGAGAAAAATCAAATCGTTTTTTTCTAAAATATATTTTTATATCCATTTATTTATTATTCAAATCGAAAAAATAATAATTAAAATTAACAGACAGATTTAATTTAATTGCGTTTCTAAGAAACATGATATAAGATAGAATCTTCTTCATAAACTGCGAAATTAAATAACCATTTCGATTTCTTTATACTTCTCATTGTTCAGTAAAAGCTTGTGAAATATAAACCATGAAGATAGATTTATTTAATCATTTCATTTAAATCATGTTTCAAACAATTCATGTTTTCAGAAAGTGACTAATTAACGCAAAAAATCTCCCATCAAACTCTGAGATAAAGTTTTAATTCACTTTTAAACGATTTTCAAGCTTTTCGTTTGGATAAACCGCAGAGTTAGAGAGTAGAACTCCTAGGAAAAAGTTTCGTTTTTCATTAATATCTCGACAACACCTGGTCTTAGATACTATACTCGAAACTTGGGCTAAATTTATGGGGGACTATTTTAAGGCTATCCACAAAATTTTATCAAATTCGGTTCAGCCGTTCTCCGATGATGATGAGACAAACGAAAATTTCGTTTTTACTAATATCTTGAGAACCACAGATTGTAGAAACTCCACACATGGACTAAATTTTAAGTTGGACTATTTTCAAGCTACCCATAAAATTTCATCAAATTTGGTGCAGCTGTTCTCCCATGATGATGGGACAAACAGACAGACAGACAGATTTTCAATTTCATTAACACTTTACAACAAAGTTGAAAAGTGTTTATGACTTTGTTCATTCTGTCTGTCTGTCCGTTAGCACGATAATTGCCGTAAAAATGACTTAATCAAAATGAAATTTCAGTATGTTGTTCAGACGGTCAGTAGGACCTATGGGAATAGAAATAAATAATATCACCCAATTAGTTTTGGATTGAACCCGGGTTGAAAAAATGAAATACATTGAGCCCTATGGAACCTAATTTTTCAAACATTTTTTAAGCGGATTTAAAATTCACAAATTGCTTCGAAAATTTTAGGTATTATTCAAATTGTTCCATAAAATATATAAAAAAAAATTCAGCGAAATATATTCAGTAGTTTTTTAAATAAAAATTAAAATAATAATTACACCTCTTATATGAAGCGATCACGTGACCATGATATGAAAAGATCACATGACCTACTTCAAAATCATATATGGCATCCATCTTGTCTTAAAATCGTGATTTTTTATGTTCTTTTTAATTCATATTGAGTGTTGTATCAGTCCTAAAACCACTTTATTTTTGCTTAAATTCTGTGCATCTACATACTGAAACAACGCAATTACAATATATTTGAGTTTAAATGATCATCCAAATTTGATTATTTCTACAAAGAAGCCTATTTTTCACTTATGTAAAATGTAAACAACAAAATATGTAGAGTGAGTTGTGTTAGAATTGCTGTTTTTCTTTAACACAAAATTATTTAGCCCATGGAGTTTGCATAGCTGCTATGAATAAAATATTCATTGATTTTACAAAAAGAAGGACGATTTTTTTCGATGAAGTTTTAAGCATAGAGTTTAATTACTTGTAGCTCCATGGTCTTAATTTTTAAATAAAATAAATTATTTTAGTATTGTGATGAATGAAATGAGTGGGGAAATGTTATGAATGAAATGTTGTTTTTATAGAGAGATCCAGTCGTGTTATTTTTTCTATGACGTCATTTGAATGAATTTCAGTTGTTTTCGATGAAGTTTTCAAATATAATAAATTATCGTAGTATTATGATAGTTTTAAAAATATTACCGAGGAATGTATCGCATTTTAGAGATTTTTAAACCAGGCAATTTATATTTCAATGCCTTCATTTGAATGAAGTTCATTATTTTCGATGAAGGTTTAAGTTTTCAAATATAATAAATTAATGTAGTATTGTGATAAGTTTTAAATATTACCGGGGAATGTATTGCATTTCAGACTTGTTTAAATGAAATTGCATTGAAGTTGGAAAGTGTTTCATAATCAATACTTTAAGCATGATTGATCTTTCTTGTTTATATAGACTAGCAGCATATCCGTTCTTCGTACGGAGTATATAATATAAAGAAACTTATAATTCGCAATCATGTGCAATTTCTGTAAAAATATTAAATTTATTGCTCCTAAAGAGAAGTTTAAGAATTTCTGTTTTCACTATGAAATATTTTCTTCACGGGCAGATCTGAAGAATAAAACATCCTGGCTCCTTTTGTAAGCAAATTTATAAAAAAAAAAAGGAATTGAATCAATATATGTAAAATGAAAGTGTTAAAAGTGTATAGGACCCGTACTACTTATATACGCGAATATTAGAAGATGTAACCTATATTAGTACATTAGAAGAGTACCCGTATTACAATATGAGTCGTAAAAATATTTGCCAAAATAAAAGTGATGATGTAATAAATTGAAAATATCAATAATCCCCGTATTCTTTATACCAGAAGGTCGTAATTGATTCCAATACATGCCAATATATATCAAAACATATGCCAATATACCTGTACTACTTATATTCCTGTAGATTAGAAGATATGCCCGTGTATTCATAGAAGATTACTCGTACAACTTACAATATATGAGTTTAAACATTTTTTGTCATAATAAAACAATGGTATAATGACTTGAAAATATCAATAATCCCTGAATCAATAATCACCGAAAATATCAATAATAATAACGTTTAAATCTGAAGACCGTAATTGATATTATCCAGTCAAAAATGCTATAAGAAAAATCAAATCGTTCTTTTCTAAAATATATTTTTATATCCATTTATTTGTTATTCAAATCGAAAAAATAATAATTAAAATTAACTGACGGATTTAATTTAATTGCGTTTGTGAGCAACATGATATAAGATAGAATCTTCCTCACAAACTGCGAAATTAAATAACCATTTTGATTTCTTTATACCTTTGTTCAGTAAAAGCTTGTGAGAAATAAACCATGGAGATAAATTTCCCATTTAAATCATGTTTCAAACAATTCATGTTTTCAGAAAGTGACGAATTAGCACAAAAAATCTCCCACCAAACTCAAAGATAAAGTTTTAATTCACTTTCAAACGATTTTCAAGCTTTTCGTTTGGATAAACCACGGAGTTAGAGAGTAGAACTCCTAGGAAAAGTTTCGTTTTTCGTTAATATCTCGACAATCCCTAGCCTTAGGTACACGAAACTTGGGCTAAATTTTTGGGGATCTATTTCAAGGCTATCCACAAAATTTCTTCAAATTTAGTTTAGCCGTTCTCCCGTGATGATGAGACAAACGAAAATTTCGTTTTTTACTAATATCTCGAGAATCACTGATCGTAGAAACTCCACACATAGACTAAATTTTAAGTGGATCCATTTACAAGCTACCCACAAAATTTCATCAAATACGGTGCAGCCGTTCTCCCGTGACGACGGGACAAACAGACAGACAGATTTTCAATTTTATCTATATAGATTTTCCAATTTAAATAATTAAGAAATGTATATAATAATACATTTTATCAGAATTACATTTCTGAATGGCTTATATCAATTAAAGCCTTCAGGTTGAAGGGCTACATAGAATATTGATTGATTTGTCATCTGTTTTATTTTATCAACGGCTTTTGAATAAGGCAATTGTGGAAAATATAATAAAGCTGATATCTTCTAATACCATTTTAACGCTTTCAGTTTGGTTCACGATGATTCAATTACACAATGCTTTCATATTGGCATATATTAATCCAATTTCATATTTTTTGTAAATTTGTTTACAAAATGAACCAGAGGGCTTTATTCTTCAAATCTGCCTGTGAAGATAATTTTGTACAGCGAAAATAGAGATTCTTATATTTCATTTTAGGAGAATGAAATTAAATATTTTAATAGAATGTTTTGAATAACAATGTCATTTAGAATACTATAGGAATTTGCATATAATTGTGAATTTTAGTTTTTTTATGTTATATATTCCGTACAAAGAACGGGTATACAGCTAGTATGCACTATAAGACTTTATTTGAAGCAAAGCGTGCTTTTAAAGTACTCACCTGAAAATGAGCGTAGAAAAATGAATGTGAGAAGAAAATGTCAAGAAAGAAACTTATATAAATTATTTTTCTCTCTAGTATTTACTGTTACACAGAAATTTTTAGAAGCTTTCATTGATTAGTTTTCCACCAAAGCGCAATGTTGAAACTTTTTACTTTAAGTTGGTGCCACTTGAGGTATTTGGTGGATAAAAGGAATCAATACTTTGAAAATCGAAAAGCAACCCCTTTGGCGCAGAAAATAGCAATTGTATAAAATTAGTTTTGAAGAAATTCTAAAGGCACTGAGCTGAGAAAAATTGGATTTAATCTAAACTTTAATATATATTCTAACTTTAACAAAAATTAGATTTAACTAAACTTCAATAAAAATTAGATTTAAACAAAATTTAATGCATATTATAACTTTAATAAAAATTAGATTTAACTAAACTTCAATAAAAATTAGATTTAACTAAACTTCAATAAAAATTATATTTAAACTAAACTTCAATACACAATGTATATAACTGCTGTAAGAACACATATAATACTGTGAGAATACATATTTTTGCGCTTCCTTGAAGCAGGATTTTATGATTGCTTCAAGGTAGTATACATATTTATAAACTTCAATATTTTCACTTTTCGACAGAAAAAAAATCGAAGTCTGACTTTTCCTACATTAACAAATTTTAATAATGCTGTATAACAGAAACACAAATTTCAGCGCTCTTGCAGTTAAATCCTGTTGACAATCTATAAGGTTTATGTTGTTACCTATTAAAATAAACATATCATCATATTTACGTAACTCGCTGTATTATTTCAAGAGCCATAGCCTTGTGAAAAAATAATATTTCAACTTTACTTTTTACTTGATAACTTTTAAATGCTGTTGTCTATTTATTTCCAGTTAAAAATACTTACAAAGAACTCACTCAAAAAAATAAATGCAAATTCTAAAAAGGGCACGTTTTATAGTTTTGTAAATTATATCATTTACTTCTGACATCATTACTACTTATTCCATTTACTTCTGCAACAAATTTTTAAATATTTATGGTTTTAAAATTTTTTTCGACTTTCGAGGAAAAACATTTTGAAACATTGAAAGCTTTTCCCTGGTCTAAGCATTCAAAATCAATATATCGCTGCTAATTACGAACTGGACTGACTAATCGTGCAAAATTTCATTTAATTTGCTTTATTCGCTCCAATGATAACGCGCTTGACGTAGATTTTAAAATTTTAACATTTCTTTATCTCAAGAACAGCTTATGATGGCTTCTGAACAATAAAGTCCATTTTTCTCTAGTTACACAAGTTTTACAATGCATTTACATATCTTATAATAATGAATGTATTTTTTATTTTAGATCATAATATTTTAGATCATCCCATTTTAGATTATAAATGTGCAATATCTCGAGAACGGTGTTTGTTAACATTCTGTAAATAATTCCATGAGCATTTAAATAAAAAGGGTAAATATAAAATGACTAATTTTGTATAAATTGTTTACATATTTATCATTTCTTTTTTATAATTTCTCTTTTCGAAAAATTGTGGGCTTTTCGATCATCCTAAAAGTCCTAAAAGGCTTCTGACGTTTCTCGATTGAAAAACTTGATCCAAATTGCACCAAATTATTTTAATTTGTTCGAGAGATATCATCTTGACCGACTTTCAGACAGACATCATTAAAGAAATAGTTAATTTGGTTAATTTGTATTCGGGGATATTCAAAACATGTACGAGTAGATCCATTAAAATTTACTCAAGTCAGTTGATTGCAGTTAGTTGATTTAGTTGATTGCAGTTAGTTAAGTTAGTTGATTGCAGTTAATTGATTGAGTTGGTTGCAGTTAGTTGATTGATTCAGTTGATTGCATTTAGTTGATTAAGTTGGCTGATTTTTTAGGTTAGTTGCTCAACAATTTTTCGAAACAGCATGTTTCCCTATTTATTTTATTAAAGGCGCTTAAGTTATTCACCGAGAAAGAATTTTGAAACCTTCTCTTCTTCTATTTCTTACACCTAGGTTTTACCGTTCATATTATATAATTCTTATTTTAAAACGAGTTCCTTTCTCAATCATTGTGGTGCAACTATTTATTGATAGATACGCTCCTGGTTTTGCTGGTGCGGTTCTCTCTGTATCCTGAAGAAGAAAGCTGCTATTTTTTTTCAGAAATTGGTTGATACTTTACATCAATTTTTATGCTATTACTATGAAGTATTTCTATTGAAGATAAATACTATAAATTTGCAAAGATTCAGAGATCTGGGTTACCAGAGGGGTTCTGGAGGGTCTGAAAAGATTTTACAAAAAAACTCTATTTTCTCCACATCCCGGGAGATAAATTGAAAATCCGGCTATATTAAGTTTTGCCCTATAGTTAATACTATAAGTGTGCAGAGCTCCAGCCTTCTAGGTCACAAGGGGGCTTCCGGGGTGTCTGGAAAGACTTTTCGAAGACCTCCCTCCATTTTCTCTGCCCTCTGGGAGATTAATCGAAGTTCCGGCTCAGTGTTGATCTGTATTGTAGTTGATACTATAAGTGTACAGAAAGTCAGCTTTCTAAGTCACCGAGGGCTTCTGTCTGGAAAGACAAAAACACGTTAGACACATTAGAGAATTATATATGTGATATTCTGATAAAAGATTTTAAAATGGTGTTTTATTTTATTCACTGATAAAAACTATTTTATCATATGTGTAAGAAACACATCAACCCAAAATAAAATTAACAGTTCCAGCAAAGTCGATTCTAATCCTAGACTTTCAATCTGACAAAAATGCTGCAAGCAGTGTTACATTGTTCATACGTCAAAGAATTTTCCCGGTGTTAAATAACGGAGAGAACCAACCGTACGTAGGCACGATCAAAGCTCCGCTGGTTGATTGAAATGCCACGTTGTAAATGCGAAAAGAATACAAAAAGTGTAAAAAAAGACATTTTATTTTTCAAACTCTCTTTTAATCTTGAATTGAGCTACTAGGGGTGCCATTTCTATTGACATGGAGGGGGAGTGTATTCTTTTTCTCCTTTCATTGTTCTCTTATTGAAAACGCATCTTGCTTTGACTTTTTTTTTTAGGATTGAGATTTAATTCAGTGTCTTTACTTTGTTTCCTTAGTAAATATTTCAATGTTTAATGCGGTTTTACTTCACATTGCCAGCCAGTTTAAATAAGAAGCTGAAGCTCAGAGTTTTGGGGCTATTTTTTAAATGAATTTAATTAATGACATGCTTTATTTAATAAAATATAACAGGCAGAAGATAAAAATCTGAAAAGGAAATTTATTTCAATTTTTATATGGAAACACTCAATTAAGTAATTAATATCTGAAACTCAAGTTTCAATAGTTTTATTATGGAAAAGCCGGTCAAGGGAAATATTTTAACTACGCTGAACTGTAACGGCAATATAAAATAGAAGATCCAATTTTCGCCCCGTTCTATTTTAGTACCTAGGAGTTCTCAAAAATGTAATATTATCTACAAAATTGGCACATATATGTATTCCATAACTATTAATTTATTTGGCAGTGCAGCCCCCCAAAACTAATTATATTATATTACTACTAAGATCAAATAAAACCAGAAACTCTCAGACAATGTAATTTAAAATACATTTCTTTATTTTCGTCTCTTTATAAATTTATTAAAGGCAAAAATATTGTTGTCTTTAATAAATTTAAATAATATATTCAAATTGCAATGCAATAATAATAAAATAATTATAAAAGTATATGCATCTTTATAATTTAAAATACTTTGAATATTATAGAACAATTCTAGTCTTTCTAGAAAAAATAGCCGATTTCTCTTAATTTTATTGTGTCAGTAACTTTTTCGTATAGAGAAAATACAGATATATTTATTTCAGTTTTGCCAGTCACCACCTGTAAACCAATCAATCAGAAAAATATAGGGAAAAAATAAAATATTTAAAAAAATACAGGATATCAAGATAACGAAATTTGGAACTTTTGCTACCTCAATATGAAGGTTAAAAAACTTTATACTAACAACTGACTTGAAACTTATTGAAGCGAAGCGTGTTTTGAGCTTAGCTTCCTTATCACTGACTCAAAGCGAAAATTTCAGTGACATAGTAAATCTCAACCGATTCGAATACAATGTTGCACATAGGCGTATACAATGTGACGTGTGTAAGTAATAGGGGTTTTACCCATAGATAAGTGTAGAGTTTTGATTTATACGACTCATTTTGAATATTCGCTGTAGTGTAAAATATCGATTAGACATTAATCTAAGCACTGTAAAGGTGAAATAATTTTCTCGCATTTAATCAGAGATTTAGGTTTCTTATTAAAAACACAAAAACGTTTGTTAATTCTTTCCAATGTTAGTGTGGAAACCCCAGGCCGTCCGACTCGTCCAGAGGACTTGAGTAACAATTTGGACGACCGGAAAGTCCAATGTTAGTGTGTTGGCGTTCCTCGTAATATATTTACACTTTCAATAATTTTTTGAAATTGAATTGATTTCAGGTATTTAGGCTCCTTTTTACCTGTCCCTGGTTAAAATTTTTGTCGTTACCTAATTAAATTACTTGTCGTATGCATTGCCTGTGACTATTATGAATTAAATAAAAGTGAGCAGTGTATTATCTCCTGACATAAATCATTATTATACCTTTCTTATTATTCAGAAATGCATGTTTTTATTGTTTTGGAAAAATACTGCAGTAAAATATTTTATTGTATGAATTAATTTATAAGCAATTGTGCAGATATGTTTATATAACTTGCAGCGCGCTTCCACATTCTTTTATTTTATAATTTTATTTAGTTCTTATTTTGTTTATTACTTTTTACGCCTTTTTCTAACATGTTTGTTTTGCATGATCATGATTTCCCGTTATTCCATACATACTAAAGAAATTGCAACTGTCATTGATTTTCTAATTTGCTGTGATTATTGAGGTGTCAGCAGTGCTTAAAAAACAGCTTCCACCCATAATATCTTGCATTCTTACAATGAGATTAATATTGTTCAACGTGCTTTTATAAAGACATACTTGACTGACTATAATTCACTTGTCTGTTATCCCATACAGTCCCATAAACAGTAAAATACTTTGAAAAATACTTTTTCTTATGCATCAATTTATTTACCAAGTTAAAAATTATACTCCAGATACGAATTTTCGAGATTTTGCGATAAACCGTTTTTAATAGCTGACAATAAAAGTTTGTATCGTGTAATAATAATTTGATTCAAGGTTTTTTCTTTCAAATTTTTCTTCATAAAATTTTACATTTTTAAATTATTCTTACTTTAAAATATGCATTTTAGGAACCCAGATACAATACTCTAATAAAAAACTTTATTTCGGCTATATAATTAAAAAAAATGGTATTAGACGGTACAATAAAAGTTTGTACCGTCTAATAATAATTTGATTCAAAGTATTTTCTTTCAATTTTATGTTTATAAAACTTTACCTATTTAAATTATTCTTACTTTAAAATACACATTCTAGTATCCTAGATAGAATGCTCTAATAAAAATCTTTAACTCGGCTATATAATTAAAAACAAGAAAGATCAATCATGCTTAAAGCATTGATTATGAAATACTTTCCAACTTCAATGCAATTTTATTTAAACATCTCTAATATGCAATACATTCCTCGGTAATATTTTAAAACTTATCACAATACTACATTAATTTATTATATTTGAAAACTTAAACCTTCATCGAAAAAAATGAATTTCATTCAAATGACGGCATTGAAATATAAATTGCCTGGTTTAAACATCTCTAAAATGCGATACATTCCACGGTAATATTTTTAAAATTATCATTATACTACAATAATTTATTATATTTAAAAACTTCATCGAAAACAACTAACATTCATTCAAATGACGTCATAGAAAAAAATAACACGCCTGGCTCTCTCTATGAAAGCAGCATTTCATTCATAACATTTTCCCATTCATTTCATTCATCACAGGACTAAAATAATTTATTTTATTTAAAAACTTAAGACCATGGAGCTACAAGTAAGTAAACTCTATGTTAAAAACTTCATCGAAAAAAATCGTCCTTCTCTCTGTAAAATCAATGAATATTTCATTCATATCAGCTATGCAGACTCCATGAGCTAAATAATTTTGCGTTAAAGAAATACAACAATTCTTATACAACTCATCCAACAGATTTTGATGTTTACATTTTACATAAGTGAAAAATAGGCTTCGTTGTAGAAATAATCAAATTCGAATGATCATTTAAACTCAAATATATTGTAATTGCGTTGTTTCAGTATGTAGATGCACATAATTTAAGCAAAAATAAAGCGGTTTTAAGACGGATACAACACTCAATATGAATTAAAAAGACTTTAAAAATCACGATTTTGAGACAAGATGGATGCCATATTTCATTTTGAAGTGGGTCACTTGATCTTTTCATATCATGGTCACGTAATCGCTTCATATAAGAGGTGTAATTATTATTTTAATTTTTATTTTAAAAAACTACTGAATATATTTTGCTGAAATTTTTTTTATATATTTTATGAAATAATTTAAATATTACCTAAAATTTTCGAAGCAATTTGTGAATTTTAAATCCGCTTAAAAAATGTTTGAAAAATTAGGTCCCATAGGGCTCAATGTATTTCATTTTTTCAACCCGGGTTCAATCCAAAACTAATTGGGTGATACTATTCATTTATATTCCCATAGGTCCTACAGACCGTCTGAACAACATACTAAAATTTCATTTTGATTAAGTCATTTTTACGGCAATTATGGTGCTAACGGACAGACAGACAGACAGAATGAATGAACAAAGTCATAAACACTTTTCAACTTTGTTGTAAAGTGTTAAAAGCTGAAGGGAGAAGAAAAATGGATTGTAACATTTCTGATGAGAGCCGTTTTTTTTTTTAAATCTAAATATTAAATATCGCTGAATTCAAGTGGATTTTAGATAATAAAGACTGCTGTAAAGACTCTAAATTTTTAAATCTACTCGAACAATTTCGACGAAGTTTCATATTTAAAGGTTTAATTATACGCAAATTAAGAAAGTTCATATACTAAAAGACATTTTTTCTCAACCGACCAACTTCTTCTATTTTGTTTAAAGCAAAAAACTGAGTAAGAAAAAAAATCGTATGGCCATTTTTAGGTCATTAAAATGCACATTTTACAATAAAAATTATTTCCATAATTAAATATTTCAAAGAGGCACTGTTGATAATCTCTTGGGATAAATTAGTATTAGAAGATCCAAATTTCTGTTGCTAACTGTTAAGAAAATAATTATCGCAAAAACTCAAAACTGTATCTTGGGGTTTGTAGATTCCAATAATCGATGAATGCACACAAAATTTCCTGTTTAATCTGATAAAGTCTTATTTTTTTTCCAATAATGTTGCAGGAATGGACAGGTAAAATAAAACCATTCAAGTTTTCCCTTTGAGCAAAAATGGATGCCAGATGAATGGTTCCTAAATTAGATCGAAAAAGATTTCGGATTAGATCAGAAAAATTAGTTCGGATAGATTTCCTTAAGCATTATGTCATCTACTAATATTGGTGTGTTAATCCGTAACATCGATATCTATTAATTCTTAATCGCAGTTAATTTGACGAAGGATTTGGGTTGAATTGAGAGTTTTTCGTTAATACTTGGTATAGAAGTTTACAGGTTGGATTAATTATTTGTATTAATACAACAAATTAGCTGTGTTTCTATTATTAATGGTGAAGCCAAGCTACTTCTAATAAATATTATCGTTATTTGCTGCTTTTGTACGTTTACTAGATTGACAAGTGACTATTTAAATTTCTATTCGCACACTGCAAAATGATTTTTTTTATTTGCACTTTTTAGTTTTTCCATTTCAAATTTAAATCCAATTGTTCTACTTCAGGTTGCTCAACATGATTTGTACCCGTGGTTAACAGGATACAAAATTCTGAACAAATTATTTTGCTGGCCTTGCTTACTCTTTTCTAGAAATGAGAATACTTGGAGGTTTTATAATTTAAACTTTTTACAATTTTAATTATTGCATTAAACAAGTTGTTGGAATTATAACAACTTGTTACATTTCGCGAATATAGGCAAAGTCTTGGAACTTTCGACGGATGCTCGGCGAATTTTGGTAATTTTTTCGCCATATATTCCCTGCCTGAGTTTCAATAAATAACACAACAGTAATAACATTATTTATTATCATTACTATTGTGACCATTAAATCCCTCGAGTATTTCAGTACGATTGATAAGGCGTGAGGGGGGGGGGGAGTAATAAACATTTCCGCATGACCTACATTCTAAATCAGGATTCACCACTAGTATCTATCTCACTCAGTTCAAAGCTTTCGAACCAAACTTTAAAGTCATGGAAAGAAGGCAACTTTTCACGCCATGGCAAACTTAATTATTGTCCCAAAAAATCCACTTTATACTAATTAATTTTATTAGAATTCCATCCCCTTCCCCATTATTCTTTAAAATTTCCCTGCCTGAGAGCTAACTCGATGCAACTACTTCGCCGACTAAAAGCGGGAAAGACATACGGAGATAAAAGCTAAGAGCTGGGAAGGTTCGACTAAAGCCAAGGAGCGGTGGGGATTTATTCCCGTTCCATATAACGACAGTCTTTCCACCCCGAATAATGTGAACATAACGGTAATGTTCAAATGGCAACATCTGTATCTCCTGACTGTTGAAGGTGTTAAGGGAGAAGGTGGCAAAAGCCAGACGAGAAATCAGGATTCAGGGGACTTAAAGTTCAAAAGAGAACATTGAGAAATCTTGTAAAAAAAAGTATTGGTTTCCATTTTTACATTCCCTTTGATACATTGTATAGTAAAACTTCTCTAAAGCGATCACCCAGCGTTCCGTCAACGCTGTTAAGAGGATTGTTAAATACGGGATGCATCTGCAGACATGATGCCAAACGTATTTTTGAATGTTTAATGTGAGTTATGGATAGAAAAATGTAGCTAAATATTCTGAATGTTTTATTATAAAGGGTGATCGAAAAGGGGCGTACATCAAATTTTAAAATCATATAATTTACCGAGAAAGTAAAATAGTAGAATTTTTTTTCAGTTAGGTGGCATTAACTGAGCCCCTCGGTTAGATGGCACTAACTAATATATCCTCAAAGATCTGATGTAGACAGCACATGACTTTGTCTACATAATGCAAGTACTTTACTTCTTTCAATGCGAAATAATGATGGACAAGATCCATGGTACAATTTTTTTAACTTACAGTCATGTACATTGACAGAAAAGTACATTGGCATTTGGCTCTTTTCTGGATGAAAACATGTAAAATTAATTAACTTATATTTCACACAAATATAACTTGACAATTGGAAATATTGCTAACATCTGTTAAGTAATATACTCCATTATATAGGTATTATGCAAAAGTACGTTAAATATTATTAATTCATTAATTTGGAGCCATTTTCGTAACTTTGGAGTCGTTTTGCCAAATTGACGTCATTTTCGTATATTTTGCACTACATTAAAAAAGTCTTCAAGTTGACGATATTCCGCCAAATTAGTCGCAAAATTTCTCACCGAGTGTTACATATTTGATGATACTTACCACTGTTCATTTTCATGTAATTTTTAGATACATTTATTTAAAGAACGTCCAAATACCGCGAGAACGGTTCCAGCCAGCGTTCCAAAGTTCATGTTATTCTTTAAAATAAGATAAAATTATTTATTTAACATTATTGAATGCCTGATTTTTTCAAAAATTCATTCAAAAATTTAAGTTATCCGAACGTTCGATCACGTTTAAAATCAATTGGCTTCCAGTATTCACGGATTGTAATAATCGTACCAAATTATGTTTCGAAACACCCCATTCAGGAGATATCACATCCGCAGATTCACGAGGACACGGACACACACACACATACACACACGCACGCACATACACAAACATATATACACAGGCACACACACATGTTCGATTCGAGTTCAGGAATGCTTGAAACATTCTCTTCTGCTTTTTTGTACTAAACTCACCACACATTTGTTCGTCGAGATAAGGTAAGTAATATCATTTAAGGTATCTGTTTGGACGGCTTGGACAGTACCACCCAATTTAGACCGGAATCCAGTAAGGGCGATATTCACAAGGACCGTACCCTCCTTCCCCTGCCACCAACCTCTGGGGAGGACTTTCGGATCCACAAATTTAACGTGCTCGTACTCTGCGTGAACGCAGGGACAGTTTGGGCAGAGCCGGAAATCGAACCTCCGAGTGAAACACCGCGCCTTAAGCACTGGGCTATATCACCCCATGGTCTATAACTTGTAAAATAATTGGTAATGAGGATATCCACTACTTGCTGCATAGGGACCCGAAAAATTTTGTCGGTGGTCCTGTTCTGAGAAAACGACATGTTCTTCGCTTGAAGGAAAGGTATCTATGATTATCATTTCATGTATTGATACCAGACGGTATTTGTGATATAAATTTTAGGGTAGATTAGTGCCACCTCACGGAAAAAAATTCTACTGTTTCAATGTCTTAGTAAATTATGTGATTTTAAAATTTGATTTGTACAACTTTTCAGTTAGTCTGTATATGTATGACTGTTACAACATTTATCAGTTAAAGAGAAAATAAAACTTAACCTTCATTCTTCGTCGTTCGGTTTGTATTTTTCTTGAGAAACGAGTTAAGTGTCATGTGTTACAATTTATATTGTGACAGATTTTCTATACGTTTTATTATATTGTGACAGTTATTTTGCTACATTTTTCTCTAAATACTGTTTCAGCTCAGAAATAAACATTTAAATTTATTTTGGATACTCTGAACAATAACAAGATCTTATTAAATTCAAAATGTATTTTAGTATTTTGTTTTGTTACTTTTATCATCATCTCTTTCCGAGTCTAATGCGTTTTCGTCATTAGCGGATGGAATGACTGAAAAAAAAAGCAAAAAACAAATTAATTACGACATCTTTTAAAATTCGGTTGAAAGCAGGTTACAAATAAAGTGACATTACAAATATAAAGACAAGCATTACAAATAAGAAATACACCGGAATTACCCAATCTAAGAGAGGCAAGTGATCGATTGAAGCATAAATTCTTTACTTAGCGAGAACATTTTCTTCGCCTTCTAACTGGGATCTTATCTTTCACAGAGTACCTTTAAAAGTTAGGCAACTTTGTGATTTGAAAGGCTTTTGTTTGACATAAATACCACACTCATATCATTATTTAGTTTTTGTATTAAAAAGGGTTGGCAGATTTGTCAATTTGTATCGCCACTTTGGCGTTTTACGTGCAAATTGCGCTTTAAGAACGTGACCGCATACACTCTAACTGCAAGGATATACTTACCTGACCAAGCTTGTAAGCAGAAGTCAATGATTATAGTTTAACAATTATATCTTTATTCAATACTTAAAAATAATTACTATAAATTGCACATGAATTGTAGCTAGTTATTCATCAAACAAATTTGCATTAATACATTCATCGGCATAATCAATTATCATATGACGAATTTGCAAATGTAGCAGATATGCGGGGAAAGATACAGAAAGCGTAATATTGTGCACAATTGGAAGAGCTATATAATGGATATGGTTAACAATTGAATAGCCAGACTTGCGCCAAAATTGCCATTTTAAATTGAATTCGGCGCTGTGATGGCAAAATTGAGTAACTTGAAAAAAATTCGTTCTAAAAAAAAAAACAAGTTTATTTTCAAATTCGCCAATGCTATTGAAAATTATACCAATATTTATTTTCTATTTTGGTAAAAACAGGTCAAAACATAAACGTCTTTACGTTCCTCTGATTTTTATTACACTTTTTTATATAATTTAGGCAAATTCCTTACTTAGGTCGTTATGCCATATCAGCTGTGAGAAATATGCTTGAAATATAAAGGCTTACTTGAATCATCGAAGTGACATACATTTAGATCTGGCGTTTTTGCGTAACAAGAGACTGTACTTTTGAACATAAGCCATATTTGTATACTAATACCTGCTTTATTACTTTGGATATGCTTTCAACAAAAATATCATAGTTTTAACCCATGAAATCCAGACCACTGTAAAGGCAAAACGATGTATTTTGAGATAAGTCCTTCTACCCCATCCCAAGGTTGAATTTACGATGAGGCAAGTATGCTCCTAAAGGCAAGTATGCTCCTTTTATAATCTCAGTAGTCTGATCCCAGAGGCAATTCATAACCAATGGAAAAACTACGTGCAGCTATACACAACAGTTTACAGACTGGCCAACGGGTCAACCAGCAATGGAAGCGTTTCTTGCCAGTATTACGAATGACGGAGACAAAAAGGACACCAAATAACCAGAAATGTAAGCACAGGACGTGGTAAAGAACAGTCAAATATAGTGCAACAGTCAGCTTGAGTAAGTTGTTGAAATGGTTTGAGATACATCGAAAAAAAATCTGACGTGGGCAGCACATGACTTTCCTTATATAATTCAATGAATTTACTCCTTCTACGATAAAAAAATAATGTATAAGATCCATGGTACTGTGTTTTTAACATTGAATTGCACAATAAAAAAATTTTTGGCGATTTTCCGGATGACAACATGTTGTTGTTGTTGAGACCCAGACCGTCCGACCTACCAGAAAGGTGTAAGGTAACTGTAGGATGACAACATGTAAACTATTTCAAAGTACCCAAAAAACTTATATTTCGCGCAACTCTAAATAAACAATTATCAATATTGATAGCATCCTCAATAAGCGATATAGTCCGTATATTAAAATATTTTAATAATTAGTTCATCAATTAGGCGTCATTTTCATTAATTTAGCGTCATTTGGAGCGAAACATCGCCAAGTTGGCGATACTTTGTTAAATTATTCACCAAGTTCGCCAAATGCATCACCAAGTGTTACAGACAGAGAAAAGAGCATTTCTTATATACTAGAAGACATATGACAGAAATCAAAATTTGCGAAACATTACTTCCCATTTGGCGTCATTTTTAGCAATTTGGCAACATTTTTGTCACTTTGGCAACTTGGCAACATTTCAAATAGTCGCCAAGTTGGCGACGTCCCGCTAAATTTCCTGTCAATCGTTACAGACGGACGGACGGGCGCCGAAATGGGTTATTCTTATAGTCTACTCTTATTATCTTTCCAAGGTATTGAACTTTCATCAATTAGTCCTCTTTTCATTGATTTAGCGTCGTTTTATCAATTCGGCGAATTTTTATCAATGGGGATGGCATTTTAGTCAATTTGGCAACATTTAAAAAGTCAGCAAGTTGAAGATATTCCGACAAATTCGTCTCAAAATTTTGCCAAACGTTACGGATGAAAAAATTGGATATTCTTATAGTAGATTCTTATATTCTTTCCAAGATATTGAATTTTCGTCAATTAGTCGTCATTTTCGTTGATTTAGTGTCATTTCTATCAATTTGGCGACATTTAAAAAAGTCACCAATTTAGCGACATTCTGCCAAATTCGCCGCAAAAATCTCGCCAAGCGTTATGGACGGAGAAATAAGTTATTCTTATAGTAGATAAATGACTATTGGCGCCCAAATAGTAAAGTATTACTAAAAGTATCTTTTCTCATGAATGGAACGAACTAGATCCACGACAATGATGTCACCAAATTTATTGCATGATATTATATATGAAAAGTGAACATATTTCACAATAGCTTATAATTTTTTTTTTAATTTATGTGATTTTTTGATACATTTATTTGAAAAATGCGTAATGTCTCGAGAACGGTTCATGCTAGCTTTCTAAAGTTTATGCCAATATTTAAGGAAAAATCACATAAAAAATGACTGCGCAACTTTATTAAAGGTTTTAATTTTTTGGGGATTCTTTCAAAATTTCACTCGAAAAATTAAGAGGGTTCTGAACATTCGATTGCTTTTAAAAACAATATGCTTCCAGTATTCACGGATTGTAACTTTTGTACTAAATTTCTTTCGAATCGCTTCATTCGTTCGTGAGATATCGTCTCCAGACTCACTGACACACACACAGATATCACCTCAAAACGTCTGATTTGTGTTTAGGGATGCTTGCCCGTCGAAAACTCGAATTCTAAATTTTGACCCCTTCACAATACTTCCCTTATACATTATACCATGCATATAAGGACAATACTAACTGCCCAAAGTGATAACTGCCAACATCAAAGAGTTAAGGATGACTGCCTGTAAAAGCTCATCATACTCTGAGATTAAATGATGATTTAAATGATGCGCCATAAAGATTTAATACAGGAAAAGAGGTACAGTACCCAGTTTATTATATACGACGAGGGCGATGCTTATAGTAGAAGTAATTAATAGCATAATATTGGAAATTCAAAACTTTAAACCCTCCTCGTAGTTGAAGCTGATGTGTGCACATTTGAATCCGTGGAGCATTTTAATTTCTTGGGATCTCAAATAAATGGTAAAATTAATATTAGTTTAGAAATCCAATAAAGAATATGGTATAACAAGCTGCATATAGCAATTTTCATGGATTAGCTACAAATACTTGTTGTCACGGATTAAGGTTTTTTTTTTCAAATCACATTTGACTGGGAGAACAAAGTACGTAAGATCCACCTTAAGTACGTAAGACCCACCTTAATTAAGTACGTAAGACCCACCTTAACGTAAGACCCACCAACAAAAGTATGTAAGACCCACCTTAATTTATGCTTCAGAAACCTGAACTCTCGCATGACATACGGAAAAAAATTCTTAGCGAGAAAAATGTTGCGTAATATTTTTCGTGGAATTCAGGATAATGATATTTGGAGAAGATAGAACTTCGAACTATGTAAATTATATAAAGATTCTGACGTAATCAAACACATTAAAATTAACAAAATGAAATGGGTAGGACATTTTCTAAAAATGGGTAACAACAGAACCACAAAAACATTTTTTATGTCCACACCGATCGGGTAAAGACCTAGAAGAAGACCAAAGTTGAGATGGGTCGATTGCGTGAACAAGGATTTTGTGGTGTTGAAAAGGAAAAATGGAGCAGTATTGCTCGGAAGGGGACCGACCGCTTGAGAGGAACTTCTGATGAAGGTCAAGGCCCACAGTGGTTTGTCGAGCCATTGATGATGATGATGATGGGATATTTCATACCATTTTGGGACTTTCTAAATTTTATATTTAGTAAGATAATTAATTATACTGATGATAAATTTCTTCGATGAATAATCATCAGGATTCTTGTGAAATAATTTCTAATTAAATTTAAGCATTGAATAAATATAATGTTAATTGTTGAACTGAGTAATCTTTAATTTGGTAACAAATTTGCCATTCAGCATTGTCAGGTTAGTACCTCCTCGCAGAGAAATTGGAGGTTAAGCGGACATGCACTTAAAGCGCAATTATATTAAGATATTTTTTAACATTGCGCTCAAGATAACTCTGAAACTTCTCAATATTTTGAGCTTTTAGAATCTTTATTGTATGTTAGTCGATTGATGAAATTTAAAAAAAATTGTGAGAACTAAATGCAATAACATAGTAAACAATAGAAGTGCAATTAAAATACAAAATAATTTAGGTTTACATTAAACAATTGCTCCTGAAGTACAGTTAGACACAAAAAATTTATTTTAGACATAAAATTTTCTCAGTAATCTTGCGCGAAATCTGTCATGCCAATTTCTTCCGTTCGGCAAAGATTCGTTTTCCTCTTTCTAATATTTTAAGAGTACTATGATCTCTTAATAAACGATTTCTATATAATATGCACTGAACTGACTAAGTGAGTGAGAGAGTGGTGTATCAAAATTATCGACTGCTTCCCTTATAGCTAAAATCCCGCGATATCATTTGTTCCGTCTCAGCTGCTAGACCAAGAGAAATATAAAGAATGTTAAACATCCGAATTAGGGGTGATGGTGCAAAAGAATAATCAAAATCTAAAAACCACTTGCTTAATTATCGAGTACTTTCAGTCTAGCTAAAATCTTGGTTCTGGTCTCATCCAACCCGTCTTAACATCCAGGTCAACGAAAAAATCTAATAATTTAGAAATATCTAATTGGGGTTGACGATGAAAGGAATAATTAAAAAATTCAAAACCACTTTTCAAAATGATGGAGCGCTTCTACTCGAGCCAGAATCTCAGTTTTGGTCTCATTCGATCCGTATCAACCTCCAGATCAACGAAAAAATCCAAAACATTTAAAAATTCAAATTAGGTGTAACGATAGTAAGGGATTTTAAAAAGCGTGCACCTTTTTGCTTCTCAAAAACAATAAATACATAATTTAATAACCCTTCGCAATGAACCTACGGACAAACACCACCTGCGTGGCGGTGGAGTCCTGCATGGTGCTACTGAGGCTGCCGGATACTGGAAGGTCAGAAGACTATTGGGATGATAACCAAAGGTTATCATCCCAGTAGTCCTCTAACCTAAGGTTATCATTTGAACTCTTGTCGTATTTTGCATTGTTTATTACTTTTGTATTTTGTTCATGTGCCCCAGCCATTGGAAATAATAAAAGTAATAATAATAATAATAATAATAAAAATTCATATATATATATATATATATATATACATATATATATATTATATATATATATAAATTTTTATTATTATTATTATTATATATATATATATATATATATATATATATATATTTGAAATGTAATAATAAGAATTATGTAAAAATAAAAAAATACAATTCAAATAATATTAACATCACCATAGAAGCAAATTCAAAGCCACAATGCCGATAAGAGAAAAGAACAGCACCATCCCAAATTCGATGATTAATTAGAATTAAATTCATCGTCAGGTCTGAGTATTTAATTCCAATTAACCCAAACAGATGCCTGTTTCAGATTAAGCAATAGTACATTACTATAAATACTTAAACTCAGACTACAGGCAACAAAAAATGAAAAAAGGATACATTAAGAAAATTGTATTACCATGCGGCATGAACCATTCTTCTACCACGTGTACACACGATCAACCCCAACAGCTTAATCTAGAAGCACCGGAATGAACAAGTCGAAATTCCACCAGGGAGGCAGCACGAACGGAGGCAGCACATATATATATATATATATATATTATTATTATTATTATTATATATATATATATATATATATATATATATATATATATACAAATATATATATATATATGCATATATATATTATATATATATTTATTTATTTATTTTTCCAATCTATATGCTTGTCGTCCATATAACACAAGTTTATAGATAAAATCTATCTTGTGTTTCAGAAACAAGCATTTTTGTGTTCATTTCGAAGGGATACATGGACTTGAAGAGAATTTTTTCGAAATGAACTTATCTTAAGCCTAAAGCTCTTCCACGTGCAAGCTTTTTTGCTTGATTTTTTTTTTGTTTTCCTATTTACATTCCTCACCTTTGAAATTTGTTGATTGTCTTTGTCTTTATGACCAGCATTACGCTTTATAATTTCCTCTTTATGGTTGAATTTCTTTTATTTCTTTGTATTTTGTAGAAAATTTCGGGATAGTGTATTATGAGTTACTACTTACATTCTAACATTGGATTTGCAATTTTATATTTATATATATATATATATATATATATATATATATATATATATATATATATATATATATATATATATATATATATATATATATATATATATTAGAAATATGTAATTACAAAAAATTCAATTAATATTAACATCACCATAGAAGAAAATTCAACGCCGATAAGAGAAGAGAACAGCACCAGCCCAAATTCGATGATTAGTCAGAATAAATTCCTCCTCAGGTCTGAGTATTTAACTCTAACTACCCCAACCACATGCCTGTTTCAGATAGAGCAATAGTGCATTACTATACATACTCCAACCCAGACTACAGACATCAAAAGATGAAAAAATGAAAAAATTTGTATTACCATGCGGCATGAACCCTTCTTCTTCCACCACGTGTATACACGATCAACCTCAACAGCTTAATTATCTAGAAGCACCGGAATGAACAAGTCGAAATTCTACCAGGGAGGCAGTACGAACGTTCAAAGTAATACTCCCAGACCCGTCCAATGAGTCTAAGCTGGGGACCGGACAAGCAATTTAGAATACAAACAACCCATATACGCAATCCTGAATATGACCATGAATCAAAGATGAAAATTCTTACTAAACAAGTAATTCATAGGAAAACTGGATAAACGAGAATGCCACTATACACCATTATAAGGGCGCTCAAATCGTAGTTTCAATACTGGCAAAAGTTACAATGTTTTTGCGAAAATAAAATTCAAAACATTAATGTTAATGCATCTTATTTTCCTAATTTTTGATTTTCCTAATTTTTTTGACTTAGTTTATTATTTTTCATTTTTATTTATTTATATAATTAATAAATAATTATATATATATATATATATATATATTCTTAAATGTGTGTTAGCCACTACATTTGGGAAATTTTCTAGGATGTTATCGAGTGAAAGTTGATACACTGAGTTGATAATTTTAATAACAAACTTGGGAGGATATGCATTATTACTCGCTGTACTCAATAATTCCATAAAATGCGCTAATTTGTAATATTCATCACAAATTTTATTGATTCTAAGAGCCTGGTTTATTATAATTCCTAAATACAGATATATGCAAACAAGCGTCAAAATGTTGAATTGTTGATGTATTAAATTTAAAATCCTGTCTTTTATCATACAAGTTTATAACCATAATACAATTTTGTAAATTTAAAATTAAATCTTAAAAGTTTGTAACATTAGAGTCATTATTACTTGCATTTAATTGTAAATTTTTTGGATAAAAGTTTAATACTATAGGGATATTATTAGGGGATACACATAATATGTCATCTAAATATCTAAACATGTGCATATTATACAAGTTTGGATAAATCTTTTTTCATAGAAGAATAAATACAGATTAGCTAACAATGATGAGGCACACCCCCCTTGTGGGATACCAACCTATTGTTTAAAAAAAGAACCACCATATTGAATATCATTCTCATAAAGAGTGAAATTAAGTAATTATTTAAAGAGAAAATTTGAATATTTTAGGTTGATATTATATTTTTCAAAAATTCCTAATATAATTCTATACAAATCATCTATATTAATATTATTAAACAAATGTTTGAAATCATAGGTATAAATACTATGAATATTAGTAAGAGTTTTTAATTTCTTGACTAATTCAAAACTGTTTTTTACAATAGGACAATTATTTGAGATTTCATCTGACAAGGATACTTTATGTAATATTTTTAATAATAATTTTCCAGCATTAGTAATGTAAGAATTATGCCCACTGGTAATGGTTCGAAACGCAACAGGGGATTTATGAAACTTGGATACTAAAACAATATATGGAATGTTATTACAACTATTTTTTAGATGGATTTGCTTATATTTGGCTGAAATTCTATTGGATAAGATTTTAAGGTTAGTTTTATGTAAATTATAGATTTGATTATTAAGTAAGTGTGACTGGAGGGTACTTATATAGTAATATTTACAAATAACTGAGTAGTTACCACTTGCCTTATCAACATATGTAATGACAAAATCGTTTTGAATTTCTTTAATATCATTTTTAATTGAATTAAGTTTGTATGATTTATTAAAATTTTCTGATTATATATATAGTGATTTAAGTATTGCTCTATTAAGACACTCCAGGGTTTGAAGGCTTCTACAGGGATTTGATATTTATAACTGATTTTATAGATAAATTTATTTAAGAAATATATATATATATATATATATATATATATATATATATATATATATATATATATATATATATATATATATATATATATATATATATATATATATATATATCACTTCGTTTCCAACAATTGAAATTGACTAACAAAAACTTTGATTAAATGTATCACAGTTAATGTCCTGTAGCCATCGAAAACTCACGGACAGTGGTTGAAATGGCTAGTTTTAGATATCATTCACAATCTAAGTCTTTCTTTAAAATTATCTAAATATTGAAAATATATCTCTTTATGTAAATTTCGATCCAGTTTTTATTTAGCGTCGCTTACATCCGATTTCTTCTGAAAGAGAAATACTTCCCCTTTCCCTTGAACAGATATATCTGTGTAGCTATTTTTCAAAAACACTGCAGGAAAACTTGTGAGCGATAAAAGCTAAGAGCAGGAGCGAAGAAGTACGAGGCACAGAATGGTGAAGGAATAAAATATTCTCATCGAAGGGGGGGGGGCGGAATCTCGGGGAAAACGTTGTAGGTTCAAACAAGAGATATATATATATATACGAGTATATTTGCAATCGATTCCTTTTAGCCGTCTAATTATAGTGTGGAATAGAGTGTACCATAGACTTAAGTTGAAATCTAATACAATGATGATACCTAATACAATGTATAGCAGCAGTTTTATTAATTCATAACTACTGCGGATGTATAGCAGCAGTCTTATTAATGGATAAATACTGTGCGAATATTTTAAAAGGAATTAAACCTAATGCAATGTATAGCAGCTATCTCATTAATTGAATAAATATATATGAAGAACTGGTACGAATATTATAATATAATAAAAGCTAATACAATGTATAGCAGCAGTCTTATTAATCGAATAATATATTTATAAATATATGTACGAATATTATAAAAAGAATAAAATCTCATACAATGTAAAGCAGCAAGCTTATTAATTGAACATTGTATTTGTAAATAACTGTATGAATATTATAAACAGAATATAATCCTTATGTTCGTCATTATGTAATCACACAGGAAAACTTAGAAGCAAAATTTACATATTTACCATATTTAATATATATTTCCCTTAAGTGAGGAATCGAAGTACCGATCTCTGACTGGCCAGCTACCTCTCTAAACTTCGAGCTATCTTTGATTATAGCTTCCTTCTACATTTGAAGCATTCCTTCTACAAACTTATTGAACATCAGATATCAGATCGAAGTGCAACATTTTACCTGTACATCCTTTATATATATATATGTGCATTATTTCTGTAATACAATTTACAGTAATGTACACAGAAACGTAGAATCAGCATTAACAAACCAGGTATGGCCCTTGATAACATACATGGTTTCGGAAATGCTTTTCACTTTTTTCAATTTATTCATATTCAAAAAAAAATTCCTCTCCACTCGTGGAATGCCTGGTCCGTATAAAGCCGTGTCTGGTTAGCGTCCCGTGACCAGTGCTTCCAACACCGTCGGACGGTGTAGTCCGAACGATCCATGTGACGGGCTATCCGGCGCGCTGACCACCCTGCGGTTTTCAACCCCATGATCAGGCCCCTCTCGAAGTCCGTCAGTTAGGTATATATTGACGTTCCTGGCATCTACCCACCGTTCTTTTCACTCCGTACTCGTGCTTGCGTCTTCCGAAGCTTCTCGCATTGATGGGGCTTCGACTACCCGCTGGTTTATAAGATCGCTGGCTTATACTTACAGCGTCACTCACGGGTGTACGGTCATACTTGCAAGTCTCAGGAGTTCCACAGGGTGGCTGCAGTAGCAGTATGCTAGCTAATTTATACCTTTATCATTATGAAAAGTCATTTACTTCAATAGATTATACTTTTTACAGATATGTTGATGATCTGATTTGCTTAGTACATACAGAAAATTATCTCATAGATATAGATTACTATCCAGACAATTTGGAATTAATTCTTAATGAAGCTACTATTAGTAAAAATGTTAATTTTTTGGATTTAAATATTTTTATTGATCCTTCTAATAGAATTGTTACAAATTTATATGATAAAAAATACTTTTATAATTTTAATATTAATAAAATCTTACCATTTAATTCCTGTAACTCGATTCAATTGTTTAGAAATATTATACTCAATCAGCTTTTTAGAATTTATAGATTATCTGATAAAAAATTTCATGCTATGCATATCAATAATCTCAAAATTACTAGCAATTTATATAAATATCCCTCTTATTTAGTAAATAGTATTGTTAAAAAATTTAAAATAGCTGGATTTTTATAATTCTTTTCATAGTATCATATAATTCTATTCATAGTATCTTATATTAGCCAGACATCTCCATTCTCTTGTATTTTTAAATTTTTTTTTTTTTTTTACATTCTCTTCCACTTCAGCATTACTATTATTTGCCCCTCCTTTTAGTAGCTCTTTTTGTATATTAATACTTTTTCTTAACATTTCGCTTAACTGTTTTTCAATTCTTATGAATGGCAACAGTAAATGGTTTTTTTATTTTTTCTTTACGAATGGCAACACTGGTCTCTTCTATCAGTGTTCCCGGTTTCGACTCGATTGTACATACGCTGGGATTTTTCCAGGTATTCATTTTTTCTTTTTTATTCCTTCTTTATGTATGTCGTCCAAGTAGAAATAGTTTATAGATATAATCTATCTATTTCTTCAGAAACATACATTTTTGTGTTTGCTTCTACAAAAAACTTGGACATGATTAGATTTTTGTAGAGGTTAACAATTCATGATTTAGACTTAGAGCCTCGTCCACGTGTATAGCGTTTATGCTTGATTTCGTTTGTTATACTTTTTTCGATTCCATACCTTTGTATTATGATATTTTTCATTGACTTGTTGATTCGATAATTATTTTATTTATTTTATTTTTTCCATTTGCTTGAGGATTAGTTGATTTTTACTTTTATTTTGTAAGCCAGTTAGATAGTTGAATTTAGTTTAAGTTTTTCTTTTTTTCGTTTCCATACCTTTGAATTTTGTTGATTTTCTGTAACTTGATAGCTAGTGTTTTGCATTTTTTATCCATTTGATTGATGATTTGCTGTATTATATTTTATTCTGTGGGTGTTTTAAAAAGTTAGGTTTATCGTGTTACATCTTCTTACTTTTCGTTCATTGGATTTTCAAACAACTTCTTCAGAAACATACATTTTTGTGTTTGCTTCTACAAAAAACTTGGACATGATTAGATTTTTGTAGAGGTTAACAATTCATGATTTAGGCTTAGAGCCTCGTCCACGTGTATAGCGTTTATGCTTGATTTCGTTTGTTATACTTTTTTCGATTCCATACCTTTGTATTATGATATTTTTCATTGACTTGTTGATTCGATAATTATTTTATTTATTTTATTTTTTCCATTTGCTTGAGGATTAGTTGATTTTTACTTTTGTTTTGTAAGCCAGTTAGATAGTTGAATTTAGTTTAAGTTTTTCTTTTTTTCGTTTCCATACCTTTGAATTTTGTTGATTTTCTGTAACTTGATAGCTAGTGTTTTGCATTTTTTATCCATTTGATTGATGATTTGCTGTATTATATTTTATTCTGTGGGTGTTTTAAAAAGTTAGGTTTATCGTGTTACATCTTCTTACTTTTCGTTCATTGGATTTTCAAACTACTATTATTATATATATATATATATATATATATATATATATATATATATATATGTATATATATATATATATATATATATATATATATATATATATATATATATATATATATATATATATATATATATATATATATATATATATATATATATATATATATATATATATATATATATATATATATATATATTCTATTGAAGTTGATGAAAGTATTCGAAATGTGCAGACATGTAAAGTAGTTCTTGAGCGAAATATTGGCAAAAAACCTCGAAACGACATATCAACAAGTTAAAAGGACTCGATCACTATATGCAAGTGTCCATTCAGCTACCAGAAGGGTGCTCTCCAATGCATTTAACATGTACCAAGTTATGTGTACCAGCTCTATATTTAAACAAATGGGTCGAGCCAAGAACTACTAACATTTGGTAATTAACTAATCTGGTCTCACCATATTGTCTCCTAAGTCCTTCTCATAGAAAACTTAAATGAGTTTTTATAAAAAAAATGCTATTTGTAAGTGTTATTTTATACCGTTTGAATGCTGCTATATAAAATATTATAATTTAAAAGCTAAATAGCGTAGTTAATGACCAATAATTTACTTTTCAGATGAAATAAGTTGACTCTCACTATAAAGATAAATTCATAGTTAATTCAATTAGGATTATTCATAATTAATAACGCAGTGTACGCAATCGATCACTATACCTTAATAATATGATAGATCATTATAATTATATATTTCACCAGATTTTGGTGCATGTGACGACCAATTATTTTTTATCCACATTTCGTAACATGTAAGTTCATAAATCGAAGAAATAAAAGAATTTATATTAAAAACACAAATTTTAAGTTCACATTAAACTAAGGAAGAAATAATTATTGATTATTCTCTTAATTAAAAAAAATTACCAAGTACAATTGGAAGAAATTAAAAATACTGAACTAAACTAATTTTAAAATTAGTACTTCATCAACTTTTCTTAATTGCCGAAAGAAAATATTTATTGCACCGAATAAAAAGTAATATATTTCTGTTCGGCGCTTCCTTATATAGTTTGGGGACCAATGTTATAAGAATTGATTCTAAGTAGTTTTTAACATCTTTTACTGTTTAATTTTGATTGATTATTTTTATTTTACTCTGGCTTTTTTATCCTTTAAACAGCATTTTCTGTTCGACTAGCGGAAAAAATCTCTCTTCAGAGATTATTTAACAGCCACTCCGTTGCTCCTACTGCGAGTTTCAAAGGAACGTCGCAAAATCAGGAGAAATTGAACATATTTTATTTTTCAAATTTAAGCAGTTTAAGAGCCAAGGATTTGTTTCAATAGGTAATTACGGTAAATTACGGGAAATTGCACGGGAAATTACGGGACATAAACCCAAGAATTTGCTTAATAAAAGAAGCGGGATTGAAACTTATATCGGGAAGTATTGCGTGGTATCGGATTATACCGAGTATGTCTTTTTTTTTTTTCGGATAACACAGATTAAGTCTGCTAAAGCATAACATTCTCAGTTTATTGTTAATATTTTTTTTATACTTTTACATGTATGAAAAGAGAAAAATATAGATAAGTATGCATTATTCTAGTCTTTATTTTATTATTAAATTTGCCATCTGTAATTTTACTGAAAGAATTTTTAAAACATCGTTTTCTCAGGATCTGTGTAGATAGAGTTTAGACGATGACTGATATGGATTTAGCATAAAATTTCAAAGGAGGTGGGGGTTCACTAAGAATTTCCCCTTTCGGATTTTTTTTCATTTCCGGTTCAAAAATTTTCATTTTACTTGAACCAACTACCTTCTAAAATTAAACAATCTCAAAATTACCTATTGATCGATCTTAGTTAACAATTGACATGGATTCAACATCAGATTCTGAAGAAGGAGGTAGGGTGACTCACTAAGAATTTCTATTTTGGGTTCCTTTTCCACTTCCGCTTCAAAAATTTACCTTGAAACATCTATTTTTCAGGATTGCCAATAGATAAAGCTTAGATAATGAATGGGATGGATTTAATATCAAGTTTTGGAGGGGATGAGGTGGTTCACATAGGATTTCCACTTCTTGTTCTCGATATGTCACTTTCAACTCAAAAATTAACATTTTCCAATACAACATATATTTTTAGAATCGGCTATAGAAAGAGCTTGAATGATAACTGACCAGGATTCAGCATCAAACTGATATGGATTTAATATTAACAACTGATATGGATTCAATATCAACAATTGATATAAATTCAGTATCAAATTTTAGAGAGGGGTTGGGTGTTCACAAAGGATTTCTTCCGGTTTTTTCCCAATTCGGATTCAAAATTTGTAAATGAAACATATATTCCACAGGATTGCTTACAGAGCTTAGACGATGACTACTATGGATTCAACATCAAATTCTAGAAGAGGTGGGGAGATTTTCTAAGAATTTCCACTTCCAGTATTTTCCCAATCTCGGTTCAAAATTTTCCATTTTCCTTGGAACATCTATTTTTCAGAATCAACTATAGTTAGAGTTTGGGTAATGACAGTATGTTTTCAACATCAAGTTTCTAAGCGCGTAGAGGGGGGGGGGGGGTCACTAAGGATGTTAACTTTCAGTTCTTTTCAACTTCCAGTTAAAAAATATCCTTAAAACACTTATTATTTAGAATCTGCTATACATAAATTTTAGATGTTGATTGATATGGATTCAGTATTAAATTCTAGTAGAGTAGAGGTCTAACTATGGATTTCCAGTTCCGTTTCTAGAAATATCGGTTTCGATTAAAAAAATTACATTTTCCTTGCAACATTTATTTCTCAGGATTGGCTATAGATATGCTTAGGGAATGAATTACATGGATCCAGAATCGAATTTCGGAACGTGTTGGGAATTTCACAAAGGATGTCCACTTCTGATTTTGGAGATGTTATATTTTAGGGTTTGGGTTTGTGCTCCCCCCCACCCCCGAAAATCCGTATGATTCTACGATAGGCGAGCAAAAGAGTATATATATATATAAAAATGCTTAACAGTTCCGTCGAAAATGAAGTGTACACACCACGTGTCACCACATGAAGGCTTTCTCACAAA
This sequence comes from Amaurobius ferox, assembly GCA_951213105.1. NCBI lineage: Eukaryota > Metazoa > Arthropoda > Arachnida > Araneae > Amaurobiidae > Amaurobius > Amaurobius ferox. The sequence goes on along the minus strand of OX578141.1, from coordinate 68,741,020 downwards.
TATCTTGCCGAAGGGGTTGGGGAGGGGGCGTGCAAGCACATTTTGGACCTAGGTCTTTGAACATGTTAGACATCTCTGGGGTAGCATTGCGACTAAGTACACTGTGTAAAACATTTGCAAGCATATTACTGAAAGTTTCAGTGTAATTAGCTGTCCGTAATGGGAAGTAAGATTCCTGATAGTTATCATAATATATATATATATATATATATATATATATATATATAAAAATTGAAATTTTTAATCGAAAACTACGGTAAGTAAAAAGAAAACCCATCTCTAGCATATCTGTTACAAATAAGCAACTATAGACCAAGACTAAGGATAAAAATAGAAGGTAACTTATCACTATAATGGAAAGGGGGTGAGGGGAAGTTGAGTATACAAAAATCATAATTACAAAGGTGTATATATATAAATATATATAAAATAAAAAAGCAAACACGGAAAAAAGGAGAAAAGGCAGTAATAAATAGCTCAAGATTGAAGATCAAGACATGGAGAACAATCAACTGAAACTGTACAAAACACGGCGGTTAGTTTGAAAATGCATTCTCGTCAGGACAGCCATACAATTCGAATTAAAACCGAAAGAACAGCCAGTTTCTGACAATGGGGATAGTATTTACCTATGGACACCATTTGAACTGTCTACTGGCTAGTGGAAGGACAAATAACAAAAACCAAGAGAATTATATATATATACATATATATACACAAAAATAACGCTTCGGCTGAATGCCAGTTTCATTAGCTGAATGTTTCAGAAATGAAGCTAGAATTTTTATAAACGCCTATAATTGTGGCTTTTCTTATCAATTTTCCGAAATTATCAAGTAGCTGAAAAAAATGCACAAAAGTTGCAGAATGTTTTACAGTGTATATGTCAATTATCATGATTTTGGTTAACGCTTTTCTACAATCACAGTGTTAATTTATTTTATTTTTAACCCTTTCTATATTTCTCGTGACCTAATTCTAAAGTTATTCAATACATTTTTATTGGTAGAATAATACTTGTCCAACTTAACAATAGCGGCAATTCAAGTCACTAATTTTGTGTTGTGTCTCTCTTCTGGTGTTTACTACATAGATAGATATAAAGATATACAGAGATAAACGTCTTTAGTTGCCATTCCTCTTAACCTTTAAAATAATAAGAAACTAATAGAAAGTACCAATCTATCTAAATCAATATTTAGAGAAATAAAATCCCTTAAAGATATATTTTATTTATTCTGATGCAATTTCGATCCTTTGAACCCCTTAGCCATTCCTCTGCGAAAAGCTTTTTCCCCGCGAAAATAAACTCAGCAGAGCGACTTTGATGCTTAAATGCGGGAAAGACATGTGGGAGATAAAAGCAATGAGCAGGGAGGAAAGCAGGGGTTAAGGCAGGAATGTGAACTCTGAAGGTGGGAAATTTATTTCTCTTTGGTCCTTTCCGCCCGCAAAATCATAGGAAATAACTGTTATTTTGGAATGAAAATGCACATATCTACATTGAATGGACGTGTTATTACCGTTGCAGTTCAAAGATAGACTGAGAAAATATTTTACTGCGATAACTTCATATCTTAAGTAACCAAATAACGAAATAAAGACTATTATTTTAGCAGGGATCTACAATCTTTTACAATCAGAGAGCAGCGCTAGAACAATGTTAAATTATTTCAAGAAGCATCGGGGCAGTATAAATTATTTCAGCGAGTAACTAAACAAATCTGATGTTGGCAGTATATGACTTTTCCTACAAATTCAAATTCATGATTCGTTAAGTCAATTGTTCACATTACATACGTATTTTCTTCATATATCCAGTTTACAGTTTTAATAAGTCTAATTTTTCATTAGGCAAGTTAATGGGTTTTAAAACGTTACCATCTACTCAAAATTGGAAAAAAAACTTCCATGTTTCAGAAAAGGTTCACCCTAGAGTAATGGAATTCGTCTTATTCATTTTGTCGTTAAGACAAGCATTTAAAAATAAACTTTTAAGCATACTTTGTCTACCATTTCAGATTATGACAGTTTTACGGACCATTTCTAAAAAAAAAATTGTTTTATATTTTTCAAATCTTACCAAAATCAAACCAGTCTTAGGGTAAAATTTAGATGTACATTGTTGCTGACGGGAGTCATTTTGAACAGGCTGGGCATTAGATTCCTGTGCATACAAATATTGTTTATTTAAGCATTCCTGAATAGAACTAATAATCTTACCCGAATTTTACTCATTCTTATCGAATCTTACTCCTTCTTACTCTTCCTTCGAATCTTACTCTTCCTTCGAATCTTACTCTTCCTTCGAATCTTACTCTTCTACAGCTATGTAATTGCTTTTTTCGTCGATCTTGTTTTGTTGCCATGTTCCCGTTCGAACTTCTTAAATACTTCACCAGGGGGAGCTGCATTCATTTGTATTCGATCCGGCATAGTCCATTTACTAGAGAAACAAACATAACGTGCACTCTCATTGATCTTTCCTTATAAAGTTACTGGGGTGATTACAGAGTTTCTCAGGAACCCTGTATACGAATAATTTTACATAGTTAAAGTCATTACTAAATAGAAAAGTATTATTATTATTGGAATACGTTTAAAAGAGATCCTGACTCTGTTGACCAGAGGAGTAGCTCATGTCCCCCTACCTCTTCTTATGCATTGAAATTTTATTCAAAAACTTATTTTCGCAAAAAGAAATATTAAACACCTTTATTTCAGACTAGTACAATTCAAAATAAAAAATTATCAACAAAAATATATACAGAACGTTTGAAAGCATTTCTCCATCAAACGGAATAATTAAGTAGCCTCTCACTTATACGATTAGTTTTGTATATTTATTAATATAATTACATGAATACATTTATCAAAAACCATCGCCAGACAACCACTTTAAACAAACAAAGGGAAGCCTTTTGAATAATTAATTATTTGTCATCATTAACCTAGAAAAGTTGAGTACTTTATTTATAAAGGGTGTGAGATCATACAACTACGGGCGCTTTCACATTCTCCTGTATAAACGCAGTTCGTATAATATCGTCTCTTTTTACTTTTCTTATAATACATAATATATGGGTAAGGAAATTGCTGGGAAAGGGTAAAAACTTCTAGCAATTTTCGAGGAATTTATGTTTGGCTATTAATAAAGTTTTCTTAGTACGATCTTAAAAATTCGTCATGGTACTGAATCGATATATATATAATATATATATATATATATATGTGTGTGTGTGTGTGTGTGTGTAAACAAATTTAAAAAATAATCAAAGAGTGGAAAGAATTTACAGAAAAAAAAAACTAAGCATGTATTACATATATAAGTTAATAAAAGTATAAATTAAATAAAAGATTTAAAGTAGAACCAGAAGAGACGTGGTATAGCACCCAAAACTAAACAAAAGAATCACATTGATTAATAGATAAATAATTAAGGAAATGAAAGTCTGCAAAATGAAAATTAGACGGGGTAAACAAAAAAAAAACAATCTGTATGAATTAAAACTAATTTAAATAAGGAATAAATAACAATGGATAGAAGATAATGAAATTGTAAATTCTCCAAGAGGTGTATACAAAACATTCATTATATAGATCTTTTCATTGAATAACCTTGTTACTTTAAGCAAAAAGGTTAAACTACACCTCTAACGACTATAAAAATCCTAAATAATTTAGAAAGTAAGAGGCATTACTAAAATTAAAAAAATAGTTTAAGCCTATTTACCTATTTACATGTGCAAAGATGGGATGAATAAACTATCATACTGTTGCCACACATGAATTGAAAATACGGTAATGCAAATCATGCAAAATAAAATAAAAACCAGTGTTGCCATTCTTGAAAACATGAAAAAAAAATATCTAATTAAAAGTGAAATCAGGAAAAACACAAGGTATTCAACATTTAAAATACAACAAATGCCTATCAGATACAAATAGATAATAATTATCAATTAAACCAATAACATCTAAAACATTAACATTAATACTTACTAATAAGAGTAGTGATATAATTACAATTGTAATTTTAATAAAAATCGAATTTCAAATTTAATTCAAAATCATAAATAATTAATTAATTAATTTATCACAGACATCACCTCTAAAACGTTCGATTCGAATTCAATGATGCTTGAAACGTGCACTTCCGTCAAAAAGTGAAATTCGAATTTTCGATCCCTTACAATACTTTCCCTATAATATATATAGTGCAAGTAATATTAAGACCCAAGCCCAACAATATCCAAATGTCGTGGATTAGATTATTGAAAAAGGTGTTTGAAAAAAATTTTCCGCGAAAGACCAAAATCGGGATCGTAGTCGACCGATCGTTCGCAATCGACCTATTTCCGACCCCAGTTTTACAGTATAGTTTATGCGTATTTGTAATTAGAATGTACACCAAGTGTTCTATTGTTAAATCAGACCCAAACCTGAGGAAAGTCCTTGCTTCTCAATCACACTCTCAATTTTCTAAAGTAAATTTTGCCATTTTATACCTAATGGTATCTACCGCTATAACATAATTTAAAGTTCTACCATCTCTAGAAATACAAAATATTTTTTTTTTTGGAAACTGTATGTATATGTTATCTTTTTATGGAGTCTGGCCCTCACAGTAATCGAAAAGTGCTACCTTGGGATCTCCTCATCTTATGTATGCTTTGACCTATCCCTATGTCAAAGCATCAGCTTGTATTTCCTTTGGGAATATAAAATACATTTCGAGGAGTAAATAACTTTTTTTTGGGGGGGAGGGATTGGAAGAATATACATCCTTAATATTTGAAAAGAGATTTTTTTTTCCCCGCACAGTTTTGGACTTTCTCAGAGCCTTATCGCTTTCTGTTTTGCTGTTATGAAATTACAGTCATTTAAGAGGGTTTTTTTCTAAACTTCTGAAGCGTTGTTAAAATATTTGAGAAGCTAGGATTCTGAAATGATCGTTTTGTAAGAGCTTGCTTTTTATCTCCTAAAAGCAGCATACACGTTCTTCGTACGGAAACTTAAAATTCATTCCATAGAAACTTAAAATTCATAATCATGTGCAAATTCCTATAGTATTCTAAATGACATTATTATTCAAAATATTCTATTAAAATATTTAAATTAATACTCCTTAAAAGAAGTTTAAGAAACTCTATTCTAGCTATACAAAATTATCTTCACAGGCAGATATGAAGAATGAAACATCCTGATCTCGTTTGTAACCAAATTTACAGAAAATTTGAAATTGAATCAATATATGTCAACATGGGAGTGCTAAAATTGTATGGGAATATACCAGTACTACTTATATTCTCGTAGATTAGAAGATATACCCGTATATTAGTAGAAGATTACCCGCACTACAATATATGAGTTTTAAAAACCTTTGCTAAAATAAAACAGATGACGTAATAAATTGAAAATATAATCCCCATAATCTTTAAACCTGAAGGTCGTAATTGATTTAATCCAGTCAAAAATGCAATTTCGATAAAATTTATTTTAAATACATTTCTTTATTATTTAAATCGGGAAAATTTTAATAAAAATCGCCTGCCACATAAACACTTTGGTCTTAAATCCGTTGCTAAGCAACATGACTCCAAGTCATTTACTCCAAGTAAATTGGCGGAAAATATCGTCTGCATAATGCTATCACTATGGCAGGTTTAAGTGTGGATTTTTATTAATATCTCGACAACCCCTGGTCCTAGAAGCTCGAAACATAGACTAAATTTTAATGGGACTATTTCACTGCTATTCACAACATTTCATAAAATTCAAAGTAGTCTTCCATGATGAGACAAACATACATATAGACAGACAGACAGACAGATTTTCAATTTTATTTATATAGATGTTCCAAATTCCAAGCCTCAAGGTTGGCTTTGAATTTATAGCAACATAGTGGAATGAAAAAGGTATCCAAATAAAATATGAGATAAAAGCATGTTTTTCAATATCCTCCTATAAACAACAGTGACACACAATAAAGTAAAAAAATTAATTTTATTCACACTCGTAATTGAACGAAATTGAAGGTGTAGGCAGATTCAATTCAAAACAACACTATATAAATCCTATTATACAAACTTTTCAAAGGGAAATGGGGATGTAAGCAAATAAAATAGTTTTGCATAATATTAATTTTAGATAAAGGTAAAATTTGTATAGTATTGTTTTGAATTGAATATTTGAATATGCCTACACCCTCATTTATCTTTGATAAGGAAACTTGGATTGGGTTCTTAGTTTTTGAAATATAGGGGTTAAAATAGAGCAAATATTTTCCATCATTCGAATATGTCCATCCTATTAGTTGGATATTTTCACGAAAATATCTAGAAAGTTGAAAATATAAAAATTTTTTAATTTATACAGACGTTGTTCAACTTATAGCAGTAGCGTAGCATAGGATTTTTGACTATGGGGGGGGGGGGGGGGGGAGCTGAGCGCTTGGCGTTTTACATTGGAAAGGGTTTTGATATTATTACAAGTGAGGTTCATATTTGAATTCGCTCGTATAATAAGTATTATTTCTTTGGTGCATAAAATAATATAATGTAACATAAAAATACAAAAAGTGCATGCAATGCACAATATTTAAAAAGATTACCTATGTAAGATGAATACATACAAGATATATCATGTTAAATGTTTTCTTATTTCTAAATTAGATCAACTTTTACAACCATCATATTACTTATCGCTGCCACAACTGCCGCCGTGTTCATGCGGAGTACGATCACGTTAAACATGTGGGTCCGTAAGTCCTTCCGAGAGGTTGGTGGTAGGGGAAGGAGGGTACGGTCCCTGTGGATGCCTCCCCCACTGGGTTCCGGTCTAAATTGGGTGGCACTTCCCGGCCGTCCAAACAGTTACCTTACACCTTTCTGGTAGGTCGGACGGTCTGGGTCTCAACAACAACAACCATCATATTACATATCAAGAAGAAATAAATTAGAATTTTATTATCAAGTGACTGAAAAACATATCAGTTTTGTAAATATAAACAGCTAGAACTAACAAAAGTAAACAATTCAAAAGTGCACTGAAAATAGGTGAAAAATAAAATTAAAACGTAACAAGTTTAGTTGAACATTACTGTAATCAACAATGTCCTTAAACAATTTTGTATATTAATTATTGATAAATACTGTACTATGAAAACTGAATATCTTATAGTTACAATGTGCTAAAAATCCACTAGAAACATTATTAATCGCTTTTGTAAAATAGATTCCCATGTGACATGTGATTACCAAAGCGAAATTCGATTTATTCCTTTTAAAACTCCCAAATACGCACACGGATGCTTCGCTATGTTGATGCCGAGGTAAAGTCTACTTCACTAACTTCCAAGTTTCAATAGTAGCCGTCATTAGTGTACTTCTTCTTCCGGATCTTGTTTAACATTAGGTGAGTGTCAAGTTATTTGTAAAAAATTACTCAAATTATTTAGAATTACAAAAAGTTATTATTTTCTGCGACAGTCAGAGAAGTGTCGGGAGGTTTTAATACATGTTATTCGTAATACACTGCATCGGCTACTAAATTTTAGCCAGCAAAACTTTAAAAGATATGTTTTAGTGGGAAAAAATACTTTAAAACGTGTCACTTTAAGTAAATAAAGTGTAACCATATTTTAAAATACACGTATATATTCGCAAAGTTATTTAAAAAAATTTAATTAAATAAAAATGTTTAAATTCATTAAACTAGATTAAAACAGGGGAGGCTTAGTATTTTAGCCTCTATGGACGCTACTCCACTGACTTATAGCTTACACCAAATCCTGTAAAATCTACTCAGCCTGGTCAAACTTGTACATACTTGATATTAGCTCGTAATTTAACAATATATTGTTTCAATTATGTAGCTTACTTTAACTGCCATAGGCCAATATCAAACAAAACAAATGAAATTGAATATAACGAATAAATTTATTCCACTATATTAGCGTTTCATTTTACAGGATGTTATTCACGCAAAACCCTTTCGGCTCCACAAAACTGAATCCAACTCCGATTTTTCTAACAAAAAACGACTAACTTTTCCAAACATTTCTTTATCAATAATGAAACCTATATGAAATGTTTCGCAGTGAGTTTTCTTTTGAAGTTGTTCTTAATAAGCATCCTCCTTTGCAATATTGCTTATGTTTCTCTTAAAAGCAAAATGTCCTTACCCCTTCTCTTCGCAATACAAATAAAAACATCTGACTTCAATCCTGAGTTTATTAAAACCATGTTTTGAAAGTATGTCTATTAAGACATATTTTGAGATTCTCAAATTGTGTCGGGATTTAATAGAATACAAGAATTCCCTGACACTGAAATTTTTACAAGCCGCCACCTTTTCCCGTCAGTCAGATGGTTCCCTGAGGCAATAGTGAGGCCTGTCACAAGAATTTGTTGTATCAGGAATGCTGTGTCAACTACAGTTTCGTTTCGTGCTTCTATTTCGGAAGTAAAACGTGTTTAGTTTTAGAAAAAGGGAATACGTTTTATTTGGTGCAAATCTTTTCCGGTATTCCGGTTATAACTTCCCAAAAGTTTGCTATTCGGTCTACGTCTGATTGCAGCTCCTGAGTGTTCTGCATTTTGCTTTGCATGCATACTATTTGTTTTCCTGAGCGGTAGCGTACTGAGGAGGGAACGTGCTGTTTAGGTCAAAATAAATTGAAGCTACATTTTGATGGCAACACTAACCTGCATGAAGTTGAAATAAATAAATAAAAAATACTTATGGAATAAATAAGGGAATGAAAATATGGAAGAAATAAAATAATGAAATGAATTAATTAAATAATGAAATAGTGAAATAATTAATTAATGAATAAAATAATGAAATAAAGAAATTACAAATTATTTCTCTCTCTCTCTATTTTCTTTTTCCTTTTTCTTTCTTTAAAGTGGACTAGCTGAAATATTATTTAAGTTCAGTTCTTTTAATGTAAGTCTCTTAGTAATAAATATGTAAATAAAAGCAATCATTAACATATATATCAATATTAGCTGTGCCCGTCAAATTGCAGAGTGTAGTATTTTATCGATAAAATCATGTTTTTTTAGTTTAAAAAAACGAGTGCTCGAAAATTATAAGAACTTTGTAAAATGAATTACTGATCTCGAAGCTGCATTTACTACTGAATAGTTTAGTTGCTTATTATTTCAATTTATTCTTTATAGTTTAGAAGATATTTCGAGTGAAAATAAGCAAAAGGAAGGAAACACTCACTCGGACAAAAAAAAATTATTTAATAGTTCAAAATAGTAAAGTACTGAAATTATTTTTGCATATTGATAAATTGTACCATATTTCCGACAAAACCAGTATAAATTGTTTCTATTTATTACATTTTTATGTATTAAGTTTAGAAATATAAGCATCTAAAGGGTTTATATTTTTCGTAATGCTCCGATTTCTGACTGATACCACGGCAATATGCCTTATTCACGTCAAAACGCAATGATTTCAGTTTCAGGAAATTCTTTGCAGGAAATTTTCTACAGCTGCAAATATAGACATTTCTTACATATAAGGGAGTTTTCGAAAACTGCAGAACCCACTTGTGCCAAATAATTCATTTCCTAACCTTCAGATCCATAAGAGACGTGTTTGATTTCCTTATTTTGGGTTGAGACGCTTTGTATGCATGCTCGTAAGAGTTCATGATCAACTTTAAACTTTAGATCCCGGTAAAAGTAATCCTGGGTGTGCATAGGTGAACAGTTGAGCTTCAAAATTATCGAAATCAATCAAATTCGAAACCTGCAAGCATTGACGGAAGAAAGGTTTTTTGTTATTAGATTATTCATGTGATAAGAAACTTTCTACTTTCTACCGGACTTTCTCCCTATTTTAAGTAAACTTTATATTATGTGAAACTTGAGGAGTGAAAAGTTTCTCTGAAAAACAAAAATAAATTACAATAAATTTAACTCCCGTATAAAATATATTCTGAAATTTCTATTAGTATGATTTTGAAATAACAAAATCTCAGTTAATGAAAATACTTGGTAAAATTGTAGCATTCCTTCATATTTTAGGGTTTTAAACAGTTGAATAAACTGCTGATTGAGATAATACAAAAGTCTGTGTACTTCCTTAATAGAGGTACAGCTTTCATGTCTGCTTATATCAAGGAAGTGCAAAGAATAAGATGAATGCACATGTGTGTGAAATACTCAGACTCATAATTAGTTCTCAAATTTGTAATTCTTTTAAAGCTTCATAAAATATTCACAAGATTTAGAACAGGTATATTTAGCTGTGAGTATAATCGACATAAACTAAACTCATTTTATTGTGTCACAAAAAATCTGAAATAATGATATAGAAATTATGTAAAAGCATACAACAGCGCTTTGAAACCAAGGGAATGCAATACATGTTCATTTATATTGATAGCGGGTTAAAAATATTCCTTATATTTTTTAAGAAGGTTATATAAACATACAACCAAAAGTATCTGAATATGAACGTGAAACGTGCGGTTAAAATTTTAAAAGTACACCATTGAAACAAACGAAAAAATTACGCCTCCAACTGAATTCAGAAGCAATTTTAAACACTAATTTTTGTCATTATAAATTTTGTAATTCCACATGAAAAATATATTAAGTAAAAGGTAAAATAACTTGCAAAATTTTGTACTCAATTTCAAAACTTGCTCAGTTTCTAAAAAATTTAATAAAAATTGTAAATGTACAACTTATATCAGAAAAAATAATTTATTAAGAATTATTTTCTGATTTGGAAGTAAAGCGAGAACTCTTATCAGGATATTAATGCAGAGCAGCTACACCAGTAAAATCAAAGAAACTATCTTTCAACAGAATTTTGCATGTGCTAAAGAATAAAACATTGCAAGCGGAAATTAAACAAGAAAGATCAATCATGCTTAAAGCATTGATTATGAAACACTTTCCAAATTCAATGCAATTTTATTTAAACATGTTTAAAATGCAATACATTCCTCGGTAATATTTTAAAACTTATCATAATACTACATTAATTTATTATATTTGAAAGCTTAAACCTTTATCGAAAAAAATGAACTTCATTTAAATGACGGCATTGAAATATAAATTGCCTGGTTTAAACATCTCTAAAATGTGATACATTCCTCGGTATTAATTTTAGAATTATCATAATACTACGATAATTTATTATATTTGAAAACTTCATCGAAAACAACTGAAATTCATTCAAATGACGTCATAGAAAAAATAACACGCCTGGCTCTCTCTATAAAAGCAGCATTTCATTCATAAATAATTACCCGTTCATGTCATTCATCACAATACTATAATACTTTATTTTATTTAAAAATTAAGACCATGGAGCTGCAAGTAATTAAACTCTATGCTTAAAACTTCATCGAAAAAAATCGTCCTTCTCTTTATAAAATCAATGAATATTTTATTCATATCAGCTACGGAGACTCCATGAACTAAATGATTTTGTGTTAAAGAAACACAGCAATTCGAATACAACTAATTCTACATATTTTGCTGTTTACATTTTACATAGGTGAAAACTAGGCTTCGTTGTAGAAACAATCAAATTTGGATCAGCATTTAAACTCAAATATATTGTAATTGCGTTGTTTCAGTATGTAGATGCACAGAATTTAAACGAAAATAAAGTGGTTTTAGGACGGATACAACATTCAATATGAATTAAAAAGAACTTTAAAACTCACGATTTTGAGACAAGATGGATGCCATATATCATTTTGAAGTGGATCACGTGATTTTTTCATATCATGGTCCCGTGATCGCTTCATATACGAGGTGTTATTATTATTTTAATTTTTATTTAAAAAACTGCCGAATATATTTCGCTGAATTTTTTTTTATATATTTTATGGAACAATTTGAATTTTACCTAAAATTTTCGAAGCAATTTGAGAATTTTAAATCCGCTTAAAAAATGTTTGAAAAATTAGGTCCCATAGGGCTCAATGTATTTCATTTTTTCAACCCGGGTTCAATCCAAAACTAATTGGGTGATATTATTCATTTATATTCCCATAGGTCCTACAGACCGTCTGAACAACATACTAAAATTTCATTTTGATTAAGTCATTTTTAAGGCAGTTATCGTGCTAACGGACAGACAGACAGAAGGAACAAAGTCATAAACACTTTTCCACTTTGTTGTAAAGTGTTAAAAAATATAAACGAAATTATCTAGTAGGAATGTGAACTAACTGAATGAGACAAAACAAAATAATAGAATAGTGTAAAATTAAAGACTATGAAATAAAGTTGTTTATTACAAAATATGAAGGAATTGGCGTTTTGGAAGATAAATCAGCTTACGTCATCAAGTAATTCTAAAAAACATCAGTTTAATCTATTATAAAATATTTAAATGAATAAAAACTACAAAAATAAGTAGCATATAGCAAAATATATAGGAAAAACAAGTTTGTAGCACTAAATAAGCTTCTAAAGGTTTCTAAATAAGCATCTGGGATACTAAATAAACTACTAAATAATCTCCTGGGGTACTAAATAAACTAGTAAATAAGCTTCATCAACTAACTTCAGAAACATTCGTAAAACATATTCTATTGTTTCATTTTTGCTTTGTTAGATACTGCTTAAATCGGAAGTCATTTATTCATATGTGTATTTTACATTAGTTTGAGGAAATATTTTAAAATTTTGTTGGTGAAGCTTTTTCATTTAACATGCAAAATTTATTTATTTATTTATTTATTTATTTATTTATTTTTTGTCTCTTAGACTACTTAATATCGCAGTCTTTTATTTACTGATCTAACATTTTGAACCCTTATGCTATGTTTTAACATTCTTATAGAATTTTTCGTTTTATTTTTTCTACTTTTCGTTTTACAGCGTTTTTCTTCCGAAGGTTCGTTGTGCCTCCAAAACTCTATGATATCCTTACTTAATTACTTTATATGGAAGACTAACGTAATCTTTATAAACCAGTCTGTTATAATCTTTATAAATTAGTTATGTGCTTAGACTGCATCAATCATTTTATACAATGTAAACATGATAGTCAACAAAATGAAAACTTGGTTTTTGATTGAAACAAATACAGACCGAAATGAATATATTTCAGTCAAAAAAATCAATCAATTTTTAAGCTTCTAGTAAAAATATTACTTTGAGAAGCCGCATTTTACTTTTTCTTTGGTAAGTAAATGCATATTTTTCTAATTTAACAAAGATAGTATATGTTTACATTGCCTGCAATACATGATAATGCATAGGGAAGTATTGAAATCGTGTCGAAAATCGGAACTCGAATTTCAGGCGGATCTACACTTTTCAAGCACTCTAAAACACTAAACACCTAATTTCAACATGGCATATATGTACCTACTCCAGCTCAAGAACTATTTGACGGGGTGGGACAGCCCAGTGATTAGCGCGCAGGGATTGCACTAGAACGATCCGAGTTCTATTTCCGACCCTGCCCAAACTGTCACTGTGTTCACTCGTAGTACATGCACGTTAAGTATGTGAGCCCATAAGTCTTTTCGAGGGGTTGGTGGTAGGGGAAGGAGAATACGGTCCCTGTGGATGCCACCCCCAATGAGTTCCAGTCTAAATTTAGTGACTCTGTTCTGGTCGTCCAAACAGATACCTTAATCCTTCGGGTAGGTCGGACAGTCTGGTTCAAACAAGCAAATAAAAACTATTTTACGAAATTTCACAAAACTGAGTACATATATAAATATCACATGTGCGTTACCATAATGTTAATTTGATTTTGGCATGATTCAAAAATATATAACCTGCCTCATTTTGCAAAATAGACCGCAAAACTCGTTAAATTCTGAAATGACTACATATCCCGAAATTAATTGATTAAATGCTTGTTTCATACGCAATATTTAGCTACAAAATGAATAAGACTAACGCCATTGCTCTAGGATGGACCATTTTCTAGATATTAAGATTTATTGAATTTTGAGGAGCTGCCGATGTTTTTCACTGTAGTTAAAAATCTATTCGATGAAAGTTCTTAAAATACAGTAGGCAAATCACTTGTGGACTACCCTGGTTTTGATTAGATTTTGTACAATTCAGAAAAAAAAACTAGCATTTTTTGACGAAATGGCCTGTAATACCGTCGAAATCTGAAGCAAAAGACTAAATATGCTTAAAAGTATTCATTAAATACTTGTTTCATACATAATGTTCAACGACAAAACAAATAAGACAGACTCCATTACTCTAGTAAGTACAGCTTTCGAAACTTTTGTTAATTTTGAGTTATACATTAAATTACCGAATGAAAAAGAAAACTGAATAAGATGGCAAACTGAAAATAATATCAAGTAAGTTCTGTGTCAATTTGCGTAATTAAACTCAATTTATTGGATGATGAATTTGAGTCTGTATGGAAAGTCATGTAGTGACTACATCAGATTATTTTAAATATTTTCAAAACAAATGATTGGCAAAATGTCTTAAATGATCCAAGATACGTCAATTTTTCAAGAGATATAGTTTTATTTTACATTTTAGAAAAATAAGAATGCACAAACTCTGATTACCGACACAAACAGAAAATTACAGATTATCCAGAGTTTCAGAAGAGAAACGCAACAAATACCAGGAGAAGAATTCTCACAAATAAAATTCTTTTCCTATACTGGAATCTAAACACGTTTGCTTTCTAAATTGAGGTGAGTAGCGGAAACTGGAACCTTATTTAGAGAAACATTCGAGCGACAAGGAAATCTTATGACAACCCCCAATGTCACCTTAGGGGATATTTTGCCCCAAGTGAAGTGATTTGTGACACGAGTTTTTTCTCGCCTGGTGAATAACTGATTTTTTTTTCGGAACAAATCGAAGTCCTTAGAGATAGTAAGTAGTTCCTTGCAGAGAATTATTTGAATTCGATTACTTGTAACAATTTAAGAAATAACACAATCAGCAAGGAGAATAGTTAATCAATACAATTTTACGTACGGCCCCAATTACTGCTAAAGAATAAAATTAAAATAACTTCATTAAAACAGCATATAATATAAAAGTTTTTAGTATCGACCGGTTTCGAAAGTGGAAAATCTGATGTGAGCAGCACATGACTTTCCCTGCAGACCCATCTTCATGTTCTGTTTATTTCTTCAATAATTCATTGCATTGAGCTTAAATGCACAAAATAACAGCCATAATTATTTTAAATTACCCTGAATTTGTACTTTTTATTCAATTTTCGTTGTCGTTTGGTATGTGGACTTATTTTCAAAGGTGGCGTAGCGAAAATGCAAAAAAACTAAAATATCTCGAGAACGATTAGTCCTAATGTAATGGGGTTGGTCTTATTCTTTTCATCGTTAAACATTGCGTATAAAACAAGAATCTAATGAATATAGTTGAGCATACTTAGTTTTTTATTTTAGATTTTGACGATTTTTGTGGACCATTATGCAAAAAAGCGGGTTATTTTTTTCCGAATAGTATCAAAATCTAATCAGTACCAAGGTAATACACAAGTGACTTATCTACCAAATTTTGTAAAATTTGATCTATTAGTTTTTCAGCTAGAGGGGAAACAGGCAATTTTTGCGGGCCATTTCGCAAAAGAGGCGGGTTCTTTTATCCCGAATCGTACCAAAAACTAATCAGCACCTGCGTCACATACAAGTGACTTGCCTACCGAATTTTATGAAATTTGGTCCATTAGTTTTTAAGTTAGAGCGGATACACTCATTGCACAGACCGACATACAGACAGACATTCAAACAGACACACAGACATCACGCTAAAAATACTTTTCGTATTCTAGAGGTCCCAAAACGTGTAGATCCGTCGGAAACTCGAGCTGCGATTTTGGGCATGATTCCAATACATTCCCTATGCATTACCATGTATCACAGGGAAAGTAAAAACAGCCTTCCTCGTCAGGACACACAAGAATCACAACCTTAACTCGTCAGAGAAAAATCGGCGACTGATGCAAAAACAGCAAGCGCAGCAGGAGCAAGGAAAAGGTGTTGCCAACGACTAGAGAAGTAAAAGGGTTAAAAGAAAGCTAGGAGGAAGTAAGAAGAAATGGAACATAATAAGGACTGAACAGGAATACCTGGAGGAACACATGAGCCATGTTTCTAAACAAGAAATTTCTAAATCTGCAATTGTTGAACATTCTTGAGACTCTAATTATGTTTTTAATTTTTTCGAAGCTAAGATCGATTTTACTCCTAATTCTATTTTTGAATTGGACTTACTTGATTGCTTCTCGAGTGTTTCTAAGTCAAAATTAATGATAACTATTCTTTCTTTTCTTTTTCTTAAAAATCTCTGGGCTAATTTTTCAATTTCGTTTGCTTTTTTCTTATTTGCCGGAAATTTTCATTCTTGTTCTGGTTTTATAATTTAATTGGTCTTTTATAAACAACTGAACAAATGATTTGAATCTTTTGTTGGCCTTTCATCTTTCTTTTTGGTATTTTACGGTTCATTCATTATGTCCGACCTCTTGTTCCTTTCTCCTAGGTTTCTTTACCCGCCATTTACTTCCCTCACCGTAGTCAACACCCGTCCCCTGCTCCGTCACGTTTGCTCTTCTTGCTTCAGTCGCCGATCCTTCTCTGACGATTGAAGATTGCGCTATTTGTATGTCCTGACAAAGAAGGCTGTTTCTGCCTCCGAAATCGGTCGATTTCAGAGGCATCGGTTCATTTTTATATTATACGCTGCTTTTAACGATGTTATTTTAATTTTATTAATATAATTTTAGTTTTTATTTTTATTTTTCTGTTCTTGCTACTGAATACCTGATTTTTTCAGGACAAATTCTAAAAATAATCTCCTGAAGAGAATTATCATTTCGCTATTTGTAGCAATTTAAGAAAACAAACTATCAGCATGCAAAACAGTTACTCAATAAACTTCTAAATTTTTTTTAACTTCCCCTTTCTCCCCTGGGTAACAACGGATTTTTTCAAATATAAAACGGAGTTCTTGAAGATAATAATTCCTAAAATAGAATTGTTAAAACTACAGTATTTATAACAATTAAAATATCAAAATATCAGAGCAAAATAACTTTAAGTTTATTTTTTTACTTACCTTTTTCGCCTGGAGAATAAATTATTTTTTCTGTTCAAATCGAAATTCTGAAAAATAGTAGTTCCTTCCAGAGAATTATTGAAATTACGTTATTTGTGATAGTTTAAGAAATCGAACCATAAAGAAGTAAAAGAGTTACCTAATATACTTTAGGTTAGACTTTTGACTTTCTTTTTCTCGCCTAGGTATAAACTGTTTTTTTTTCCCTGGACAAATCGAAGTTCTTAAATACAGTAGTTAGGTAGGAGTCCCTTGAAGACAATTACTAAAATTACATTATTTTATAAAAATTTAAGAAATCAAATTGATACGAAGTAAAATATAAAATCAGTATATTTTTTGTTCTTCAAACTTTTTCTCTTGTATAATGAATAACTGAATGAAGACAAAATCGAAGTTTTTAAAGATAGTAGTTCCTGGCAGAAATTAAATCGCTAATAATAAATTTTAATATAAATGATACAAATATATATTAAATATATACTAAATTAATAACGTAATTAAATAATATTAAATTAAAATTGCATTGTTTGTAACAACTTAAGAAAGCAGACTATCAACAAGCAAAAAATAATTAATCAATTTTTTTTCTTTCAACTTTCCTGCCTATACCTTTAGCTTTCGCAGTCTGTGAAATGGGAGACTGATTCTAATTAGTACCTAATTAAGAATTTGGAATAATATATTTTAATTCCCCAACCCAACACTAATTTGAAAACCTTTTGTTCATGATCTAAATAATTTAGGCTGCGCATTGAAAATAAAATAGGTAAAAGAATATTGAAAATTAAAAAAAAATCCGACTGCGCATTGAAAATATATAATTTTTTTAAAATATATATATAACAATGCCATTAATGACAACATAGCAAGAATGTTTTAATTAATTTTTCTGGGGTTCTTCAATATGGAAAAAAAATTATAAAATAAAATAACAACATTGAAAAACTAAAAAAATTCAAATATATATATATATATGACATCATGGTTTCTAAATGTATTATTATCTCTGTCTTTGAAAATAATAAAAATTCTAAAAATAATAATTCTAATGAAAATATTTGAAATATTAGAGAACTGCGTTAAAACCATATTCTTAAAAATTATTTTTCTGTGCTTTTTTGTAATAAATTCCTCCAAACTAATATTTTTTCATTAGTTCATTATCAATGCCCATAACTGAGAAATTATTCAAGCGGTTTTGTAAAATAGATGTTCTCAGTTCATATTTTACTTTTTCAACAATACATATTATACGACAAGGAAAATTATCTTGATGAAATTAAAAATTCACCCTCGGATTTCGATGCATTTTTACGTGTTGAACATTCTTGATTATGAATCAACCGTTTTCTCTATAATGTGTGTGTATTTTTGTCTGTCTGCTTGTCTATCTATCTATCTATCTATCTATCTGTGTGTGAGATTATGGATACGATATTTCTTGAATCAATGAGTAGTATCGTATGAAATTTGGCACGATTATTTCAATCGATAAGCGTCAAAGGTTAATTGTTTTTCAAAATTGTGGGATCGTCGAGAACTCTGAATTTTCGGAATACATATCTTGAAAAATTGAAGAAAATATTGGTAAAAATAAATCTGCTATAAATTGATGCAAAAAAGTTTCTTTATATGTACTTTTGAAGATAAATCCTATGTAGTGTGGTTTAGTGTGCAATATTTTAAGGAATCGAATTGTTATTTTTAATACTTCTTATACGCTTTTTTTAAAAGATTTGACTTTTCGAAATATTTTTAATATACCTTAGCTATATTTGCAGTGATTTATAAGCATAAAATTCAACCTAAATTTTTCTCAGAATTTTACTCAGGTTCAAGACAGTAAGAATAAACTAAATAGTTCTGTATTGGGCGAATTGAAAGTCTTTTATCGAATAAATTACTCAAATCAATAACTCTATTTTGAAAATATATTCTTCAAGTTAATCTATTCTACTTACTTCAGTGATAATTTCATCAATACTTACTTCATCAATAATAGCATAAAATAACTTTGTACAATTTTATTAAAATACGTATGTGTTGGACAGCTCTTGTCTTGAGTTTAAATGGAGTTGCAATGGATAATTAACTATTATTTTGCAGTAAAAGATGCGAATGTTTATTGCGCATTTTAGGCATTTAAATGCTCTGATTTAGTAATTCGCACGTGTCCGTGAAAAATTATTTCCATGTTGTCTTTTGAAAATAAAATAATAGGGATTGAAGCTAATTTATAATTTAAGCAAATAATTAATTACATATCATCATGTTGCGCTACATGCAGAAAATAACATGATGAATAAATAAAGTTATTAATAAAATATCTGATGTGGGCAGCACATGGCGGCTTTCTTTACATAATGCAAGGACTTGTTAATTAATAATAATGTACAAGAACCACGGCCCAATGCTTTTTAACGTTGCAAAGTACACTAGCATTTGGGACTTCTCTGGATGACAACATGTAAAAATATTTCGAAGTAACCAATTAATTTATATTTCGCCCAAATCTAACTTGACAATTAAAAATATTGCCAATATATTCTAAGCAATGAGGTCAAGAGTTGTCCAAGTCCATAAATTAAAAGATGTTAATTATTAATTCATCATTTTAGTTACTTTAACATCATTTTGCTAATTTGGCGGCATTTTCGTCAATTTCGCACTATTTTCAAAAAGTCGCCCGGTTGGCGATATTTTTCGAAAAAATCGCCAAGGTCGCAAATTTAGCCGCCGTGTGTTACATATTTGACGATACTACTTTTAAATTTTAAGTAATTTTTTCGATACACTTATTTGAAAAACGTACAATATCTCGAGAACGTTCATGCTAGCTTTCTAAACTTTATGTTATTATTTTTAAAATAAAAAATTACTTGTAAAAGGGTTATATATTCAGCATTATTGAATGTCTTGAATATTTTTATGATTTTTTTTTCAAAAATTCATTGGAAATCGGGAGGCTTCCAAACATTTAATCACGGCTCAAGTCAATAGGATTCCAGTCCAATCGTACCATTTTTTTTTTGGAAATGCTCCATTCATTCGTGAGATATCGCAATCACAGACGCTCGGACACACACACATTTACACTAGCATACGTACACACATACACTAACATACATACACACAAACAGACACACACTAACATGCACACACACATACACTAGCATACATACACACACATACACACACATACACAACATACACACACACACTAACACGCACACATACACATACACTAACATACGGATATGTACTCTAACATACATACACACACAAACAAACACACACAAACAAACACACACGCACTCTATAAAGATCCTGCGAGACAAAAAAAATTGCAAAATGGCCAGCAAAAATTGTATGTATCCACTCTAGTTGAAAAGTTAATGGACCAAGTTTTTCAAATTTGGTAATTAAGTCACTTGTGGGTTACCTTAATACCGATTAGATAGATGCTGGTATGCTTTGGGGGGAAATAACCTGCCTGTTTTTGTGAAATGGCCCGAAAAAATTGTATTTATCCACTGTAGCTGCGAAACTAATTGACCAAATATCACAAAATTTTATACGTAAGTCATTTGTGGGTGACCGTGATGCTGATTAGATTTTGGTACGATTCGGAAAAGAAATCTGCTTTGGGGAAAATCGTTAAATCTAAAATAAAAGACTACGTCTGCTCAAATGTATCGATGAAATAGTTGATTTTTGAGTAATTTTTGACAATGAAAGGAATGAAATTAATCCCACAACTCTAGGTCTAACCTTTCTTGATATATTTTCCCATGTTACATTCATAATTATTTTTTATGAATTTCCCCATGTTACATTCATAAAAACATTAAATGTCTCATAAACGTCGCGTGTTAGTTTCTCATAAATTATGACATTCGCTTTTAAATAAATAATCCTCATATTAAATATATATTTCCGTGATATTTTTATACGTTGTTATATTTTTATAACATGTTGCGATTTTCTAAAAATAATATTTGAAAAACGGGAAGTCCTTTCATAAGTCCTTTCAGTCCGAAAAGCAATAGATATCTAATGTATATCGATTGAAACAATTATATGAAATTTTATTCGATTTTATCAAATCATTTTGAAAGACATCGTGCCCATAGGCAAACAAGCACACAGGCATCATTGAGAAGCAATTTACTCATGTTCTTAGGTTCCAAACGTGTATATCTACAAAATCCAATAGTTGTATTTTTGACACAGTCATAATACTTTCTCTTTACATATACTATTTATTGTAGGTTAAGTAAAAATTAATGTATATTTTCGACGTAGCACATATGTTTAACACTGTGTGGAAAGTGTCTCAAGTTCGACGATAAAAGAACTGTTTTAAAAAGACAGAGAGAAACGGAAAGTCAGAGAAACGGAGAAACAGAATGTCACAGAGATAACATGGATCCAAAAGAATGGCTCCAACATTCGGAAAGGCAATATTTTACGATTTCGTCTGATTCATTTATCGCAATTGATGAGGATGTAGCAGGACTTCCAGTATTTGCGAGATACTGAATGTAGAAATTATCGCAAAAGCAGATATTGCAAATGCGAATGATTTTTCATATGACAAAAACGGCTTTTGTTGTCGTTAAAATTGTAGGCGATAACATGGATCCAAAGAATGGCGCTAACATTTGAAAAGGCAACATTTTACGATTTCGTCTGATCCATTTTCATTAATGAGGACATTACTTTCAGTATACGGCAAGATAATGAATGTAAAAATTATCGCAGAAGCAGAGATTTCAAATACGAATAATTTTTCATACGATGAAAACTATTTTTATGGGAGTCAAAATTGTAGGCTCAATTTCGTAGGTAAGGGTACGTTGAAAATTCAAAACAGAAAATCATGATTAAATAAAGTCTGACGTCGGCTACACAGGATTTTTCCGACACAATATAATGGCTACTTCTTTTGCAGCAAAACAATTATGAACACGAAATTTATAAAGAAGCCTTCATATGATTGCAAATGTTGTGTATGGTTTGACCATTTTGGACGCAACTATTAAGCATATTTATTCTTTTTCGTACAGACATACAAATCTTCGAAAAAACCGAAAGTGATATATTTAGAACTAGAAGTGGAATTCCTGACAAACACCCGCCCCTTCCGCAATTTGATGCTTAATCCAAATCACCTGAGTTCTATCTATAGCAAATCTTGACAAATAGGCATTACAATAAAGAAATTTCCAAGAAACAATTGCATAGAAAAATTGTTAACACCAACAAAATCCATAGAACAATATTTTCGGCATTGAATTATATATTAAAATGCGCAGCTATTTTTTATGACAGCATGTAAAATTATTTTAAGTACTAAATTAACTTATATTTCCCGCAAACATAACTGGATAATTAGAAAAATTGTTTACTTTTGCTAAGAAATATAGCCCATACATAAAGCATTTTTAATAATGAGAAACTAATATTTTATTCTATGAAACAGATGGTTTGAATTCAAATCGATAGAATCTTAAAATTCAAAATTCTAATTCAAATTAAGTTTTTAACATGTCAATAATGTATTAAACTTTTCATTATTTCATTTGGAAAGACAAACCTCGTTATTATCACAAACATCTAATCATGACACATAAAGACGCCAAATGTAAGTATAAATAAATAAAGCCGTGCCACAATGTTAGTGGCATTACATTAATTTCACGTAAATCGAAATTTGACACTTAGTCATTCCTACTTACGTGCAAAATGCACATTAAAGTGTAAATGACATTTAATTAATATCCGCTGAAATAAATGACAATTGGCAAATCGTTTAGAGTACAACTACAAAACTATAAACTGGAGTGCATAACTATATATTGAAGTACAAGAGGAATATTGAACACTGCAAAAAATAAATAATATTGGAAAGGAGTATTGGAAACTATATATTGGAGTACAAAATGCAAAACTAATTTTCATCTCTCGTGAATGTAGCTAATTCCACCAGAATGATGTTGATAGATTTATAATATAACTAGCAGCATACCCGTTCTTCGTACGGAGTATATAATATAAAGAAACTTGAAATTCATAATCATGCCCAAATTCTTATAGTATACTAAATGACATGTTTAAGCAAAATATTCTGTTAAAATATTTAATATAATGCTCCTAAAAAGAAGTTTAAGAATCTCTGTTCTCGCTATATAAAATTATCTTCATGGACATATCTGAAGAATAAAACATCTTGGACCCCTTATGTAAGCAAATATAAAAAAAAATATGGAATTGAATCAATATATGCAAAATAAAAGCGTTAAAATTGTATGGGACCCGTACTAATTATATACGCGAATATTAGAAAATATAACCTGTATTAGTAGATTACATGTATAAATTGAAAATACCAATAAACCCGTAAACTTTAAATCTGAAGACAGTCATTTATTCCAATATATGTCAAAATTAAAGTGCTAAAATTATATGGGAAGATATACACGTACTACTTATAATGTCCGATTATTAGTAGAAGATTACCCGTTTTGCAATATGAGTCACAAATGTTTTTTGGTAAAATACAACAGACGACGTAATAAATTGAATATATAATTAATCCCCTTAATCTTCATACCAGAAGACTGTACTTGATTCCAATATATATGCCAATATATGTCAAAATATATGCCAATATACCTGTACTACTTATATTCTCGTAGGTTAGAAGATATACCCGTGCATTCCTAGAAGATTACTCGTACAACGTACAATATGCGTGTGCCAGCAATATTTGCCGCAATAAAACAATGGCGTAATAACTTAAAAATATCAATAATCCCTGAATCAATAATTCCGGAAAATATCAATAATAATAATGTTTAAACCTGAAGAGTATAATTGATATTATCCAGTCCAAAATGAAATGGCAATGAAATTTATTTTATATACATATCTTCATTATTCAAATCGGAAAGGATTTAATAAAAATCGTCTGCCGCATAAACACATTGGATTTAAATCCGTTGCTAAGCGACATGATATCATTTGCTTCAAATAAATTGGTAGAAAAAATATCGTCTAAATAATTATATTTCTATGGAACATTTGGCGACAGTTTCGTCAAATTAGCGACATTTTAAAAAATCGCCAAATTTATCGCCAAGTGGGACTGTAGAACTGACAGTTCCACTTTGCGACAAATTGACGAAATATCATCACAATACTATCCCCTAACAAAAAACAATTAATATCATTTATGTAGCGCAATTTTATCAATTTCAAGATATTTTTATAGATTTGAAAACATTTTTATCAATTTGGTGACATTTTAAAAATTCGCTAAATGTATTACTAAGTAGGATGGTTGGTCTGACAGATAAATGCTAACCAAACATCATTTCAGTACTCTCTTCTAACAAAACAAAAAAAAATTTCATTGATATGTAGAAGACCCAAGCCACACGACCAACCCGAAGATTTATGACAGCTGTTTGTGTGTCGTTTATATCAATTTGGCGACATTTCCGTCAATTTGGCAAAGTTTAAGAAAAGTTGTCAAATTAGCGATATCCCTCCAAATTCGTAGCTTTGAATTTGCAGATCTGAATGAAACATTCTTATCCCGTTTCAATATACTAAATGAAAACACTACAATTGTATTAGAAGATATACCCGCTCTACTCTTTTTCTGTTTCAACAATCGGTTATATGAATTTATTGGCTAAACACAATATATGAGTTTAGTAGCTAAATACGATATAAGCTTGAAAACTCTTTGCCAAAATAAATGAAATTGATGTACGCAGTCAGCAATTAATATAATTAAAAGAAAAATCAAATCGTCCATTCATAAGATATACTTTTATATCCATTTATCCATTTATTTATTATTTAAATCGAAAAAAAATAATAAAAACATTAACAAACACATTTAATTTAATTGCGATGCCGAGCAACATGATATATCCTCCTAAAATGTTAAAATTTATTAACCACTAACAGCACACCCGTTATTCGTACGGAGTGTATAATTTAAAGAAACTTAAATTTCGCAATCATGTGCGAATTCTGTTAAAATATTAAATTTATTGCTCCTAAAGAGAAGTTTAAGAATATATGTTCACACTATGCAAAATTATCTTCACGATCAGATCTGAAGAATAAAACATCCTGCCCCCTTTTGTAAGCAAATTTACAGAAGAAAAAATAGGAATTGAATGAATATATGCAACCCCGTACTAATTATATTGTCGCAGATCAGAAAATATGCCAATGTGTTAGTAGAAGATTACCCGTATTACAATATGCGTCTCAAAAATATTTGCCAAAATAAAAGAGATGACGTAATAAATTGAAAACATCAATAATATCCGTACTCTTTATACCAGAAGGTCGTAATTGATTCCAATATATGCCAATATATATCAAAACATATGTCAATATACCTGTACTACTTATATTCTCGTAGATTAAAAGATATACACGTGTATTTGTAGAAGATTCGTACAACATACAATATATGAGTTTAAACAATTTTTGTCATAATAAAATAATTGCATAATAACTTGAAAATATCAATAATCCTTGAATCAATAATCCCCGAAAATATAAATAATAATAATTTTTAAACCTGAAGACCGTAATTGATATTATCCAGTCAAAAATGCTATAAGAAAAATCAAATCGTTCTTTTCTAAAATATATTTTTATATCCATTTATTTATTATTCAAATCGAAAAAATAATTATTAAAATTAACAGACAGATTTAATTTAATTGCGTTTCTGAGTAACATGATATAAGATAGAATCTTATAACATGTTAAATATGTCATGTCTTATAACATAAACTGCGAAATTAAATAATGATTTTGATTTCTCTATACTCCTCATTGTTCCGTAAAAGCTTGTTTTAAATAAACCATGAACCATGGAGATAGATTTCCCCTTTAAATCATGTTTCAAACAATTCATGTTTTCAGAAAGTGACTAATTAACGCAAAAAATCTCCCATCAAACTCAGAGATTAAATTTTAATTCACTTTCAAACGATTTTCAAGCTTTTCGTTTGGATAAACCACGGAGTTAGGGAGTAGAACTCCTAGGAAAAAGTTCCGTTTTTCATTAATATCTCGACAACCCCAGGTCTCAGAAACTCGAAACTTGGACAAAATTTATGGGGGGATATTTCAAGGCCATTCACCAAATTTCATTAAATTCGGTTCAGCCGTTTTTCCGTGATGATGAGACAAACGAAAATTTCGTTTTTTACTAATATCTCGAGAACCACTGGTCGTAGAAACTCAAAACACGGATATAATTTTAAGTGGGGCTATTTCTGGGCTACCCACAAAATTTCATCAAATTCGGTTCAGCCGTTCTCCCGTGATGGTGTGACAAACAGACAGACAGACAGACAGATTTTTATTTTTATTTATATAGATATTGCATATGCAAAGTGACCATATTTGACGATGCTTAACCTTTTTTATTCAACGTATACAATTTGTTTGATGAATTTATTTTAAAAACGTACAATACTTCGATAACGGCTCGAGCTAGCGTTCTGAACATTGTGCCATTCGTTTTCTAATGAAAAATTATGCATAATATAATAATTTATTTAACATTATTGAATATCCTGATTTTTTAATCATATTTTCAGGGATCTTAAAATACGTAAATCCATCGAAAA
The DNA here is from genome assembly GCA_951213105.1 of Amaurobius ferox. Lineage (NCBI taxonomy): Eukaryota > Metazoa > Arthropoda > Arachnida > Araneae > Amaurobiidae > Amaurobius > Amaurobius ferox. The sequence goes on along the minus strand of OX578141.1, from coordinate 68,714,268 downwards.
TTCAAATTCAAAGTTTCAGCCCCAATACTCTCTTCGTACATTATACTATCTGTGTGTGGGGGGGGGGGGGGGGATTTGATGCGGGGCAGCACATGACTTTCCCTGCAGACTCATGTTCACGTTTTCTTTATTCCTTCAATAATTCATTAAATTGAGTTTAATTGCACGAAAGAACATCCATAATTATTTAAAATGACACTGGATTTGTACTTTTAATTCAACTTTCGTTCTCATTTGGTAACTGGACATGTTTTCAAAGGTGGCGTAGTGAAAATGCGAAAAAACAAAAACATCTCGAGAACGGCTAGTCCTAGTGTAATGGGGTTGATCTTATTCTTCTTATCGTTAAAAATTGCGTATAAAACAAGCATTTAATTGATATATTTGAGCATACGTAGCCTTTTATTTCAGATTTTGACGATTTTTCTGGGCCAGTTCACAAAAAAAGACAGGTTATTTTTTTCCAAATCGTACAAAAATCTAATCAGCACCAGGGTAACCCACAAGTGACTTATCTACCAAATTTTGTAAAATTTGGTACATTAGTTTTTCAGCTAGAGTGGATAAAGGCAATTTTTGAGTACCATTTCGCAAAAAAGGCGGGTTCTTTTATCTCGAATCGTACTCAAAACTAATCAGCAACAGGGTCGCCCACAATTGACTTACCTGCCAAATTTTATGAACTTTGATCCATTAGTTCTTGAGTTAGAGTAGATATATACATTGCACAGACAAACATACAAACATACAGACAGACATACACACAAACGTCACGCTAAAAATAGTTTTTTCGTATTCTAGAGGTCCCAAAACGTGTAGATCCTTCGAAAACTCGAGTTGCGATTTTTAGTATGATTCCAATACTTTCCTTAAATATTACCATGTATTGCAGGGAAAGTAAAAATCTGATGTGGGCAGCACATGACTTTCTCTGCAGACTTGTATATATTCACGTTCTCTTTATTTTAATTACATTTAATTCACTTTTAATTCAATTTCGTTCTCATTTAAAAACTGGACTTCTTTTCAAAGGTGGCGTAGAGAAAATATGAAAAAACTAAAATATCTCAAGAACGGCTAGTCTTAGTGTAATGGGGTTGGTCTTATTCCTTTCTTCGTTAAAAATTACGTATTAAACAAGCATTTTATGGATATATTTGAGCATACGTAGTATTTTTATTTTAGATTTTGGTGATTTTTGCAGGCCATTTTGCAAAAAAAAGCAGGTTATTTTTTCCCGAATCATACCAAAATCTAATCAGCACCAGGGTATCCCACAAGTGATTTATGTACTGAATTTTGTTGAGTTCAGTCCATAAGTTTTTCAGCTAGAGTGGATACAAGCTTTTGCCGGCCATTTCGCAAAAGAAGGCGGGTTCTTTTATCCCGAACCGTACCCAAAACAAATCAGCACCAGATTCGTCCACAAGTGACTTAACTACCAAATTTTATGAAATTCAGTCAATTAGTTTTTTTAATGGATACAAAATCTGCAGAGACAGACACACAGACAGACAGACACATAGCCGCACAGACACACACACAGACAGACACATATGCACACAGACACACACACAGACGTCACGCTAAAAATGGTTTTTTCGTATTCTAGAAGTCTTGAAACGTGTAGATCCGTCGAAAACTCGAGTTGCGATTTTCAACATGATTCCAATACTTTCCCCATACATTACCATGTATTGCAGGGAAAGTAAAAATCTGATGTGGGCAGCACATGAATTTCCCTGCCGACTCATATTCATGTTCTCTTTTTTTCTTTTATAATTCAATAAACCCAGTTTAATTGCACAAAATAACACAAAATTTTCATTTCTAATTCATTTTTTGTTTTTATTTGGTAATTGGAATTTTTCTCGAAATCGGCGTAACAAAAGTGTAATTAATCTCAAATAGCTTGAGAACGGTTAGTCCTAAAATATAATGGAGTGTGTTATATTCTTTTCCGCGTCAAAAATTGCGTATAAAATAAGAATTTAATTGATACATTTGAGCATACACTACTTAGTCCTTTTTTTTTTTTAGATTTTGGCGATTTTAGCGGGCCATTTCGTAAAAAAAAGGCAGGTTGTTCTTTTCCGAATCGTACCAAAATCTAATCAGCACTAGAGTATCCCACAAGTAACTTGTCTACCAAATTTTGTGAAATTCGGTAGACAAGTTATTTTAGCTAGAGTGGATAGATGAAATTTTTAGGGCCATTTCGTAAAAAAGGGCGGGTTCTGTTTTTACGAATCTTACCAAAAACTAATCAGCACCAGGGTCTCACCCGAGTGACTTATCTACCAAATTTTATGAAATTCGGTCCATTAGTTTTTTAGTTAGAGTGGATACATACATTGCACAGACAGACACACATAGACACACAGACATACACACACAGAGACACACACACAGACGTCACGCTAAAAATAGTTTTTTCGTATTTTAGAGGTCTCGAAACGTATAGAACCATCGAAAACTCGAGTTGCGATTTACAATACTTTCCCTATACTTTACCATGTATTGCAGGGGAAGTAAAAATCTAATGTGGGCAGCACATGACTTTCCCTGCAGACTTATATCCACGCTCTCTTAATCTTATTTAAATTCATTTCACTTTTAATTCAATTTTCGTTCTCATTCGGTAACTGGACTTATTTTCAAAGGTAACGCAGAGAAAATACGAAAAGTCTAAAATATCTCGAGAACGGATAATCTAAGTGTAATGGGGTTGGTCTTATTCTTTTCATCGTAAAAATTACGTATAAAACAGACATTTATTGGATATATTTGAACATACGTAGTTTTTTAGTTTAGGTTTTGGCGATTTTTGCGGGCTATTTTGCAAAAAAAGGCAGATTATTTTTTCCGAATCGTACCAAAATCTAATCAGCACTATTGTGACCCACAAGTGATATTTATATACCGAATTTTGTGAAATTCGGTCCATTAGTATTTCAGCTAGAGTGGATACAAGCTTTTGCGGGTCATTTCGTAAAAAAATGCGGGTTCTTTTATCCCCAATCGTGCCCAAAACTAATCAGCACCAGATTCGCCTACACGTGACTTATCTACCAAATTTTATGAATCTAGGTCCATTAGTTTTTTAGTTAGAGTGGATACAATATCTGCACAGACAGACAGACAGACACACACACAGACGTCACACTAAAAATAGTTTTTTCGTATTCTAGTGGTCTCGAAACGTGTAGATCCGTCGAAAACTCGAATTGCGGTTTTCGGCATGATTCCAATACTTTCCCTATACATTACCATGTATTGCAGGGAAAGTAAAAATCTGATGTGGGCAGCACATGACTTTCCCTGCAGACTCAAATTCATTTTTTCTTTATTTCTTTTTTAATACATTAAATTGCATTTAATTGCACAAAATAACACTAAATTTGCATTTTTAATTGAATTTCTGCTTTCATTTGGTAATTAGATATTTTTCCAAAAAAAATCTCAATCTCAGAAAAATCTCAAATATCTCGAGAACGGTTAGTTCTAGAGTAATAGAGTTGTTCTTATTCTTTTCCTTATCTAAAATTACGTATGAAACAAGCATTTAATTGATATATTTGAACATACGTAGCTTTTTTTTAGATTTTGGCGATTTTTGAGGGCCATTTATTAAAAAAAAGGCAAGTTGTTCTTCTCCGAATAATACTAAAATCTAATCTGCACCAGAGTATCCCACAAGTAACTTATCTACCAAATTTTGTGAAATTTGGTCAATTAGTATTTTAGCTAGAGTGGATACATAAAATTTTTACGGGCCATTTGGCAAAAAAAGGCGGGTTCTATTTTTACGAATCGTACCAAAAACTAATCAGCACCAGGATCATACCCAAGTGACTTACCTACCAAATTTTATGCAATTCGGTCCATAAGTTTTTGAGTTAGAGTGGATACATACATTGCACAGACACACAGACAGACAGACAGACACACAGACAGACACACAGACAGACACACACACGCACACACACAGACGTCACGCTAAAAATAGTTTTTTCGTATTCTAGAGGTCTCGAAACGTATAGATCCGTCGAAAACCCGTGTTGCGATTTTCGGCATGATTCCAATACTTTCCCTATACATTACCATGTATTGCAGGGAAAGTAAAAATCTGATGTGAGCAGCACATGACTTTCCCTGCAGACTTATATCCACGATCGCTTTATTTTAATTAAATTTAATTCCCTTTTAATTCAAACTTCGTTCTCGTTTGGTAACTGGACTTATTTTCAAAGGTGGCGTAGAAAAAATGCGAAAAAACTAAAGTATCTCGAGAACGGCTTGCCCTAGTGTAATAGGGTTGGTCTTATTATTTTCTTCGTTAAAAATTACGTATAAAACAAGCATTTAATGGATATATTTCAGCATACATAGTTTTTTATTTCAGATTTTGACGATTTTTGCTTGCCATTTTGCAAAAAAAGGCAGGTTATTTTTTTCCGAATCGTACCAAAATCTAATCAGCATCAGGGTAACCCACAAGTGACTCATCTACCGAATTTTGTGAAATTCGGTCCGGTAGTTTTTCAGTTAGAGTGGATACAAGCTTTTGCGGACCATTTCGCAAAAATAGGCGGGTTCTTTTATTCCAAATCGTACCCAAAACTAATCAGCACTAGACTCGCTCACAAGTGACTTACCTACCAAATTTTGTGAAATTCGGTCCATTAGTTTTTTAGTTAGAGTGGATATAAAATCTGCACAGACAGACAGACTCACAGACACACAGACAGGCACACACACAGACGTCACGCTAAAAATGGTTTTTCGTATTCTAGAGGTCTTGAAACGTGTAGATCCGTCGAAAACTCAAGTTGCGATTTTCGACATGATTCCAATACTTTCCCTATACATTACCATGTATTGCAGGGAAAGTAAAAATTGCTACTAATTGACAGCACCTTTCGGTTGAACAATAACTTAATTGCATAATATAATACCTGACAGAAAATGAGTTAAAGATAAATGAGTAATGTAACAATCTCTAGTAATTGCATAAGCTATCAATTTACTTGTCAACCGTTCCATCTTACTTCTTTTTAAAAGAATCCTCTGCTGGGCAGTTAATAACTTTCCCTACAGACTCACATTCGTTTTCTCTTTCTTTCTTTTACAATTCATTAAACTGATTTTAATAGCACAAAACAACACGGATAATTATTTGAAATTGCGCTGAATTTGCTGTTTTATTTCAATTTTCGTTTCCATTTGGCGACTGGGCGTATTTTCAAAGCTGATGTGGCAAAAATGCGTAAAAAATAAAATATCTCGAGAGCGGTTAGCCTTAGAGTTATGGGGTTAATCTTATTCTTTTCGTCGTGAAAAATTGCATATAAAACAAGCATTTAATTGATAGATTTGAGCACATGTAGTCGATTATTTTAGATTTCGGCAATTTTGGGGGCCATTTCGAAAAAAAGGCAAGTTATTTCTTTGCTAATCGTACTAAAATTTAATCAGCACCAAAGCTTCCCACGGCTGATTCATCTAGAAAATTTTGTAAAATTTAGTCAATTAGTTTTTCAGATAGTGAGGGTACATACTTTTCGGGGGGGGGGGGCATTTCGCAAGAAAAGGCAGGTTTTTCATCTCCGAATCGTACCAAACTGTATTCAGCACCAAGGTAACCCCCAAGTAACTTATCTTAAAAAATTGTGGAATTTGGTCAATTAGCTTTTCAGCTAGAGTGGATACATACATTGCGCGCGCGCACGCTCGCACACACACACACACACAGACACACACACACACACACACACACACACACACACACACACACACACACACACACACACACACACACACACACACACACACAGACGTCACGCAAAAAATAGTGTTTTGGAGTACTAGAGTTTAAAACGTGTAGTTCCATCGGAAACTCGAGTTGCGATTTTACACACGATTCCAATACTTTCCCTATGCATTGCCATGTATTGTACGGAAGATAATAACTCAATTATATCGCCACGCGTAATTAATACATTCATTTTTCTTTATGAATGTTCAGAGTCCACTTCGATAATAAGAACTTGCAATTTCGTCCCAGTAGCTCAACGGTAGAGAGTCGGCTGACCAGTTCGGAGATCCAGGGTTCGATTCTCGGTTGGGGCAGCAAGATTCTTTACAATGGCGCCTGAACGAATCAATCCTGTAGGTTAATGCAAAAATGTCAAAGATTTGAATGTGACCCTAGTACGACTAGTGCGGATTCAGTGGACTCTGGAAGATTGAGCACCAATTTCAAATTGAGAGGATAACGACCCCGCAGGATACTAACCTGGGTAAAAATAGTAGTAACAGGAGGCTAACCTGAGATAAAAATAGCAGGAGGTGGTCAGTCAGTTGCCCGCCAATCTGACATAAGAGGGCGGAGAATGCAGAGTCTACTTTGACGATAAGAGCTTGCAATTTTATCCCAGCAACTCAACGGTAGAGCATAGGCTGGCCAGTTCGGAGATCCAGGGTTCGACTCCCGGTTGGGGCAGCAAAGCTCTTTACAAATGTGATACTAAGGTATCAAATTTCGGTAAATGAATAGTTGGATGAAAACTTCGCTGTTTAATATTACTATTTATAATAACTTTAAACGTAATTTATAATAACTTTAAACGTAATTTATAATAACTTTAAACGTAATAATAATAAAGTAATAATAACGTAACTTAATGTAACTTAAACGTAACTTAACGTAATAATAATAACGTAATAATAAAACGTAACCTTAACCCAAAACTTCTTTTACTTTTCCTACAATGCACAGTATATCTAGAAAGAAATTATTTTGCTGAGGGGCGGTTAAAAGTTCGAGCCTCGAACACACAACTAGAGCATCCCTGAATGCAAATAATATTTATTTTTACAGTGATAATTCTGCGTCTGTGTCTTGCATTAGACTGTGGGCACGGTGACTCTCTACAAATTGTGCAAATCGAATGAAATTTGGTACGATTATGTTAAGTGACGTCAGAGGTTTAGTGGTTTTGTGGACAAATGGACAAAGAAAGGTCTCCAATTTATCTTGCAATTTTTTCAAAAATCGAAAGAACTTTATAAAATTATAATAAGATTTAACAAGAAAGATCAATCATGCATAAAACATTGATTATGAAACACTTTTCAACTGAAATACGAAATGCGGCACATTCAGATGTGATATTTTTTTAATTATCACAGAACTACGATAATTTATTTTACTTGAAAACTTAAAACTTCATCGAAAAACATGAACTTTATTCAAATGACATCATCGAAATATAAATCGTCTGGTTCTCTATGTAAATGCAGTGAATATTTCATTCATACACTTTTATTCCAGACTCCAGAGTTAAATAATTTTGCGTAAAAAAAATTGAGCAATTCTTAAACAACTCGTCTTTACAATCACTTGTTTACATTCTGCATCCATTAAAATTAGGCTTCATTGTAAAAATAATCAAAGTTTGATGATCATTTAATCTCAAATATATTGTAATTGCGTTGGCACAGAATATCGATGCACAAAAATTACGCAAAATGAAACGGTTTTAGTACGGATGCAACACAAAATAAAAATTTAAAAGAACTTTAAAAATCACGATTTTTATCCTAGAGAAAAGATAGATGCCATATTTTATTTTGAAGTGTATCACGTGATCTCTTCATATTATATGGGTGTTGTTGTTGTTGAGACCCAGACCGTCCGACCTACCAGAAAGGTGTAAGGTAACTGTTCATATATTATATGGGTGTAATTATCATTTTGATTTGTATTTAAAAAAACTACCGAACATATTTTGCTGAAATTTTTTTATATATTTTATAGGACAATTTGAATATTTCCTAAAACTTTTGAAGCAATTTATGAATTTTAAATTCGCTTTAAAAATGTTTGAGAAATGAGGTCCCATAGGGTTCGATGTATTTCATTTTTTCAACCAGGGTTCAATCCAAAACTAATAGGGTGATATTAATCATTTACATTCCCATATGTTCCACAGACCGTCTCAACAACATACTAAAATTTCATTTTGATAAAGTTGTTTATAGGCAGTTATCGTGCGAACGGACAGACATAATGAACAAAGTCATAAACACTTTTCAACTATGTTGTAAAGTGTTAAAAATGTTAAGAAATCGGTTTCTCATGTATGATTTTTTATATGAAACAAATATCGTCATTTACAGTACACTAACATTCTCAACATATTGTTGTGTGTTGTGCGGGCTAAGAGGTTTAGCTTAGTACCTCGTTACAAGAGATAGTTCAATTTATGAAGGAATGTTTTTAAACAAAATGAAAACAGCATTTAATCGCAAAATAAATAAAAAAATAGTTTTATCAGAATTATATTTATGCGTTAAAACGTTTGAGGCGTAAAAAAACAGTTCATAATTTTTTTTTTTTAATTTACATAAAAATATTTTTTTTTTAATTTCAGATATTTTTTTTTAAATTCTATTCGTTCTTATATTCTAACCAAATTTTGAATCTAGTTGATCCTTTCATCCAATGTGAGAATTGGAACAATTATTGCGATGGTAAGAATTTTTCTAATCTTTCTGTAAACAAACACAAAATGGTTTGTGTAAACCCAAAATGGTTACAATTTTTGTTTCGCATTGTTTCAATGCATTCCGTAAATAACTCATGCCTCAGTAGAGTAATAAATCATAAATATCTTAACAGCCATCTTTCCACAGAACTACTGAGACGATTATATTTCCTTCTACACTTGTAGGTAACCCAGTATCCCAGTACATGTTTCAGGTATGTAGGCTCGAGGTTGTCGAAATATTAATAGAAACGCTTCCATAGAAATAGCATTATGCAGAAGATTATTTTCTGAAATTTTTCTTTAAAATGGTATCATGTTGCTTATCAACGGAATTAATTCAAATGTGCTTTTATAGCAGGCATTTTCATTCAGCAGATATTTTCATTATAGAAGACATTTTCATTCAATCTATCTAATTTAAATAATATTGAGAAATTGGTATAATAATAAATTTTATAATTGAAAGGGTATTATTATTTTGATTCGTGTTATATCAGTCACGATTTTGGAATATAAAATTTCGGGAACTATTGATATTTTCAATTTCTTAAGCCATCTGTTCTATTTAGGCAAATTTATATCCATTTCATTCATTTTCTCTTGTTTAACCGATTGTTTCAACAGGATAAAAATGACTACTACTGTAATGACTTAGCGTATTCATTTGGGAATATGCTTGCCAAAATTTTTAGATTTTTGCAAATTGAAAAATTAACGATTTCAGAATTTTGTGAAAGATTTCTGTAAATTTACAAATGGGGCCAGGATGTCTTATTCTTCAGATTTGCCAGTTCAGATAATTTAGTATAGAAAAAATAGGGATTTTTATTTATTATTCTTAAAGGAATTAAAATAAATATTTTAATAAAATTTTTGAAAAACAAATACGTTTAGAATTCTACTAGAATTTGCACTTTTATAATCACGAGCAACGGCGGGTATATCTGCTAGTCTTTTATAAATAAATACACTCAGAATACAAGCCATAAAATAATAATGTTGCTCTAGTAAGTATCCGTATACATTTCTATCATTCTTTTTTCCTTTTTTACAGCGCATCTCTGGCCATTGACTCGGACATATGCATTATTTAGACATACACTTCCGCTGATACCGGAACATGGCCCTTTATGATCCCCAGTAAGCACAGGCCGAATGATTTGTGATGCGTCTCGGAATTTCGTCTGTAACTCTTGGTGTGGTTCATCTCGATAGATCGATCTATCGAGATCTTTAAGTGTGCTTCTTGAGCCTCCCACTGGCTCCAACCGGGAAAAAAGTGTATTAGAGTTTTTAAGCGCCTATTTCTTCGGGATTAGACACAGCCTGCCATTTTGACGGATGACTGGCTGGTAGAAATCCCCCAGGGTAGCCCATTCAATAATCGTCAAGTATTCGCTCTCCCCCTTAAAAGTCAGAGCTCCCTCCCCCCCCCCCCCCCCCCATCGAAAAGAGGCTTTCAAGACTGCATTTCTTTTACTTTTCCTTAGCTTTCTAAACTACACAACTTGGCCTTAATTAAGAGGCAAGGGACTAGAGTGCATTCTTCGCCTGCCACAGGACCAAAATTCTGATCAAAAGAACTAACTGATGTGGGAAGGAATCACGTGATGCAGTAGACCAGAATATCATTTTAGATAGCAGTGGGGTAAAGACAGATGATTTGGTTATATTGGGCACTTGGAGTCTCTAGTCCTAGTTTCACGTATTATGTAGCAAAAAGAGTGTGCTCCGTTTCCCAAATATGAAGGGGGATTTTCTGGTATATCAGTATAAAATTTATGATAATCAATTAGAACTCCCGCCTCACTCGAAGGTATACGGGTCAAATTTCATGATAAAATGAATATTTCGAAGGCAAAAAACAGTCATTTTCTTCGAGACAGGCAATAAACTAAACCTTCACACGTCAAAGCAAGATCGGTAAATGCTGTTAGAACAGTAAACTTAACTGTAGCATATAAATGGGTTGCCATTGGAGAGAGGAGAGAATATATATAAAACCGTGAAAGAAGGAAAAAGAATGAGTAGTAGGATAATATGAATGAACAATAAAATACAAAAGAAGAAAGTAAACGCCCAACAAAAAGATTCAAAGCACTTGTTCAGTGACTTAAACTATGCGCATAACTGATTAAATTAAAAAAAGACAACTAACTAGTTTCGGATTTTACATGAAGCTTTCAAACAAGTTGAAAAAATAATATTTTTTTTAACAAGTACGAAAAATATGTGGAAAGGAAAATGAAAGAACAAATTAGTTTTGGTGGCTATATAAGATAAAATCGTCAACAAATACTTGGGAGAGAAACAAAATCCGCAAATAGATAGAAAATTAGCTAAAACAAAATGAAGCCAACGACATTAAAAAATTCAACCAGATATTCCCAAGCAGAAGTGGAAAAACGACAATTATCGTTATTTATAGAGTTTGAATGAGAAACAATCAAGAATTTTTTAAGGAAATCCAACTCAAAATTGGAATTAGTAATTAAAATGATCGTAGTTTCCTAAAAATTAAAAATACGATTAGAATCCTAATAATGTACAGCAATTGAAGACTTCAATTCTTATTTAGAAACATGGCCCATGTGTTTCTTACTACGAAATATAACAGCTCTTCTTTGTTTGACCAACATAACCAAGATCGCATTCACATAGAATGTGCAAAACACCCCAACGTTTCAAGACAGAAATTCAGTCTTTAAGAAAATGGAAATAACTTTTGTTAAGAGGTTTATAAACACACCTAAACTTAATGATTTTAGGAAAGCGGCAGCATTCGACCAAAAAAGAAAAGCCAACGATATTAAAAAGTGAATCCAGAGATTACCAAGCAAAAGAGGAAAAACGACAATTATCGTTATTAATGGAGTTTGAATGAGAAACAATCAAGAATTTTTTAAAGAAATCCAACTCAAAATTGGAATTAGTAATTAAAATGACCGTAGCTTCCTAAAAATTAAAAATACGATTAGAATTCTAATAATATACAGCAATTGAAGACTTCTTACTTTCAAGACTCAATTGAAATTAGTAATTAAAATGATCGTAGCTTCCTAAATATTCAAAAATACGATTAAAATCCTAATAATCTACAGCAATTGAAGACTTCAATTCTTATTTAAAAACATGGCTCATGTCTCATGTGTTTCTTACTACCAAATTTAACAGCTCTTCTTTGCTTGACCAACATAACCAAAACCGCATTCACATAGAATGTGATAAACACCCCAACGATTCAAGGCAGGAATTCAGTCTTTAAGAGAGTGGAAATAACATTTGTTAAGAGGTTTATAAATACACCTAAACTTAAAATGTGATTTTAGAAAAGCGGCAGTATTCGAACAAAAAAGAGAAGCCAACGGTATTAAAAAATTAATCCAGAGATTTCCAACTAGAAAAGGGGAAACGACCATTATCGTCAATAATGGAGTTTGAATGAAAAACATTTTATGTCTTTATAACTAGAAGTTGTTATGTCCGAATCCATAAATGGCAAGTGAACTTTATACGTGCAGTGACAAACCCGATTTTTAGGATTCTGTTGCTCAGCCCCCAAGATAGAAAAATACTTCATCATTTTTCTGTAATATGACAACGAAACTTAATAAAACAAGACAAAAATTTACAATTGATAGCAACCGTGAAAAAATTTTAAAATGGTACATTTACTATTTTTGACCTGGACTTTATAATGAACTTTGCTTTCCAAACCTAGAATGGAATCACGTATCTCCATACTGGTCCGCAATCGCCCTACCGTCGAGCTACTGAGACTGAATTGCAAAGAACTATCGTCGAAATACATGCTGCATTCTCCACCCTCTAATGTCAAATTGACGTACAACTGACAATCTAACTGACCACTTCCTGCTATTTTTACCTCAGATCAGTTTCCTGTTGCTATTTTTATCCTAAAGGTTATTTCCTGTGTGGACGTTCACCTCCCGATTTGAAATCGGCGTTCAGTATACCAGAGTCCACTAAATTCGTGCTAGTCATTCTAGAGTCACTTTCAGACCTCCAACATCTTTGCATTAACCTACAGGATACAGGTTGGGTTTGTTCAGGCGCCATTGTAAAGAACCTTGCTGCCTCAACCGGTAATCGAACCACAGATCTTCGTACTGGACAGTCGGAGCTCTACCGTTGGCCTACTAGGACGGAATTGCAAGCTCTTATCATGGACTCTGCAACTTTTATTCTTCAGCAGACCGACAGCCTTAATTACTGAACCTATTTCAATGACTGGCAGTTCATTTTATGTCTTTTGGTGGGAGATACATGCTTTCCTTTTACAACTTAAAGATAAATTTGAAATAGAATTTCAAAAATTGCAAAACACGAATTTTCGGCCATTTCCTTTAGTGTTTGCGGACTTATAGCCGAAACTACTGAGTCAATTTTAGTCAGTGATGGCACATTTTGTGTGTTTCGCTGGGATGCATATATTATTTTTTAAACTTCAACATAAATTTGATTTAGAATTTAAAATATTTAAAAAATATGCATAAATGATGCTTGGTGCAATTTGCAAATGCGTGCTATTTGCAATACGTGCAATTTGCAATACGTGCAATTTGTAATAGACAAAGTGCAATTTGCAATACGAAAATGCAATTTGCAATTAAAAAGTGCAATTTGCAATACGTGCTATGTCATCGTTGCTATGTCATCGTTGCGTACTCATATTGATAAATATTGCTACAAAAATACTGATATCTAAGACACAACACTTCATAGTAAAAAAAAAAATTCTCCTCCAAGTACAAAAAACAGAAACCTCCTTCCAAAAAAGTCATGCATTCTCAAACATAAAAAAAACTGAATAACTAATTCGAAAAGAAAAAACATCGACGAGGTCTGTCGCCTCGAGAGTTCAGCTAACCCTGTACCGAATTTCTTGGCTTTCCATAGACCTCTGCTACAGACAACACAAACGCGCAAACATATTCTTTCATTATGTAAGATAGAAAACATAAAACTATTTTTTTAAATGGAGCCTTACGACAGTGTACTTTTGCATTTAGAAAATATTTAATGTTAAATAAAATATCCTGGAAAGTATTCAAAATGAAAAAAAAGGGGGGTTGATTTAATTGTGCGCCCATGAGACAATAGTGTACAATGGAGATAAGGCGTGTAAATCAACATTTAAACAAGGTAAATGGTTGAAGTTTAATGTTTCTATATTTCGAGTAGGGGAATATTTTTATCAATGCAATACTTAATTATCAATGTTTTTATCAATGCTATCTAGTAGTTGAATTTAATAGTTAGCTTAATAGAAGAATTTTTAAACCGGAAGTGAAAACAAAAAGTGGAAATATTTTGTGAACATCCCTATTCCCTTCAGAATTTAATGCTGAATACATATCCGTCATCATCTGAGCTTTATCTACAATCAATCTTGAAAAATTATGATTATGATTCAAGTCAATTTTTTTAATCGAAAGTAGAAATCCTTAGTAAACCCCCATTCTCCTAAAAAAAATGTATGATTAATCCATTTCAGTCATCATTTAAGTCATATTATAGAAAGTACCGATAAATAGGTTTTTCAAGGAAAATGTAAAATTCTTAATCGAGCGTGATATCGCCAGTACCAGAAGTGGAAATCCTTATTGAGTGATTCCCACTCTCCAGAATTTAATGCTGAATCCATTTCAGCTCTATCTAAGCTCTCAGTATCTAAGCTCTAGCCAATCCTCAGAAATAGATGTTTCAAGGAAATTTTTTTAACCGGAAGTGGAAATTCGTAGTGAATCACCCCACCCCTCTAGAATGCTAAATCCATATCAGTTACCGTCTAAGCTCTATCTATGGCCAATCTTGATATATGGGTGTTTCAAATAAAAGGAACATTTTTTAACAGGAAATAGAATACTGAAAGTGTAAATCTTTAGTAATCTCCCCTCTCCCACCATTCTCCTCCGAAATTTGATGTTGAATCTAAATCAGTCACCGTTTGAGCTCAATCTATAGCAGATACAGATGAAAAGATGTTTCAAGGAAAAAAATTCGTACAAACAGTAGTATGACAAAATTTTTGCCGTCAGTAAAATTATGATTCTATGTTGTTAAACGGCAAGGAATTCTAATCTTTCTAGAATAGTTTGGTTTAAATACAGTCCGTTATAGATACAATCAGCATTTTTAATAATTTATCAGTGAAAATTATGTGGTAAATTTTCTTTATAAAAAACATACAATCATTTTTTATTTAAAACCTGATTCAATTAATTTTTTTTTTATTTTAAAGTCTGTAATATTTTTCTTTTATTTTTGTCTTAAAAGTACTCAAATTGCAAAATTCCCATTCAAAAATGCCATTTCTACTGTGCTATTCATGGATCTTTAACTACTAACAGCCCAATAGGAGTGTTAAAATGACCGGAATTAAGAAATTGAAGGACGTGTGATATATAATCTTGCACAAACATAATCGT
The DNA here is from genome assembly GCA_951213105.1 of Amaurobius ferox. Classification (NCBI taxonomy): domain Eukaryota; kingdom Metazoa; phylum Arthropoda; class Arachnida; order Araneae; family Amaurobiidae; genus Amaurobius; species Amaurobius ferox. Next base: position 68,699,261 of record OX578141.1, on the reverse strand, counting down.
CTGGAAGACGAACGTCTTGACATAAACAGCGCTTTCAATTACAAATGTATCTAAGGCGAACAAAGAAGTGTCATCAACTATGATAACCTTCTGAAATGGCACGAAAAGGGGGGGGGGGGTGAAAAGATTAATGGTGCATACAAGTATTCGATGAAATGGTAATAGCACTTGGACCTAAGCCAGTGGAGGAAATGATAGATGAAAAATGGACAGCTTGGAAAATATGTCACAAAAAAATTTGCATGAAAAAAAAATGTACACCTTGGGAACGACTAAACAAGTCGATGTTGATTTTCTTTTCTTCTTTCTGTATTCATAACTTTTTGCGATAAGCCATCAAAAGACATCAACGTTAGGATTCAAAATAGTGATAAATCTTCAGTTTCAGTTCAAGTTTTTCTTTTTCTAAGAAATCTAGCTGTCGCTTTTACATTCTTCAGAGATAATCTGAAAAAAAGAAAAAAATAAATAAATAAAGCGTATATACAATGTGCATTTTTTATGCTTGCTATTCAAGAAAAAATGTTTTGTGAAAAAATAGAACCTCATACTGATATACTATAAATTTAAATTATACTTAAAAGTATTTTGCATAACGAATATCTGTACTTTTAAAAATTTTTAAAGTTCTCTACTGTCACTGGCAAATAAAAAATGAGTAGCATCACATTTGAAATTTAAAATTGTACATCGTTCCTTTTTCTTAATAAAGAAACTATCTTAATTTAAATTATTAATTGGATGCAAAAATAAAGTCTATTAAAAAGTTGAAACATTTTAATTGAAAATTGAAGAATTATTTTTGACTGTTGTAAGAATTTAATCTTCTAATTTAGAATATTAACTTTTGCGAAACTGAATTCATTCATCGCAATCTTTTTTTTTCTATGAAACTTTAACTTTTTAAAGAATAAGCATTATTTAAAATACGGTTGATATTTTCAGTTTCACCCAATCTCTAAAAGAGAACTTTTAATTGATGCGCTTTTTTAATAGATACTTACAGTCGAAATAGGTATTTTTTAAATAAATGTTTTTAAATCATATTTGACAGGGCATATTTATGAAGCTAAGTAAGATGCTATCTACCGTGAATAAAATTAATGAATATTTAAAAAAAAAATTACCTCATTATCAGAATAACATTTCTGTAGTATTACACGCGGTATTTGTTAATTTAGTGATCAAAAGAATTGTTTCGAATCGGATGTAAAATTAGCTAGTGTGTGGCTCAACTAGACTTTCTCATGCTAAAATCCATTTTTAGTAGCTTTTTTTTTCAAACTTTCCACATTTTTTTTTTTTTAAATCGGTATTATGGGTCCAAATGATTACAAATATGGCGTGTTTATCATTCACTTAAAAGTACTTGAAAAAATCTTTCGATTGATACCATACTTGGCAATATAACCTCCCCCATGGGGGAGGGGGAGAGAACTTGCTCCCCAAGGGGGATAATGACGTCATGAACAAAAATAATTGTATCGCGGCTAGTTTTCACAACAATGATTGAAACTATGAAGTCTCATGATCTTTGAGTCTTAAATAAATCCTTTTATGCACGATTATATCAAATATTGTCTTATGCTGCCATGTTAAAAAAATATAAAATTTCGAATTTTACTCTCGAATTTAAAAAATGTCTATCTAGTTCTATATTTCTATAACAAAGCCGGATATAAAATTTTGTGAAAATCCATTAATATTTGTGACCGCTATCGTGTACACACGAAATGACCACAGACATACAGAGACAGAAGGACATAACTCCAAAATTAGTCAAAACGTGTTCAGGAAGACTTAAATTATATATTGGCATTAAAATCTCGACATCGAAAATTTTCGTGGAAACAATACTTTCTCTATACGATATTTCATAGCATAAGAAAGTAAGATTCAGCAACTAAAGAGAATAGATCAAGATCTGGGCTAATAAATTTCAGCTTTATTTGTTTTAGTATCACCAGAAGCATTTAATATCATCATCAGCATTTCAGTATCACCAGATGATATAAATATTAAATACTTGTTACACCTCCAGTTTTTGAACAAAAGGAAATGCCTTCAAAGTGAAATATGATATTTTCTTCGATTATCGTAATCGTTATTGACGCACTAAAAACTAAATACAGCTTACTGTTTCCGGTTTCTGTAAAATTTAATATTAATTAAAGGATTAATATTAAATTTTTTATTTGTTCATTGTTCTTAACAATTAACCGTATTTACTTTAGAAAAGTCAAACCTCCCTGAAATGAGGCTTGACCCAGCTTTTTCAATTATAGAATATTTTTAAAAAATATGGTTATTTAATATGTTTACAAACAGGATGTTGGTAAAAGATGCCTCTCATTATATGATATAAAAATATGACCTAATTATGATATAAAAATATGACGATGGAAAATATGACTAATGATATAAAATACAACCTAATATCTCTAAAATATACCCTGTTTTTACAGCATTAATACTACAAACTACGTCGTTTTAATGATTTCTACTATACATTTCTTTTAAAAACAATTATATTTGCCTGCAGCATTAGCAGCAGTGTTATAATAGACTTTAGAACGCCTTATAAGCATGGAACATTTTCTGTCTTTTAATGCCTATGGTTACATTTGAATAATGTTTAGTACAATTTATCTGAAATCAAAAGTAGCATAATTAATAATTATTATTTTGACATATACCGCGATATATTAAGCACAGAAAGCTATTATTTTTCTCATGGAATTTAGCAAAAATACAAATGTATTTTCTTAAAAATATCACTAAGGTATTTTCCCCACTGGTATCTGGCTTCTGTTAACAAAAATAACGTTCCCCATCTGCCTTTAATACAGCACGATTATAAAATTCTTACACAGATGTGTCATTTTTACTAAAAAGAGCAACTAGTATTACTTAATGATATGAAATTGCCGTTTTCACGAAAATGAGGCGATAACTTTCAGATTATACATTCTGAACTATTTTTAACTCTACAAGAAATGGGGCAAACTTTTAGTGTTATCTCTCAAAAGGGGAGTGTCGCATTTGAATAATTGCCATAAACTAGATTATGAGATTTTCTGGGTCATGTTTTGCTTTTCATTAATAAACCAATAACTTTCCATATATTTATCTTTCCATTTTAAGCTTACTTAAACTATGAAAAGCTGAAATGCAGTCAAGTATTCGAATTGCTACTCAGTATTTTAAGAATAATAATATATCATATATGATGTTTGGGCCAAGGACAAGGTTGAGCACCGATATCTGATTCGGAAGGTTTTACAGGCGCTCAACCGAACGATTTTCCCGCGCTCAGCAGGAAATCTCACTTAAGAGGGTGAAAATATCTTATTCTTCACAATAAATAAAACTGCTGCTTGTGAGAATAGAAGTTTCTAATATTTTTCGTGCTTTTGGGATATAATCGTTTTTAAAATTATGACATAGAAAAATCTACTGACAATACGATTTTCATAATTTGATCAATAAAACAATACGATTTTTTCATCGATTTTCAAAATACAATGCTACACACTGCTCCAATATAAGAATTAAGTTTCTGAGTTCATCCGTTAATTTATTATGATTTTATAAGGTATTAGTGTATCGTTAATTTTTAACAAATCTCAGTATTCCGTGGAAGAACGAGGTCGAACATTCTTCCAATTCGCACATGCGCATGTGGAAAAAACAGGATTTGCGATTACTATGGGATGACGTGACTCGCATTTTAGGAATTGATCGCAACACAAAATGGATTTTAAAACACAAAAATAATGTGTCCAGGGTTTTTTTTTAATTACAAGTATTTTCAGATAGAAAACGTAGTGCTGATTTTAAGCAAATTTAGCATCCCCATTTGCATGCGCCCCCCCCCCTCTCGCTTATTTAATGGTCGTATCAAAGCAGCTTATTTAAGGCGCATCAAATCAACTTATTTAGAGCGTATTACGCCCACACAGAAGGCGAAAGGCGTATTTAGAACGTATCAATAGGGTTTATTTAGGACGTATCAAAAGAGCGTATTTTGGGCTTATTACGCTTTACTCAGAAGACGAAAGACGTATTTATGTCATAATACGCGGTCGTATTAGGCCGTAGCTATCAATGTGCCCAGTGTCAGACCCAAAGCGTATAATACGTCCGCGCAGAGGGCTAAGGCGTATTTAGGCATTTATTTACGGAATATTATGCCTGTGTTTACTTACGCTATGAGAAGGTGAATAGCAGTAAAGTATTCAAATTACTGTTCAGTACTTTAAGAATAATACAATACCATTTTTGATGTCTAGCATAGAAAAATTATTAAGCTCTGATGTCTGAATCTGAAGACTATCTACGCTTTATCAACCGATCTTCCATGCTCAGTAGAAAATCTCACTTACGAGGGTTGAAAACCCAGACCACTCGACTCACTCGAAGGCATGAGCAGCAGACCCAGATGTTAAGACCCAGACCGTCCGACCTACCAGAAAGGTGTAAGGTAACAATTTGGACGGCCGGGAAGTGCCACCCAATTTGGACTGGAACCCAGTGGGGGAGGCATCCACAGAGACCGTACCCTCCTTCCCCTACCACCAACCTCTAGAAGGGACTTACGGACCCACATGTTTAGTACTCCACGTGAACACGGCGGCAGTTTTGACAGTGGCGGAAATCGAACCCGGGCCTACCGAGTGCAATTCCCCCGCGCTAACCACTGGGCTACCGCGCCTGGTCACTTAGGAGGGTGAAAAACGTCTTATTCATGATCCTAGCAATGCCACTTACTCAATATTGTAAATGTTTCATCTTGGAAATTGGGTCATTTTTCAAGTGTCTTATCATATACAAGCAACATTACTAGTCTGATCTTGACAAAGGAAACTCGATAGATTTTCTGAAGCCAGCTGAAATAGTTAATTTTATTTTATACTCTAATTCACAAACATATTTTGTTTTCACTTGTAACTTTTACGCAGAAATTAAAACGAATGCTTTGTATTAAAATGTATGTTAATAATTAAATAACAAAATATTAAATATAAAAGTATACTAATAATTAAAATATATATACATAGACCATAACATTAACGTGTATTTTTTAAATGTAAAATAGATTTCCTAAACAAAACCATCTTAAACTGATTTCCATTGTCAAGCAATATTTTCAATTTCTTATTTCATATATTTTAAAATAATTTCTCAAACATTTATTCAGTAAAAAGTAATGTTAACAAACATAAGTTTGTAGAAAGTTCGAGAATATTAGCTAAAATCTCCATTAAAGAAAGTGTAAGAGTTTTCAAGAGATGTACAATCACTAATCTAATATACATACGAAAGAGAAAATTTTCAATTCACATTTCTAAGTGAAATATTTCCGAAACCACGCTATGAATTTTGATAATCTTTTTCGAGATACGGGGCTGATCTCATGCAATGAATATTCTGGTATAAATTTTATTACTGTATGACGAAGTGCGGAATAATGGGCATCGAAAACATTGTTTCATCCTATCTGTTTCATCCTCTGTCTGTGTCATAACCGCTTATAACTCACGAGCGGCGTAACAGATTTACATACTTTCCCACTTGTTAAAAATACCTAGCTGGAAGCAGGTTTACCGAATAAAATATTTCCATCGCCTTAATATGTAAACGTGGCAATTCTAAAATGCATTTCCAAGCTCTCCTGAGAAGCATGTACTGCTTTGATGACACTGATGACACTGACTCAATCCATGTAATCTTTGATATCGATTTTAGCATTCTACACCTGCCAGCAAAACAGCAGGAATTAAAATATCTGTGTTTGTATTTAGATAATGGTCAATTTTAATTCAAAACGCGTCAACATGTTTATATAATTTTTCACTGGTTTAGTAAGCATAATTAAGAGCAGATTTTAGAATAAAAATATTTTCGATTTCTTATCGCATTAATATCTATACTATTAAAAGCCAATATTGTATGCATGTATGTAGATGCTATTCCAAAGCCCCTACTTCGCGTAGAAGCTCGAGGTTTTTTTAGCGTACCCATCGACCAAAAGATGGCCCCAAAAGTCTACAGATTTATATATATATATATATATATATATATATATACATATATATATATATATATATATATATATATATATATATGCGTGTGTGTGTATTAATATATTAGATAAACGGCATTGAAACATAGTTTGTTAAATATAGAAGGAAATACAGTATTCAGAGTTCAGTATTTGGATACTATAATCACACTATAGCTATTTGGATACTATAATCACACTATAGTTATTTGGATACTATAATCACACTATAGTTATTTGGATACTATAATCACACTATAGCTATTTGGATACTATAATCACACTATAGCTATTTGGATACTATAATCACACTATCTTTTTTTCCTTCGTTTCGTTTCATACGCATGATAGATATCCCTGGTCATTCAAAAACATTTGTATTTCCAGGATTCCGTATTACTTTTCTAGAGCTATTTTTATGCAACGGGTGCCACAAAGTCGAAACATTTGTCTTTGGAATTCAGATATTACTTCGAATACCAGGCATGGTTCAGGTATATGTCCGCAAAACAGATGACTCCTAGAAATGTTTATCATCCAAACTACATCAATCTTTTGAAGTATTATTTCTCGCGGAAATTGCTTTGCGAGCAAGGAGGAGTACATAGAACATCAATATTTTAGACGCTTTGTTTTCTGCAGCATTAAATTCTAATTTCAAAATATTTACTAATACTGACTGTGGCGCCATTTAATTAAATTCAATTTCAAATTTTGAAGTCTCAGAAAATAAATGTATTAATCATGTTTGATAATAATAACTGTTTTTAAATATTTCGCATGATACATTACACCTTCTGGTAGATCAGATGGTCTGGGTGGTCGAACAATAGCAAATATTTCCCATATTTTGTGTATATTTTTAAGCATGACAGACAAAACAGCAATTTATTCATTGTTGTGTACAACATTTACATAAAAATCGCAGTACTTTGTTATTAAACGAGTAAACGCAAAATGTCTGAAGAATATATTTCCCTGCTTTAATTCTTTTAATTTTATTATAAATCCACTGTAAGTAATTTACATCCAGATATCCTATAAAACGAAAAAAAATTTTGATAAAAAGTAATTTAACAAAGAAACGTGTTTTGGTCGCTGTTTTCGCGCTCTACAAGATTTTCTTTATGCCGGTAGCCCGCAAGCATTCTCTTCAGACAAAATAAATGCTCGCAGAAAAACTTCTTTCTTATCTGTTTCTATTTCATGATTGAAAATGACAATTTCATAATTGAGAATGGTTAAATCAAAATGCATTAGACATAATCACGTCAAATTTGTAGAGTTCGCTTTTAGTATTGAAATAGGTGGTGTCGAAAGCCCAGACCACCCGACTCGTCCGAGGACTTAGAGCAGCAATTTGGATGGCCGGGAAATAGATGGTGTGTAAAATAGGTGGTGTGTAAAATTTTTACAAAAATCAGTGAAACCTTAACAAAAGTATATATGTATATATATAAGAGAGCAAACACGGCAAAAATGAGAAAAGGTAAGTTATAATAATTAGCTCAAGATGATTAAGATATGGAGTACAATCAGTTGAAACTACATAAAAATGGCGGTTAGTTCGAAATTGCACACTCGTCAGGACAGCCATGCAATCCAAATTAAAACCGAAAGATTAGCCAATTTCTGATAATGGCGATAGTATTTGACTACAGACCCCATTGGAACAGTCTACTGGGCAATGGAAGGAGAAATAATAAAATCCAAAAGAATTAAAAACCAGAAATACAAACTTACTGGTACAGTCGCTATGTGTGAGTCGAGATGCTTGCAGCCGAACATACAGCAGAGCATACTACATCTAACTATTAAAGCGAGTGGAAACCAGAATGATCATAATATTGAATGTGAACGGAACTTTTTTTTTAAATGAAGACTTTCAAAAATAGTAATCAGTATAGGTCTCAGGACAAGTGGAAATTAGTCTTTCAAAAATAGTAATCAGTATTAGACTCAGGAATAGTAGAAAGTTGAGTGATAAGAATGGGTGAAATTCACAAAAATGAGTTATCCAAGCAAAGATAATGCAATTGTAAAATTACTACGTGGTGTATTTGAAATTATTAATAATATTACTAACAAATACTTCCGGATAGTGGTAATTTTGACAAATGCGTTTTAAGATTATTGATGTGAAGATAGTGAAACTGAGGATCTGAAAGTCGATTTATTCGAAATAGCTGGTTTAAAATGGTGTTTCTAAACAAAATAGAATTACAAGATTGATATGATAGCAGCTTAATGATAGTAAAATTATAAGAATCTTTTTTATCAAATAGATTGGTAATCACATGATTATGGAGGGTATCTGAATTTAAGTCTAAATAATTTACAATTTGATTAATACTAGGCTCATTTGGGATTCATTCTAGGTTAGAGGAGTAGAAATCAATATTAATTGGATATGAATCATCAAAGATAATACAAATTAAGTCGTCAACTTATCGATATATAATATATGAATTAGCGAAAAAATGAAGTTCATAATAATAAAGATATAAGTTAGCTAGAATACTACTACTACAGACACCTTGAGGTGCACCAGATGTTTATAAATATGTGTTATCGCATTGGATAATATAATTGTTGAATAACACAAGGTGCAGTAGCATAAGAAAGTTTTTTACTTTAAATTGGAAGAGAGATAATCATTATAAAGAGAGATAATCTATATAAATAAAATTCAAAATATGTCTGTCTGTCTGTTTGTCCCATCATCACGGGAGAACGGCCGAACCGAATTTGATGAAATTTTGTGGGTAGCCTTGAAATAGCTCTACATAAAATTTAGTCCATGTTTTGAGTCTCTACGGCCAGTGGTTCTCGAGATATTAGTAAAAACTAAACTTTCGTTTGTATCGTCATCACGGAAGAACGGCTGAACCAAATTTAATGAAATTTTGTGAGTTGCCTTAAAATAGTTTCCCTTAAATTTAGTCCAAGTTTCGAGTTCCTAAGATCAGGGGTTATCGAGATATTAGTGAAAAACGAAACTTTTTCCTAGGAATTCTACTCTCTAACTCCCTGGTCCCTCCAAACGAAAAGGTTGGAAATCGTTTGTTTGAAACCTGAAAGTAAATTAAAATCTTATCTCTGAAATTGGTGGCAGATGTTTGCGCTAAATAGTCACTTTCTGAAATGATGAATTGTTTGAAAACATGAATTTAGTTGGAAAATCTATCACCATGGTTTATTTTTCACAAGCTTTTAAACGATGAAATATATTAAGAAATCAAAATGGTTAATTAATACTAAGAGTGGTGACCCGTCACGATTTCAAATACTAATTACTAATAAATGGCAAATCTCACAGATCTAATAGTCATTTTATTTTAAAATCATCCTACAGACGTAAAAACAATAGCCAAAGCGCTTTCGAACATCTTACATGTTCATCCTCAGTGGCAATACAATTAGAAACGATGTCAACTTGCTTAAATACAATTTAATACTGTCAAGTAAAATTTGCATATCATGAAATTGTCAGTTGCACAAAAAGGTGGATTATGAGTCAGATTATAATTTATACAAAGTTCAAAAGAAAATACTTCAAAAATGTTTAAAGATAAAGGATTTTTTAAAACACTATAATTATAAATCAATGCAGTTATGCAAAGGCTTAACATGCAGGGAATCGAAAACGAGTCGCCAAGCATAACTTAGGACCTGAACAGGGTCAAAATTGCAAATAGAAGAACGATATAAATAAATAAAAAGGGATTCATATAGCAAGATCAAACGGGGCTATTACAACTAACTAAAAGAAAAGTTTTTCAAAAAGAGAGCGAAAATTATCTTTATTCACGAATTGGGCATGGGCAGTCGTTAATTCACCATTTTTTATGTTTCTTGCATGTTCGGACAAACGGATACCAACCGTACGTTTAGTACTACCGATATAAAATTTATAGTTATTATCCGGAGAAAGGAGGGGTACAACATGCACCCCAGCAAGATTTTTAAAGTTAATATTATCCTTAAATTTATCAGTTCGAATGCGATTGAACAAAGCAGTAACAGCTGAATGAACGGGTTTAAATTTAAATTCGGTACAAAAATTAATAAGGGGGCGAAAAATTTTAGGATGGTAAGGACAACTAGCTTTAAACTATAAACGATCATTAATAAGAATAAGACTAGAAAAAGTTGTAAAAACTTTTGGCGGATCTTAACATAAGTATTAGAGATGAACTCATAAGAATAGCCGGCATCTTGACCGAGTTTAAAAATTAAATCAATTTCATTATTTAAAAAAATAATAGTCGAACTGACTTTAAAAGCGCGATTGAAATATGCGATAAAGGATCATTTCAATCGTGCTTTTAAAATTAATTCGACTATTATTTCTTTAAATAATGAAATTGATTTAATTTTTAAACTCGGTCAAGAGGCAGGCTACTCTTATGAGTTCATCTTTAATATTTACGTTAAGATCCGTCAAAAGTTTTTACAACCTTTTTCTAGTCTTATTCCTATTAATGATCGTTTACAGTTTAAAGCTAGTCATCCTTACCATCCTACAATTTTTCTCCCCCTTATTAATTTTTGTACCGAATTTAAATTTAAACCCGCTCATTCAGCTGGTACCACTTTGTTCAATCGCATTCGAACTGATAAATTTAAGGATAATATTAACTTTAAAAATCTTGCTGGGGTGTATGTTGTACCTCTCCTTTCTCCGGATAATAACTATAAATTTTATATCAGTAGTACTAAACGTACGGTTGATATCCGTTTGTCAGAACATGCAAGACACATAAAAAATGGTAAATTAACGACTGCCCTTGCCCAATTCGTGAATAAAGATAATTTTCCCCCTCTTTTTAAAAAACTTTTCTTTTAGTTAGCTGTAATAGCCCCGTTCGGTCTTGCTATATGAATCTCTTTTTATTTATTTATATTGTTCCTCTACTTGTAATTTTGACCCTGTTCAGGTCCTAAGTTATGCTTGGCGATTCGTTCTCGATTCCCTGCATGTTAAGCCGTTGCATAGCTACATTAATTTATAATTATTGTGTTTTAAAAAATCCTTTATCTTTAAACCTTTTTGAAGTATTTGCTTTTCAACTTTGTATAAATTATAATCTGGCTCATAATCCACCTTTTTGTGTAAATGACAATTTCATGATATGCAAATTTTACTTGACAGTATTAAATTGTATTTAAGCACGTTGACATCGTTTCCAATTGTATTGCCACTGAGGATGAACATGTAAGATGTTCGAAAGCGCTTTGGCTATTGTTTTTACGTCTGTAGGATGATTTTAAAATAAAATGACTATTAGATCTGTGAGATTTGTCATTTATTAGTAATTAATGGTTAATTAATTTTCACATTTTATGAGGATATATCATGTTGCTCGGCAATGTTAATATTTATTATTATTTTTTCGAATTGAATAATAAATAAATAGATATAAAAATATACTATCTTATAAATGAACGGTTTGATTTTTCTTTTAATTATATTAATTGCTGACTGCTTACATCACTTTCATTTATTTTGGCAAAGAGTTTTCAAGTTTACATATTGTGTTTAGCTATTAAACTCATATATTGTGTTTAACCAATAAATTCATTTAGCCGATTGTTGAAACGGAAAAAAAGTAGAACGGGTATATCTTCTAATACAATTGTAGTGTTTTCATTTAGTATACATAAACGGGATCTGGATGTTTTATTCACATCTACTAATCCAGAGCTACCAATTTGGCGGGATATCGCTAACTTGGCTACTTTTCTTTTTTGCCAAATTGACGGAAATGTCTCCAAATTGTTGAAAACGACGCAAATCAATGAAATTTATTTTGTTTTGTTTGAAGATAGTACTGAAATGATGTTTCGTTAGCATTTGTCTGACAGTCAAACCGTCCTACTTAGTGACACATTTAGTAAATTTTTAAAATGCCACCAAATTAATAAAAATGTTTTCAAATCCATAAAAATATCTTGAAATTGATAAAATTGAACTAAATAAATGAAATTAACTATGTTTTGTTAGGGGATAGTATTGTGATGATGTTTCGTCAATTTGTCGTCAAGTGGTACTGTCAGTTCTATAGTCCCACTTGGCGATAAATTTAACAACTTTTTAAAATGTCGCTAAATTGACGAAAATATCGCCAAACCTTCCATAGAGATATCATTATTTAGACGATATATTTTCCACCAATTTATTTGAAGGAAGTAATATCATGTCGCTTAGCAATGGATTTAAATCCAATCTTTTTATGCGGCAGACGATTTTTATTAAATCTTTTCCGATTTGAATAATGAAGATATGTATATAAAATGAATTTCATTGCCATTGCATTTTTGTCTGATTTATAACAATCATGGTCTTCAGGTTTAAACATTATTATTATTGATATTTTCGGGATTATTAATTCAGAGATTATCGATATTTTCAAGTTATTATGCCATTGTTTTATTACGGCAAAAATTGTTGAAACTAATATATTGTACGTTGTAAGAGTAATCTTCTACAAATGCACGGGTATATCTTCTAATCTACGATAATATAAATAGTGCAGGTAAATTGGCATATATTTTGACATATATTAGCATATAATGGAATCAAGTACGGCCTTCTGGTATGAAGATTATGGGGATTATTGATATTTTCAACTTATTACGTCATCCGTTTTATTTTGGCAAAGATTTTTGAAACTCATATTGTAATACTGGTAATCTTCTACTAACACTCGGACATATCTTCTAATCCACGACATTATAAGTAGTACGGGTATATCTTCCCATATAATTTAAGAACTTTCATTTTGGCATATATTGGAATCAATTACTGTATTCAGGTTTAAAGATTACGGGTTTATTGATATTTTCAATTTATACATGTAATCTTCTAATACAGGTTATATATTCTAATATTTGCCTATGTAAGTAGCACGGATCTCATACAATTTTAATGCTTTTATTTTGCATATATGAATTCAATTCCATATTTTTTGTAAATTTTCTTACAAATGGAGCCAAGATGTTTTATTCTTCAGATCTGCCCGTGAAGATCATTTTGTATAGCGAGAACAGAGATTCCTAAACATCTTTTTAGGAGCATTAAATTAAATATTTTTACAGAATATTCTGATTAAAAATGTCTTTTAGTATACTATAGGAATTTGCACATAATTGTGAATTTTAAGTTCCTTTATATTATATACTCCGTACGAAGAACGGGTATGCTGCTAGTAACTTTATACAAATGTTTAATATCAATATTATTAAATAGGTCTTTAAAATCAAAGGTATGGAAACCAAGAATATGTGGAAGCTTGCTAAGGTGATTAATTAACTAAATCAAAACTATTGTTCAAAATTAAATATTCTGAAGTCTTAAATTTAAGGGATTCGTTAATTCTATTTAAACAATTTAGCAAGTACTTACTAGCAGTAGTGGTAAAGGTATTATGTCCACAAGTGACCGTTCTAAAACTGAGAGGTGATTTATGGAATTTAGAAACCAAAGTAACATATGGAAATTTTTAAAATTTATAATTAATATTTAATTGTGTATACAATTTTAGCATTTTAGTTTTTATTTTGATAGACTGATTATTAATGGGTTTAAAAATATGATTATTTTTTAAATAATTCTATAACATAGAAACATAATATTTTTTACAAATAACGGCATAATTATTAGAAGCTTTGTCTACATAAGTTTTGACAAAAAATTGTTGTAGTTCTTTAATAGCAGATAGGAGTTGTTTAAAAGGATACCTAGGCTTCGTAAATTTAATGTTTATAATAGCATTTTTAAGAAGATGTAAGGTAGTATACTTCCATAGATGGAATGGTTCAATAGGAATTAGGAATGGAATGAGAACAATATTTATATATATATATATATATATATATATTCGAATTAGGAATGGAATGAAAACAATATATATATATATATATATATATATATATATATATATATATATATATATATATATATATATATATATATATATATATATATATATATATATATATATATATAAATATATATAATAATAATAGTTTGAAAATCCAATGAACGAAAAGTAAGAAGATGTAACACGATAAACCTAACTTTTTAAAACACCCACAGAATAAAATATAATACAGCAAATCAACAATCAAATGGATAAAAAATACAAAACACAAGCTATCAAGTTACAGAAAATCAACAAAATTAAAAGGTATGGAAACAAAAAAAGAAAAACTTAAACTAAATTCAACTATCTAACTGGCTTACAAAACAAAAGTAAAAATCAACTAATCCTCAAGCAAATGGAAAAAAATAAATAAAATAAATATCGAATCAACAAGTCAATGAAAAATATCATAATACAAAGGTATGAAATCGAAATAAGTATAACAAACGAAATCAAGCATAAACGCCATACACGTGGACGAGGCTCTAAGCCTAAATCATGAATTGTTAACCTCTACAAAAATCTAATCATGTACAAGTTTTTTGCAGAAGCAAACACAAAAATGTATGTTTCTGAAGAAATAGATAGATTGTATCTATAAACTATTTCTACTTGGACGACATACATAAAGAAGGAATAAAAAAGAAAAAATGAATACCTGGAAAAAGCACAGCGTATGTACAATCGAGTCGATACAGGGAACACTGATAGAAGAGACCAGTGTTGCCATTCGTAAAGAAAAAATTTAAAAACTATTTACTGTTGCCATTCATAAGAATTAAAAAACAGTGAAGCGAAATGTTAAGAAAAAGTATTAATATACAAAAAGAGCTACTAAAAGGAGGGGCAAATAATAGTAATGCTGAAGTGGAAGAGAATGTAAATATATATATATATATATATATATATATATATATATATATATATATATATATATATATATATATTTATATATATATTTTATATATATTTTTTTTTCTTGTATATATATATATATATATATATATATACAAGAGAATGGAGATGTCTGGCTAATATAAGATACTATGAATAGAATTATATGATACTATGAAAAGAATTATAAAAATCCAGCTATTTTAAATTTTTTAACAATACTATTTACTAAATAAGAGGGATATTTATATAAATTGCTAGTAATTTTGAGATTATTGATATGTATAGCATGAAATTTTTTATCAGATAATCTATAAATTCTAAAAATCTGATTGAGTATAATATTTCTAAACAATTGAATATAAATATCCCTCTTATTTAGTAAATAGTATTGTTAAAAAATTTAAAATAGCTGGATTTTTATAATTCTTTTCATAGTATCATATAATTCTATTCATAGTATCTTATATTAGCCAGACATCTCCATTCTCTTGTATAATATATATATATATATATATATATATATATATATATATATATATATATATATATTTACATTCTCTTCCACTTCAGCATTACTATTATTTGCCCCTCCTTTTAGTAGCTCTTTTTGTATATTAATACTTTTTCTTAACATTTCGCTTCACTGTTTTTCAATTCTTATGAATGGCAACAGTAAATAGTTTTTTATTTTTTCTTTACGAATGGCAACACTGTCACTCTTCTATCAGTGTTCCCGGTTTCGACTCGATTGTACATACGCTGTGCTTTTTCCAGGTATTCATTTTTTCTTTTTTATTCCTGCTTTATGTATGTCGTCCAAGTAGAAATAGTTTATAGATATAATCTATCTATTTCTTCAGAAACATACATTTTTGTGTTTGCTTCTACAAAAAACTTGGACATGATTAGATTTTTGTAGAGGTTAACAATTCATGATTTAGGCTTAGAGCCTCGTCCACGTGTATGGCGTTTATGCTTGATTTCGTTTGTTATACTTATTTCGATTCCATACCTTTGTATTATGATATTTTTCATTGACTTGTTGATTCGATATTTATTTTATTTATTTTTTTCCATTTGCTTGAGGATTAGTTGATTTTTACTTTTGTTTTGTAAGCCAGTTAGATAGTTGAATTTAGTTTAAGTTTTTCTTTTTTTGTTTCCATACCTTTTAATTTTGTTGATTTTCTGTAACTTGATAGCTTGTGTTTTGTACTTTTTATCCATTTGATTGTTGATTTGCTGTATTATATTTTATTCTGTAGGTGTTTTAAAAAGTTAGGTTTATCGTGTTACATCTTCTTACTTTTCTTTCATTGGATTTTCAAACTTCTATTATTATTGAAATCATTTTATTTATGAGCTGCATTTGCGCAATAAATTAAATGTATTTTGCATTTCAATCCATTTACTTAATAACTTTAAATTCTTTATTTAATCATATTTGCATAGTATCCTTCATATTTTAGTAAGCTATAATATCTATATATATATATACATATATATATATATATTCGAAGAGAGATAGAGAGAAAGAAAGAATAATGAATTTGTCCATAAAAGAGATCTATTTTGCATACCTGTTCATAAATCATACATATATGATATTCAACAGCATCGATTGCCAACAGTTGTTGCATTAGGATAATCCATAAAGACAAGATGGGGGAACTCTAAAGAAACCAACGTTTCTGATTCACGAGTCATTAGCGGGCAAGAGGAAAGGTAGGGATTCGTTTGAACAATACATTTGCGAAGCTGCAGTCGATTGTTAGGAATCGAAGGAAGCCAAGAACAATTTACATTGTTACGAGGGGACAAAAGCCCGAACAACTGTTTTAAAATTGAGTCATTTATTGAAATAGGAGAAAGAAAAATTGATTCAATTCCAACCTCTCTTCATTAATGTTGAAAAACCCAATTTAGTTCTTTGAGCAAGAATAAAAAATGACACATGGTGCAACATCTGTTTCCTTAAGGTATGGAGTTATTTTGTATGCAGTCTGCTAACATAACATGTGTTACATTAATCGTCTGAAATGGATATTTACTAGCGTTGTGCATAGAAGCAAGCATGGACGGCTTTGAATCTAGGAATAGATACGGAAAGATTGAAATGTGGCCATAATGCTAAAAAAAGAACGTTTTCGTGGAGGACTTACAGAGGAAAACTGCTTTGCATACATTCGCGCACCAACAGACAAACGAATCGAAAGATAAAACTATTTTTCAATCACCACCTATTGAAACATCTGGAGTTTGTATGTGGGCGAAAAATGTGTTTGGTGAGAAAATAATATCTCCAATAAAGAAAGATGAATATACTCATTCAACCCATGCTAATTTTTGAAATTATGAGTACGTGTTTCTCAAATATGATCTTAGCTAGGATTATAAAAGTTTTACATTGTGTAAAGTAGACTATACTTAAAAAACCTTAGCCCTAAAGAAAGTTAATAAGATCAAAAATTAAGAAATCTAAAATAATTTTTAAATGCTTAAGCTTTTTAAAAATATTTTCAGATATAAAAATTGGGAGGAAATCTATGCACAATAAATAATTTAATTTAACATGCTTAATTATTCCAGATCAATAAAACATCAAAAGGGAGATTTAATACAAGGGCGAATAAAACACAAAATATCAAGGCCTTTTATTTTGAAAAATTTTTAATATTACCTAAGTATGAAACAAAATGTTTTACAATAAAAGCATTTAAAGACAATAGTGTGATCTGCACATTTTAATGTCTTACTGAGGATTATTATTTCTTAACCCAAACACCTTCTATTGTCATGATGAGCTTATATTTTAAACTCAGCATAACACTATTTTCCTTTTTATTTAATTTTGTACATAAATCATATTTTTTGCAATGCGGAGAACTTCCACAATTTGCCGCTGGCCTTTCGAAAAATATATTCCCCACACTTCAGTCAGAAGTATTCAAGATCAACCAATTCGTCTACATTATGAAAATAGCGTCTTCCAGACAGAGCTGCTTACAGTAAAGGAGACTGTATTTTGGGCCACTACAAGTTTGCATAAGAATATCGTTATTTACTCTGATAGTCTATCGGATATTGAACCTCTTAAGCAATATCAAACAAGGAATCCGATAGCTCTCCAAATTATAACTATCATAACTAACAGCATCCATCAAAAAAATTTCATAGGATGGGTTAAAGGCCACTCGGGTATTACAGCAAATCAACAATCAAATGGATAAAAAATACAAAACACAAGCTATCAAGTTACAGAAAATCAACAAAATTAAAAGGTATGGAAACAAAAAAAGAAAAACAAACTAAATTCAACTATCTAACTGGCTTACAAAACAAAAGTAAAAATCAACTAATCCTCAAGCAAATGGAAAAAAATAAATAAAATAAATATCGAATCAACAAGTCAATGAAAAATATCATAATACAAAGGTATGAAATCGAAATAAGTATAACAAACGAAATCAAGCATAAACGCCATACACGTGGACGAGGCTCTAAGCCTAAATCATGAATTGTTAACCTCTACAAAAATCTAATCATGTACAAGTTTTTTGCAGAAGCAAACACAAAAATGTATGTTTCTGAAGAAATAGATAGATTGTATCTATAAACTATTTCTACTTGGACGACATACATAAAGAAGGAATAAAAAAGAAAAAATGAATACCTGGAAAAAGCACAGCGTATGTACAATCGAGTCGATACAGGGAACACTGATAGAAGAGACCAGTGTTGCCATTCGTAAAGAAAAAATTTAAAAACTATTTACTGTTGCCATTCATAAGAATTAAAAAACAGTGAAGCGAAATGTTAAGAAAAAGTATTAATATACAAAAAGAGCTACTAAAAGGAGGGGCAAATAATAGTAATGCTGAAGTGGAAGAGAATGTAAATATATATATATATATATATATATATATATATATATATATATATTATACAAGAGAATGGAGATGTCTGGCTAATATAAGATACTATGAATAGAATTATATGATACTATGAAAAGAATTATAAAAATCCAGCTATTTTAAATTTTTTAACAATACTATTTACTAAATAAGAGGGATATTTATATAAATTGCTAGTAATTTTGAGATTATTGATATGTATAGCATGAAATTTTTTATCAGATAATCTATAAATTCTAAAAATCTGATTGAGTATAATATTTCTAAACAATTGAATATAAATATCCCTCTTATTTAGTAAATAGTATTGTTAAAAAATTTAAAATAGCTGGATTTTTATAATTCTTTTCATAGTATCATATAATTCTATTCATAGTATCTTATATTAGCCAGACATCTCCATTCTCTTGTATAATATATATATATATATATATATATATATATATATATATATATATATATATATATATTTACATTCTCTTCCACTTCAGCATTACTATTATTTGCCCCTCCTTTTAGTAGCTCTTTTTGTATATTAATACTTTTTCTTAACATTTCGCTTCACTGTTTTTCAATTCTTATGAATGGCAACAGTAAATAGTTTTTTATTTTTTCTTTACGAATGGCAACACTGTCACTCTTCTATCAGTGTTCCCGGTTTCGACTCGATTGTACATACGCTGTGCTTTTTCCAGGTATTCATTTTTTCTTTTTTATTCCTGCTTTATGTATGTCGTCCAAGTAGAAATAGTTTATAGATATAATCTATCTATTTCTTCAGAAACATACATTTTTGTGTTTGCTTCTACAAAAAACTTGGACATGATTAGATTTTTGTAGAGGTTAACAATTCATGATTTAGGCTTAGAGCCTCGTCCACGTGTATGGCGTTTATGCTTGATTTCGTTTGTTATACTTATTTCGATTCCATACCTTTGTATTATGATATTTTTCATTGACTTGTTGATTCGATATTTATTTTATTTATTTTTTTCCATTTGCTTGAGGATTAGTTGATTTTTACTTTTGTTTTGTAAGCCAGTTAGATAGTTGAATTTAGTTTAAGTTTTTCTTTTTTTGTTTCCATACCTTTTAATTTTGTTGATTTTCTGTAACTTGATAGCTTGTGTTTTGTACTTTTTATCCATTTGATTGTTGATTTGCTGTATTATATTTTATTCTGTAGGTGTTTTAAAAAGTTAGGTTTATCGTGTTACATCTTCTTACTTTTCTTTCATTGGATTTTCAAACTTCTATTATTATTGAAATCATTTTATTTATGAGCTGCATTTGCGCAATAAATTAAATGTATTTTGCATTTCAATCCATTTACTTAATAACTTTAAATTCTTTATTTAATCATATTTGCATAGTATCCTTCATATTTTAGTAAGCTATAATATCTATATATATATATACATATATATATATATATTCGAAGAGAGATAGAGAGAAAGAAAGAATAATGAATTTGTCCATAAAAGAGATCTATTTTGCATACCTGTTCATAAATCATACATATATGATATTCAACAGCATCGATTGCCAACAGTTGTTGCATTAGGATAATCCATAAAGACAAGATGGGGGAACTCTAAAGAAACCAACGTTTCTGATTCACGAGTCATTAGCGGGCAAGAGGAAAGGTAGGGATTCGTTTGAACAATACATTTGCGAAGCTGCAGTCGATTGTTAGGAATCGAAGGAAGCCAAGAACAATTTACATTGTTACGAGGGGACAAAAGCCCGAACAACTGTTTTAAAATTGAGTCATTTATTGAAATAGGAGAAAGAAAAATTGATTCAATTCCAACCTCTCTTCATTAATGTTGAAAAACCCAATTTAGTTCTTTGAGCAAGAATAAAAAATGACACATGGTGCAACATCTGTTTCCTTAAGGTATGGAGTTATTTTGTATGCAGTCTGCTAACATAACATGTGTTACATTAATCGTCTGAAATGGATATTTACTAGCGTTGTGCATAGAAGCAAGCATGGACGGCTTTGAATCTAGGAATAGATACGGAAAGATTGAAATGTGGCCATAATGCTAAAAAAAGAACGTTTTCGTGGAGGACTTACAGAGGAAAACTGCTTTGCATACATTCGCGCACCAACAGACAAACGAATCGAAAGATAAAACTATTTTTCAATCACCACCTATTGAAACATCTGGAGTTTGTATGTGGGCGAAAAATGTGTTTGGTGAGAAAATAATATCTCCAATAAAGAAAGATGAATATACTCATTCAACCCATGCTAATTTTTGAAATTATGAGTACGTGTTTCTCAAATATGATCTTAGCTAGGATTATAAAAGTTTTACATTGTGTAAAGTAGACTATACTTAAAAAACCTTAGCCCTAAAGAAAGTTAATAAGATCAAAAATTAAGAAATCTAAAATAATTTTTAAATGCTTAAGCTTTTTAAAAATATTTTCAGATATAAAAATTGGGAGGAAATCTATGCACAATAAATAATTTAATTTAACATGCTTAATTATTCCAGATCAATAAAACATCAAAAGGGAGATTTAATACAAGGGCGAATAAAACACAAAATATCAAGGCCTTTTATTTTGAAAAATTTTTAATATTACCTAAGTATGAAACAAAATGTTTTACAATAAAAGCATTTAAAGACAATAGTGTGATCTGCACATTTTAATGTCTTACTGAGGATTATTATTTCTTAACCCAAACACCTTCTATTGTCATGATGAGCTTATATTTTAAACTCAGCATAACACTATTTTCCTTTTTATTTAATTTTGTACATAAATCATATTTTTTGCAATGCGGAGAACTTCCACAATTTGCCGCTGGCCTTTCGAAAAATATATTCCCCACACTTCAGTCAGAAGTATTCAAGATCAACCAATTCGTCTACATTATGAAAATAGCGTCTTCCAGACAGAGCTGCTTACAGTAAAGGAGACTGTATTTTGGGCCACTACAAGTTTGCATAAGAATATCGTTATTTACTCTGATAGTCTATCGGATATTGAACCTCTTAAGCAATATCAAACAAGGAATCCGATAGCTCTCCAAATTATAACTATCATAACTAACAGCATCCATCAAAAAAATTTCATAGGATGGGTTAAAGGCCACTCGGGTATTCTGAGAAATGAAATTGCTGACTGCCTAGCTTTCAAGGCAACATCAGATATCTCTCTTCAGAGTACAAAGTTACCACATCCTTGTTCATCGCTAAGGTCACATCTAAATATTCATACCTTAAAAGAGTGGCAACAGCAGTGGAATGAAAGTGTGAGAAAGGAAGAGGAACATTCAACAATCTTCCCAGAGTAACTCAGAAGTAGCTGATTTGCAACAGAGAATTGGTACTGTTTTTCTCGGGGCATGGCTGTTTCAAAACCTATCTTCACAAAATTCAAAAGAAAGACACGAAAACTCTATTTGTAGTTAAATAGGATCTCCGAAACATTTCGTATATGACTGCCAACTTACAGAGAACTATCACCTTAAAAGGTCAGTAGGCAACATTTGCCAATATGGACCCTAAACCTTCTGGATAATAACTGAGTTAAACATAGAATAAAATTTATAATTCAATTCCTAGAGAAAAATGAACATTTCTTGTAAGTTATTACTGGTACCCTTAAGCAATTTGGTCACTGCATATTTCATTCTTATTCGTAGTACTTGTAAATTTTGTTATTTAAACTGCAATCAAATTACTTTTAAATTTACATTTGTTCTATTCATTGCTAATATCATTGTACGTATCAACGTAGTATTGAAAAATATGATAATCTGTGAGATTTGTTTGTATATGTTGTACTGACCCATACTGAAGACAGTCTTGTATATTTATTTGCTACCAATTTGTAGCAATCATGTATATGTAGTCTTGTATATTTATTTGCTCCCAATTTTTAGAAATCCTGTATATGTAGTCTTGTATATTCATTTGCTCTCAATTTGTAGCAATCCTGTGTAGTCTTGTATATTTATTTGCTCCCAATTTGCAGCAATCCGGTATATGTAGTCTTGTATATTTATTTGCTCCCAATTTGTAGCAATCCTGTATATGTAGTCTTGTATATTTTGTGGCATTTTGTATATGTAATAACCAATTTTAGAAACAGTTTAATATATATCGTTTCTTCTATTTGAAACAGTTCTGCATATACACTCAAGTGCCAAAATTCATGGAATAGCAGTATGCAACTTTACAAGTGGCGCTTACATCGCGTTAAAAGGGTATAGAGAGTTAGATGGTTGTCAGTGTTGTCTGTTGGACTCTTGGATGTCTTGTGAAACGTTAAATAATGTGATAATTGCTACCCGAAAGGAATTAACCGAGTTTGAACGTGGAATGATAGTTGGAGCTCGATGAATGGGGCATAGCATTTCGGAAGCTGTTGAGACTTTGAAGATTTCGATTATGTGTATCGAGAATACCTCCACATCTGCTGAATTATCGAGATCAGCGACGTCTGAGCAGAAGCGTCCGTGCTAACAAACGAACGATACTGCGTCAACTGATTACCACATTCAATGAGGAACGCACTAGAAGCGATCTCTGAGGCCTGTGCAGCGAAATTCGGAGTTGATGGGATATGGCAGCCGAACACTGACTCGAGTCCCTTTACTCACAGCACATCATCGACTTCAGCGCATTACCTGGGCTCGTGAACACATGCAATGGACCCTAGATGACTGGAAGGAGGTAGCGTGGTCCAAGAATCACGTTTCGAGTTGGTACAATCTGATAGTCGCTTTCGGATGTGGTGCAAACCCATGAGACTGTGGATCCAACTTGTCAACAAGGCACTGTGCAAGCTGATGGTGGTTCCATAATGATGTGGGGAGTATTTACTTGGCATGGATAGGATCCTCTGGCCAAATTGAACCGGTCATTGACAGGAAACCGCTATGTTCTGCTGCTTGATGACCATTTGCAGTCGTTTATGAACTTCACGTACCCTAATAACGATGAGGTGTTCCAGGATGATTATGCTCCGTGTCATCAGGCCCATATTGCTCGCGATTGGTTTGAGGAGCATTCTGAACAATTTCAGCACAGGATTTGGCCACCTAGATTGCCAGACATGAACTCCTTGGAGCATATCTGGGATATGATAAAAAGAGCCATTCGTACCTAAATTCCAGAACTTACCACAACCACGTGATTATGGGCTGCTATCAAGACAACATGACTGAACATTTCTCCTGGAGACTTCAGTCAACTAGTTGAATCCATGCTACGTCGAGTTGCTGCACTTCGCCGAACTAAAGGAAGCCTAACATGATATTAGAGAGGTATTCCATGACTTCTGGCTCTTGAGTGTAAGTGCTTATGGGAAATATTTGGAAATATTTACATATTTCAACTGTATTTTGAATGGGCAAGCATTTTTGTCTATCGTTGTATATTATTTTTATCCTAGCAGTATGTTTTGTTTTCTAGCTTGGGGCAGATATTCCTCCACCATAGACTGTAAATATTGTAAACATTCAGGTCGGAGCCTGTAGGTGGTTAATCTGTTAATCCCACCTTATTTCTCTTTAGCTGTACGACACAAAGAATATTCATAGAATTCAAAGACCTCACACATGTTCTTTCCAATTAAGGATATCTTTACTACAGAAAACAAATTCTAACTGTCAGCGTAGCAGTTTAGATTCTTTCTCCGTCAGAAAACAAATTCTAACTGTCAGCGTAGCAGTTTAGATTCTTTCTCCGTCAAAATATGAGTCAGGTTACGTCTCTTTCTTTTTTTGCATCTTCTTCGATCATTTTTTATTTTTTGTTTAAAAGATCCATTTTATTAGTCATTCCAGGAAAATTGTACAATATCGTGCGAGAAAGAGCAAGAAATTTCACACTTTTTCTATGAGGTTCAGTGGAAGTATAACGTCATCGGTTTAACAACCAATAGAAGCCAAATGACACGCCTCCTTGTCCAGATTTCCTTGTGAGAATGAGCTTAAATTTTTTTCTGAGTAGTATGTGACTAGTATCTGCAGAGTACCTCCCCCAAAAGGGAGGGAGAGTGCTTTATGAATTTTAATTTTTCTAAAAATTATTCGAAAATATACAGAATATATGTGCATCTACTAGTTTTGTAGTTTTGACATCAAGAGAATGGACTTTAACACTCTTGGAAAAGTAATTTAACGTTTTGTTAGAGAGTATTATTTTGTTGCAAGAATTTCAGCGTTAGAGCTATATGCTCTTTTTTCTGTGATTATACCGCTGGATTGTGATTATACCATGGAGGTAAAGGGAACACTCTAAATCTATGTATTATACATTTGTTAAAATTAGTGTTCTTTATGCTTTCTCTCATTGTAATGCGTTAAGTTCTGTTATATATAATTCTATACAATAAAATCCCTTCTCTATGTTTGCCTGTTGGTAAGGTTAGGCAATAAATCTGGCTATAAGATTAAGCACACAACTTTGATAGAAAGCCTTTTATTACACTTCTTATAAGACGTACAAAATAGAAAAAGACCAGAGCGCTTTCAAGAGTTAATACGCTCTTCATCAGTGGCTATATGGAAAGTAAAAAGGATCATTCATATACAGACCAGTAAAGATGACAAATTTGCATAAATACAATTAGTAAATGAACATTCGATTATCTAAGGAAAAATACACAAAAAACATAAAATATAAAATAATATTTTGTTACAGGAATGCAAATTCAAAAAGGACAGTCAAGAGCAAACCCCATGAGGATGATGTCAAAGATAATTATGAAGAGACTTGAATTGCATAGAGTCGAGAATCGGATGCCAACATTGCGTTTGGTACTGTCAATATAAAACATATTTATTTATGTTTGTTATGTTGTTTATGTTTTTTATGTATTTTTCCTTAGACAATCGAATGTTCATTTACTAATTATATTTATACAAATTTGCTATCTTTACTGGTCTATATATGAACGATCCTTTTGCTTTCCATGTAGCCACTGATGAAGAGCGTATTAACGCTTGAAAGGGCTTTGGCCTTTTTCTATTTTGTACGTCTTATAAGAAGTGTAATAAAAAACCTTCTATCAAAATTGTGTGCTTAATCTTATTTGTTTGAAATCAGACGTGATACCAACTTATTTATTAAATCTGGCTATTTTATTCAAAATTGAAAAATATCGCCAACTTGATAAAAATGTCGACAAATTTACGAAAATTCAATATCTCGGAAAATTAAATTGACTTGACGCATTGCAATAACTGATTTAAAAATTTTCTCATAACCCTGTTGTGAAATATTAAGCAAACAACGAAATGTTATTCAATAAGAAAATATTTTATAATTTATTTGTGTACGATTAGCCCCTGTGCGGCAGTTCAGGAGTCGGTTAACTCAGTCTAGTTAAATATACTTTCACTCAACATAAAGTAATGTACTTGGAATTCTCTTCAGAAATTTGTATAGTTTTTGCAAATTTAAAAATCTGAAAATCAGCGAAGGAACAAACATAAATAGGTATCTGTTTCGGTCTCCGCCTCAAATAAAGGGAGTGGAAATAGAGGTAATGTGAGATGCTCCCTCGAACTCATATACCTAAAGCACTTATCTCAAGATGTGGGGATCATCTATTTACGGACCTTGGGGATCGGAGTCCTTCTCTGGCTAGACATCATAGCAATTCCAGGTATGTACCAGAGCAATTCCAGGTATGTACAATATTGCACGCATAAAAAGAAGTGACAAAGTGTAAAATTAAATTAAAGTAGTGTGTGGATTCGTTGAAAACACCAAAAGCATTGACCTGAAATTACATTCAGAAGAAGATGAGATAACTTCAGGAGCCCCGATGGCTCAATCTCTACAACGCTTATCAAAACAGTAAGAGGTTAGAACTTCAATTGCCTGTTAGCCTTCATGAACCTTCACGAACCTTCACCTGGGTTAGCCTTCACGAACTTAAGACTTAAATGAATTTGATTTCATTTCGACTTTGTTTGAGTAAGATAAAAAGTTTCCCTTTCTGTTCAATGTTTCTGTCATATGCGCGATGGAAAGAAATAATTAAATAGTATAGTATTTATTTGTGCTGGAATATTTATTGAGGTAATAACTATTTTATATAACTTGAGACTACAAAAGTTTGCATATAACTCTGTTTTGCTGTTATATAGAGCAGATGTATGATTACTTTTAAATTTGAAGGGATTCCAGTTTAAATGATGAGCTATATTCAGTCTAGCTTATGAAAACCTATTATAAGAGGAATATTAATTATATATATATATATATATATATATTAGAAATATGTGATAATAAAAGCAAATTATGTAATAATAATTTTAGAAAAAATTCAAGTAATATTAACATCACCAAAGAAGCAAATTCACGGCCATAATGCCGATAAGAGAAGCGAACAGCACCAGCCCAAATTCGATGATTAGTCAGAGTTAAATTCCTCCTCAGGTCTGAGTATTTAACTCTAACTAACCCAATCACATGCCTGTTTCAGATAGAGCAATAGTACATTACTATAAATACTCCAACCCAGACTACAGGCATCAAAAAATGAAAAAATGAAAATAGGATACATTAACAAAATTTGTATTACCATGCGGCATGAACCCTTCTTCTTCCACCACGTGTATACACGATCAACCTCAACAGCTTAATTATCTAGAAGCACCGGAATGAACAAGTCGAAATTCTACCAGGGAGGCAGTACGAACGTTCACAGTAATATTCCCAGACCCGTCCAGTGAGTCTAAGCTGGAGACCGGACAAGCAATTCAGAATATGAACATCCCATATATGCAATCCTGAATATGACCATGAATCAAAGATGAAAATTCTTACTAAACAAGTAATTCATAGGAAAACTGGATAAACGAGAATGCCACTATACACCATTATAAGGGCGCTCAAATCGTAGTTTCAATACTGGCAAAAGTTACAATTTTTTTGCGAAAATAATGTTCAAAACATTAATGTTAATGCATCTTATTTTCCGATTTTTTTATTTTTCTAATTTTTTTGACTTAGTTTATTATTTTTCTTTTTTATTTATTTATATAATTAAGAGAGCATTTTTATTTATTTATATAATTAAGATATTCTAAGAGCCTGGTTTATTATAATATTTCTAAATACAGATATATGCAAACAAGAGTCAAAATGTTGAATTTTTGATGTATTAAAGTTAAAATCCTATCTTTTATCATACAAGATATACATATAATTTTATATATATATATATATATATATATATATATATATATATATATATATATATATATATTTGAAATGTAATAATAAGAATTATGTAAAAATAAAAAAATAAAAATACAATTCAAGTAATATTAACATCACCATAGAAGCAAATTCACGGCCATAATGCCGATAAGAGAAAAGAACAGAGCCTTCCCAAATTCGATGATTAATCAGAATTAAATTCATCTTCAGGTCTGAGTATTTAATTCTAATTAACCCAAACAAATGCCTGTTTCAGATTAAGCAATAGTACATTACTATAAATGCTTAAACTCAGACTACAGGCATCAAAAATTGAAAAAATGAAAAAAGGATACATTAAGAAAATTGTATTACCATGCAGCATGAACCCTTCTTCTTCTACCACGTGTATACACGATCAACCTCAACAGCTTAATCTAGAAGCACCGGAATGAACAAGTCAAAATTCTACCAGGGAGGCAGTACGAACGTTCACGGAAATACTCCCAAACCCGTCCAGTGAGTCTAAACTGGAGACTGGACAAGCAATTCAGAATACAACTTCCCAAACATGCAGAACTGAATATGAATATGAATCAAAGATGAAAATTCCTACTAAACAAGTAATTCATAGGAAAACTGGATAATCGAGAATGCCACTATACACCATTATAAGGGCGCTCAAAACGTAGTTTCAATACTGACAAAAGTTACATTTTTTTACACATTATATATATATATATATATATATCCTTATCAATATATATATATATATATATATATATATATATATTGATAAGGAGATTAATACTTGTTAGATATTGGTGGCAAAAATTTTGTCATACTATTGTTTTTATGGAAAAATTTTCCTTGAAACATCTATTTCTCAGGATCTACTATAGATAGACCTCGGAGGATTGCTGATTTAGATTTAGGTTAAAATGCTGAAATAGAATGGGGGTGGGGGGTCACTAAGAAAAAGAGATAATTTCAATTTCAGGTTCAAAATTTTTCATTTTACTTGAAACATATACTTCTCAAAATTGGCTGCAATATGGCTTAGATGATAACTAATATGCATTCAGCATCAAATTTTGGAGTAGTGGTTCACTAAGAATTTTTTACTTCCGTATTTTCTTACTTAAAAAATTACGATGAAACATCTATTTCTCAGGATTGGCTATAAATAGAGCCTAAATAAGCACTGATATGGATTCAGCAGTAAATTCAAAAGAGTTTTAAGAGACTCACTAAAAATGTCCACTTCCAGTTCTGGAAATGTCACTTCCGATTGAAAACTTTACATTTTCCTTGAAGCATATAGTTTTCGGGATCTTCTATAGATATAGCTTATATAATAGCTGATATAGATTCAGTATCAAATTACGGAGGATAGGGAGGGACTAAGGATTTCCATTTTCGGTTAAAAAAATTTATTGAAACATATATTTCTCAATATTGGCTATAGATAGAACATAGATAGTGACTGATATGGAATTAGCATGCATTCCAGAGGCGGTTAGAGAGTTCACTACGAATTTCCATTTTCGGTTGTATCGATGTCACTTATCGTTTTCATAAAAATTCGTATATGACTTTACTAAATACATATGCAAAAGTGATTAAAAATGCTTAATAGTTCCGCCATAAATAAAGTCTACACACTATTTACCACCGTATGAAGGCACCGTCAAAATTTTATTGTTGCTTTCTTCTTTAATTCCTAGTGAATGAACGTTTTTATGCTTTGTTAATAACCGTAGTTATGCTATATTGTATTTATTTTGGTACCAATTAATTGAATCAAATTGAATTGAACTCAATTGAAAAAGAACATTTTTATATCTTATCAAAGTTCAAAATATTGCTATTATTATTGATAATATTTTTGAATCTTATCAAAGATTGCTAATATTTTTACTATTAATTTACTACTAATCTTATAATTTACTATTAATCCATTATTGCTAATATTTTTATATCTTATCAAACATTTTTATCTTATATAAATCAAAGTTACACACATTAAATCACTGACTAAGTTTACCATTGTGTTATATCATCTGTATTTATTTACCAGCCATCTGCGAAACGACTTCATAACTGTGTAATGCATTTCATCCATTGCTAACTTATATATCATTTAATCAATTTTGCTACAAATGACAGATGTAACACTACTCCCAAAACAATTAACGAAAGTCCGGGAATTCTTGATGCGGAATATTGAAGTTCACCACGTCTCTTGCTGGTCCCATCATGTGGTTTCGGCTTTCACCTTATCTTGATTTGATCCACGTACGTACCTAAGGCTTTTCCTTCCTATCTGACGATGAAGAATAATTGATTCCATTTATTTTAATCAGCCATTTTATTGATCTTTCATCCGTACAACAAATTGAGTTACAACATCTAACGGTAACAGTGGATAAATAAGAATAGTATTTAATTTCTTAACATCATTTATAAATATTTTTCATGGCTTTAAGTTGAGAACAAAGAATCCAATATTAACGAAACCAATGTAATATCTAAACTAAATAATAGAAAATGTAAAATAGCGAAATTCTATCAACGGCTCACTTTAATTGGTAACTTTGGATCTGCTTTTGACAATTTTTAAATAATACCCTAATTCAATTATTCAAATAAATAATAAAAAGCAACATATTACTATTCACATTTTTGCAGCTATTGAATTTTGTATCTAGTTCTGTACTACAACTAACTTACTACCAAGATTTCCTCTTTGCGTAGCAAATACCGTTGCTACCTAAACTAGAATATACAAAAAAAAGGTTTCATATTCGAGCTAAATAGGGAATATCATAATAGATGTTATCTGCCCTAATTATTTATTAAACTTATAAAAAAAATTATGGCAGATTAAACAGCCGTATATGCAAAACTAGAAAATAAATTTTAATCATACACAAAATTGAACCAAATTGAGGGTGTAGGCAGGTTCAATTCAAAACAAAAACAATACTGTAGAAATCTTATTATTATCGAAAACTGATATCATGCAAAATTGTCGAAAGAAATGAGGGTGTAGAAGAAATAGTTTCGACAATTCAGCATAATATTAATTTGAATAACGCTAAGATTTATACAGTATTGCTTGAAATTAAATCTGTCTGCATCCTCAATTTGGTTAAATTCCGCGTATTATTAAAATTTATTTGCTACTTTTCCATGTGCTACTGTTGAATAGGGGAAGATAATGAGAAACTTGTTTTTTCTCAAAATTTATTTTTTTTACTTTTCAGTGTTCATTTTTAGTTTTAGATTTTCTCTCCATCATCAGCCCTCTTATTATTTTTTGACGTAATTAACGTCCGAAACTATATAGTATTATACACGAATCAACGCGTTGGAACCAGGAGAACATTTTACCTGAAGACACATTGTCATGACTACGTAAATGACGTTACAACGTAACTCAATGACGTGGAAAATTTATAGATAATTAGTTTTTCTAAATCATTAGCCCTCTTATTATTTTTTGACGTAATTGACGTCCCAACCTATGTAGCATTATACATGGATCGACTTGTTAGAATCAGGAAAATATCTCATTTGAACACATATTATGACGACGTAAATGACGTAACGCAATGATGTAGAAATTTAATAGAAAAAAATGTTCCGCAACATAAAACTTTGAGCTGAATTTTAGGTAACTGTCATATTTCTTCCATCACTCATTGTTGCTGAGTTATCCTGATGTTTTAAATTATCCGCTAGGAATGCTTCAGTTGCATTCCCAGAGGATAATTTAAAATGTCAGGATTAAAATTCCTATTCGATCAAAGTTATTGAGGTGCTTGAGTACTTTTCTAGGAACCCTGCAGATATTTGAATAAATAAAAGCAATGATAAAGTTTATAAATTAACAAGAAAGATCAATCATGCTTAAAGCATTGATTATAAAACGCTTTCCAACTTCAATGCAATTTTATTTTAAAAAGTCGAAAATGCAATACATTCCTCGGTAATATTTTAAAACTTATCACAATACTACATTGATTTATATATTTGAAAACTTAAACCTTCATTGAAAAAAATGAATTTCATTCAAATGACGGCATTGAAATATAAATTGCCTGGTTTAAACATCTCTAAAATGTGATACATTCCTCGGTAATAATTTTAGAATTATCATAATACTACGATAATTTATTATATTTGAAAACTTCATCGAAAACAACTGAAAGTCATTCAAATGACGTCATAGAAAAAATAACACGCCTGGCTCTCTCTATTAAAGCAGCATTTCATTCATAAATAATTTCCCGTTCATGTCATTCATCACAATACTATAATACTTTATTTTATTTAAAAATTAAGACCATGGAGCTGCAAGTAATTAAACTCTGTGCGTAAAACTTCATCGAAAAAAATCGTCCTTCTCTTTGTAAAATCAATGAATATTTCATTCATATCAGCTATGCAGACTCCATGAACTAAATGATTTTGTGTTAAAGAAATACAGCAATTCTAATACAACTCATTCTACATATTTTGCTGTTTACATTTTACATAGGTGAAAAATAGGCTTCGTTGTAGAAATAATCAAATTTGGATAATCATTTAAACTCAAATATATTGTAATTGCGTTGTTTCAGTATGTAGATGCACAGAATTTATGCAAAAATAAAGTGGTTTTAGGACGGATACAACACTCAATATGAATTAAAAGGAACTTTAAAAATCACGATTTTGAGACAAGATGGATGCCATATATCATTTTGAAGTGGGTCACGTGATCTTTTCATATCATGGTTCCGTGATCGCTTCATACACGAGGTGTTATTAATATTTTAATTTTTATTTAAAAAACTACTGAATATATTTCACTGAATTTTTTTTTATATATTTTATGGAACAATTTTAATATTACTTAAAATTTTCGAAGCAATTTGTGAATTTTAAATCCGCTTAAAAAATGCTTGAAAAATTAGGTCCCATAGGGCTCAATGTATTTCATTTTTTCAACCCGGGTTCAATCAAAAACTAATTGGGTGATATTATTCATTTATATTCCCATAGGTCCTACAGACCGTCTGAATAACATACTAAAATTTCATTTTGATTAAGTCATTTTTACGGCAGTTATCGTGATAACGGACAGACAGACAGAATGAACAAAGTCATAAACACTTTTCAACTTTGTTGTAAAGTGTTAATAAGAGATTAAATATATTCACCAGTTGTCATCATAACCTGTGAGGTTGTATGTTCTAAGATTTTCATGCCGTTTGTTAAAATGCTATTTAATAACAGTGCAGTTCCCTTTAGAAAGTACGAAAAATGGCATCTCCTCCTGAATGTGTTATAAATTGTTTGCATTTATTAAAGTTTCTTCCTCCCAATATATTACCATTTTGTGAGGTTCCCTTACTAAACCAGATAGCTTAATCAATAGAGCTATTGTTTCATTCATTATACGTTTATTAACATTCTTCTATGTTATAAATAAATATATTATTCATATTTTAACTATGGCATTTCTTTGAAATCATATGTTTAAATATCAGCCAATTAATAAAGCAGTGATATTTTCATATTAATAGCATGCAAATGTTGAAATATCACTTACTATTGTTTGAAAAATTCGATTCAACAATGAAGTACAGTTTTTGCACATGTGCTGCAATTTCAAAAACTCTGATGCGACTTTCTCTACAGACTCAAATTCATTTTTTCTTTCTTTCTTTTATAATTCATTAAAATGAGTTTATTTACGCAAAATAACACGTGCAACTGTTTCAAACTACACTGAATTTGCAGTTTTATTTCAATTTTCATTTTCATTTGGGGACTGGGCGTATTCTTAAAGATGACGTGGCAAAAACAATAAAAACTAAAATATCTCGAGAAAGGTTAGTCCTAGAATTATGGAGTTGATCTTATACATTTCGTCGTCAAAAATTATGTATAAAACAAGCATTGAATTGATACATTTGAGCATACACAGTCTTTTCTTTTTAGATTTTAGCAATTTTTTCAGGTCATTTTGCAAAAAAAGGCAGATTATTTCTTTCCGAATCGTACCAAAATCCAGTGGTGATTCGTACCTTTATAAATATGTGAAACAGATTCAGTGGCGAGATTCTCCCCTCCTCCTCGACAAAGAACATCATCAAAACGCATTGCGCCACTGACACATGTTGTCAAATAATGTCTAAGAATAGTCAAGCGAGTCTGAAAAATTCGCCAAATAATAATAACATTCAACCGATAATGTCAGGTGAACCAACGTCAGGTGAAGCAGCGCTTCAACCTGCGTCTCCTATAACGAGCCGCAACTGCCAAAATCTAAATCAGCACCAAAGCATCCTACAGGTGACTCATCTACCAAATTTTGTGAAATTTGGTCAATTATTTCTTCAGCTAGAGGGGATACATACTTTTCTTTTTTTTTTAGCCATTTCGCAAGAACGGCAGGTTCTTTTTTTTTCCGAATCGTACCAAAATCTAATCAGAGCCATGGTAACCCAAAATAGACATATCTACCAAATTTTGTGAAATGTGGTCAATTAGTTTTCCAGCTAGAGTGGATACGTGTATTGCAGAGACTAACACACAGACGTTACGCTCAAAATAGTTTTATCGGGTTCTAGAGTTGTCCCTGGAACCAAAATACGGGGACGATCTCTAAGTGTTAAGCGAATCACCCATGTTGTCTCAATATTGCCGAAAATGGAACAATCTTCTGAAGCAACAAGAAGAGAAGTTCAGGGACTGGTGAACCCTACGAAGTTGAATATTAGTGTAACAAAGGTGAAGAAGATTAGGAAGGGAGGCATTTTGGTAGAAACCTCAAAAAGTGAAGACCTTGATGTCCTTATCCAAGAGTTCAAGGACAAGGATGCTTTAAGCAACTACATAATAAGTAAACCGAAAAAGAAGAAGCCCCAATTGATATTATATAATATCCAAGATGAATACACAAAAGAAGACTTAGTTGCGAGGATCACAGAACAGAATGAGGAAATTGATGATCCTGCAAAAGTAGAAGCAAAATACAGTTTTATAAGTAGAGGAGGCACAAATTGGATATTAGAAGTAGATCCAGAGACTTTTACTAATTTAATTAAAAAGAGCAAGATCAGTTTAGGGTGGTATAAAGTTAATTTTAGAGAACACTTGCGACCTTATGCCTGCTTTAAGTGTTGGAATTACGGACATATCGGAAAATTTTGCCCTGGTAAAGTTGTTTGTATAAAATGTGGTTCTGAAGAACATAAAGCTACTGACTGTACAGAAATGGTAAAGTGCAAAAATTGTGTAAAGCACAATGGAAAATTTGGTTCTAAATTTAAGACGGATCACAAGTGCAATGATGTCGCTTGCCCTGTCTACATGAAAGAACTTTCTTTTGTGGCTTCTAAAGTCGATTATGGACTTATTGTTTAAGTGTATGTTCTTTGTTGTTTTGCTTGATTGTTTTATTGGTATTTATATTGTTTTATTGGATTGGCTCGAGTAGCAATGTTGGTTGGTTGGAGTTGTTATGCATTGTATTGTTAAATAAATATTTTTGTTGGCTCTGTTTTCCTGATTAGGGAATTTTGTAGTTGAAATGCATGTTTACTGTATATTATTGTATTATTTGTATCCGGCCAAGGGGGCCTGGCTTTTGTTATTCCTGTCAGAGGATGAGGATCTGTTTTTGTTTTGGCTGGTGGTCTTTTTGTCGTGTTTTCGTGTTGGTCCCCGACGACCTGCTCGGCGCATGGTGTCGGTGCGTGGCTGTTGGGGGTTCTGAGTTGGAGGCGTCGGCTCTGTCCCGCTGGTGTCGGCTTCTGCCGGTGGTGTTTCCGCCAGTGGTCGCTGGGCTGGGGGGCATGTGCTGAGGGTGGCTGGATTATGGTCTCGATGACGGTTCATCTTCTTCCGTGTACCTTCGGGTGGGTCGGTCTTCTCTTTTGAGTTATCGGGTTCTAGAGTATTTAAAACATGCAGATATGACGAAAACTCGAGTTGCGATTTTCGACACGGTCCCAATACTTTCCTTATACATTACCATGTGCTGTAGGGAAAATATAAAAATATTTTTCTTTAAAAATTAGCAAGTAAATAAAATACATGTCAGAAGTAGCAGTGTCAGACAAAGTAAGATATTTTATCTTGGTTTGATTATTGAAAACAAATAGGATCTTTTCATACACACACAGCATTTAGGCACTTTAGGTGATTTTCTTTCGCTAAATATTTTACGGTACGAGACATGTAACATTTGTCCAGTCAATCTCAACTAATGACTGGAAATAAATACTTCAGCTTCCGCCGCAAGAAAATGTTTTTTTATCTTATGATGGCGGAATATAATTTGCAGGTCTTATACTTTAATCTTGGTATTTGTAGAAAAAATTAATAAAACTTTCACTTATATTCTTAAAAAAATTAGATACAAACAACTTAATGGATTGATATGACTTTATATACATATATAAAAATCTGATGTGGGCAGAACATAATTTCCTTTACATAATGCAGTGATTTTATTTCTTTCACATCGAAATAATGGTGTACAAAATCCACAGAACAATGTTTTTGACATTGAATTAGCACTACGTAAATTAAAATTTGGGGCTTTTGGCAATATATGAATCCAAACAGCATGATTTATTCATAATCATGAGCAAAATCCTCATTAAAATGCTATGGACATTTAATGAATATCTTGTGAAATAAATTATTATTGGCGAATTATTTGAGATCAAAATATAAAACTATTTATTACAAAATATATTTTCTCTCGCAAATGGAACAAACTGTATAAAACTTTTCTAAAATGATCTTAACAGATTTGTTGCATAATATTGAATAGGGAAAGTGAACATATTGACTGTTACTTACTACTTTTTTAATTTAATTTCATTTTTTATAAACTTATTTGAAAAATGTATAATATCGCTAGAACGGTTCATAAAGCATTCTAAAGTTAGTATCATTCATTTTCCAATAAAAAAATTTGCGTATCAAATTATTATTTATTTAACAATCGTGCGGTTAATGTATGCATCTAAAATTTGTATCATTCGTTCTCTAAAGAAAAATGACTTCTGAAATAATTATTTACTTGTCATTACTGACAGTCGTTATATTTAAATGAGTTTCTCAAAAATTAATTCGAAAATTAAAGGATTCTAACATTCGACTGCGTTTAAAATCAATAGGTTTCCAGTATTCACTAATTGTAATAAAGACATCAATTTTTTTCGTTTTTTCGAAACTCTTCATTCACTCGATCTCGCATCCACACACTAACATACACGCACACTAACATACACACACACTAACATACATACACACTAACATACACACACACTAACACACACATACGCTAACATACGCACACACTAACATACACACACACTAACATACAAAAACACTAACGTATATACGCACAGAGACATCACCTCATAAACGTTCAATTCGAGTTCAGAGAAGCTGGAACCGTGCTTTTCCTTCATAAACACGATTTCGAATTTTCGACACCGTCACAATAATTTTCTTACACTATGTATGTAGGGAAAGATATACATTTTAATTGAATTTTAATTGAATTATTTTATTGAATTATTTTATCCCTTTTTGGAACGAAAGCTAAATTAATAAAAACTATGCGCATTTAATAATTCTAGAATTCTCATATTCCACATTTGTAGAACTCTGAGAAATTTATTTCTTTAATATTATTTTATTCCAAACATAAAGTATGAAAATATATTAAGATTAATGATGATTCTGCGACTGGAGATGAAAAAACACCATCAGAATAGAAATTTTTTTGTAAAAGAAAATTACCTATACTTAAGTTACACTCTGCTAAAATCTCCCATATATTATTTTCAAATCTCCATCCCAAGAAAATCTGTATACTTTTAATGCTAGCCACAAATAACTCAAATTTAAGACTTATTCTATCAAATAAATTCAAGACTACGTTCCTTTATTAAACGTTCAATGTAATATATTCGCAATCTTTATAATTTCTTTTAAATGCATTGTTCATACTCGTTTAACCCATAGGCACTTACTTTTAGGAGAAATTGAACCCTTTTGCAATGGTTGTCAAACCTCAGCAAGTGTCAAACATATTTTAATTACTTGTACTAAATATAAACAGTTTCGTTTAAGCATTTCAAGAATTACACTATAACTTTGATTGAATTAATTGGAGAAAATCCTCATTTGGGGCTTTTTTCATTCTTGTTGAACATCGGTTTTCTCCATTAATTTTAACGTCACATTTTATAACCTTTTATCCATTTTTCATCTTGTTTGCATCGTTGTACATATTCCATTACCATGTTTTATTCACACATTATCACTCTTTCAAATTATAGACTTGCTTTTATTCCTTGCTAATATATGTATTTTGGTACCATATGTCTGGGGCAGCATATCCTCTTTGGATCTTGCGCCAAAAATCCCTAATCAACCAATAAACCAATTAATTCATTTAAAAGAATTATATATCTCTGTTTATGTACTAAAATATTTAATGTTACTAATTTGTACTTTAAAAAATGGATAAATATTGAAATTCAACATAGTAATTTAAAAGATACACGAAAAAAATGCGTCAGAGAAAAAAATACCCAATCTCCACCTTTAAAATATATGTCTTATATACCCACTAAAGTTGTTTTTATCCCTAGAGCACAGACACTTCCTACCTCCTCCTGTAAGAAATTTGAAACTTGTTACGAAGATAGCTTCAATGCCTCATAAAAAAGAAATCACCTCAACATTATACTTTACGAAAACTGAGTGGGAGGAGGGGTAATCACAGTAGTGTGGATTTAGAAACTGCCCTGAAAAATATGTTTTCTGGAGTAAATCGAAAATTAAAGAGCTGATATTTTTATGATTCTTTATGTCATTTGGCAAATAATATAAACATTAAAAACCACTTACGAAAATGGCATCACGTTGTAAATGTTCTGAAAACCACATGTCGGGAAAGAATACAAGTGGATTTCAACTTCATAAATTATGGAATATACTTCAGCATTTTAATAGACAATAGATAATGATGTTTGTAGAAATACTAAGAAAACTCAATGCCTTTCTGTAACATCATACCAACTCATTGTACATTATATAATATTGTTTTACATCAGAAGAAATCTACTCAAACCCCGCCATCAAAATATAGTTGTATATAGTACCCAATAAAGTTGTTTTTATCCCTACAATTCTCACTTAAAAATTCCCTATAATTCTCACTTTTTTTTTTCCCCTACAATTCTCACTCCTACCTCCTCCTGTAAAAAATTTGAAACTTGTTACGAAGATAACTTCAATACCTTATGTGAGACCAGATTTGAGACAAGATTTAGCGGAGACAGTTTTATTTATTTATTTACTTACTTATTTATTTTATTTATTTATTTATTTGAAAAAGACTGCAAGCTACAGGACGTAGTCCCAGTTACAGCGTGCAGAAATAAAAATACATTTAAAAAAATACTGATTAAAATACCATCAAATACATTAAAAAGTTAAAATACATTAAAAAGAAAAGCAAACCTTCAACAACAAATGATCTTCATAAAGAGATTCACATGAATACATACAATAAAATACAGGATGTTTACATCAAATGCTTTTTAAAATCCATCTCCGATGAATAAAAAATATCCAGATTATCAGGCAAATTGCTGTATAATTTAGAAAAACTAGTAATTGCACAATTACATTCAATGTTCGAATTAAAATTCTTTACAGCAAATAAGTTAATGATTCTAGTTGTATACTGAGGAACACGAAACCCAATCCCACCCAAAACAGGGGAACAGAGTAACTCGGCCACCAGATTCCTGAAGAATGAAAACAGGATGTAATCCCTTCTGCTGTGTAAGCTTTTTAAACCAAACAAATCACGTAAAAAAGTAGCGGATAAGGCATAACAACGAATGCGAGTTTTCCTATAATAAAGATGCCTCAAGAAATTATTTTGAATGATCTCGATCCTGTTTGAGCTGAATGTTGAATATTTATGATTGCCTGTTATATCAAACAATGCATCATATTTAAGGACGCCAGTTTTATTGCATCCTGACCAGAGAGGTCAAATAAGGTCATAAACATAATAAAAAAATCACCTTGACATTACTTCACGAAAACTATAAGTGAGCCAAGTACTCGCAGTAGTGTTGATTTAAAAACTAATCTGAAAAATGTGTTTTCTAAAGTAAATCAAAAATTAAAGAGCTGATATTTTTATGATTCTTTATGTCATTCGACAGATAATATAAACGTTAAAAACCACTTACAAAACCAGCATTGAGTTGTAAATGTTCCGAAAATTACATTTCGGGAACGAATACAAGAAATGGATTTTATCTTCATAAATTATGAACAAGCTATGAATTTTTATATCTTAACTACAACGAATTATCCGCCGTTTCCCGGGTCCGCCAACTGCTTATAAATGAAATTCTTAATACAGATACAGATAAGACCATACTCAATTTTCAAAAACCGTTTATTTCGAACTCAAATTATTCTGACAATACAAATAACATCTCCAAATCACACGCTAAAAGTACAATTTTTAAACCAAACAAATCACGTAAAAACCGCGCAAAATTATTCTAATCCCACCTTCAAAATATAGGAATCTTCTATACCTACTAAAGTTGTTTTTATCCCTACAATAATCGCTCCCTATCTCATCCTGTAAGAAATTTGAAACTTGTTGCGAAGATAGGTTCAATGCCTTATAAAAAAATTAATAACCTTAACATTATACTTTACGATACCTGCAAGGGAAGAGGGTAATCACAGTAGTGTGAGTTTAGAAACTGCCCTGAAAAATGTGTTTGTAAGGTAAATCAAAAATTAAAGAGCTGATATTTCTGATTTTTTATATCATTCTGCAGATAATATAAACTTTGAAATCCTCTTATGAAAATAACACAGTGCTGAAAATGCTCTTAAAACTACATGAGGGAACGAATACAAGAAATAGGATTTATAAATAATGGAACAAATTATGAGTTTATATATCTTGATAGACAATGCGTATATCTTGATGTTCGTAAAAAACATAGAGAAAATCTCAATTCCTTTTCGCAACATTTTACCAACACGTTTTAAGTTCTGTACTATTTTTTCGCTATTTTTTTTTAAGTTGAGTACTTCATATATCTTTTGCACCTCAAAACATAATAAACTAACTAAAAGGGTAAAATAAAATTTATTACAACAACACGTTTTAAGTTCTGTACTATTTTTTCGCTTTTTTTTTTAAAGTTGAGTACTTCATATATCTTTTGCACCTCAAAACATAATAAACTAACTAAAAGGGTAAAATAAAATTTATTACAACACGTTTTAAGTTCTGTACTATTTTTTCGCTATTTTTTTTAAAGTTGAGTACTTCATATATCTTTTGCACCTCAAAACATAATAAACTAACTGAAAGGGTAAAATAAAATTTATTACAACAACACGTTTTAAGTTCTGTACTATTTTTTCGCTATTTTTTTAAAGTTGAGTACTTCATATATCTTTTGCACCTCAAAACATAATAAACTAACTAAAAGGGTAAAGTAAAATTTATTACAACAACACGTTTTAAGTTCTGTACTATTTTTTCGCTATTTTTTTTAAAGTTGAGTACATCATATATCTTCTGCACCTCAAAATATAATAAACTAACTAAAAGGGTAAAATAAAATTGATTACGAAAAATTAGTTTTCAGAAGTTTTATAAATTAGCAGAATTACGATAACGGGTTCTTTGGAAGGAAAAGTGCAGCTATGTCTATATTAATATTATAAAAACTAGCAATTCAGATCTTATGTAACATAACTGCCGCTTTGTATTATAATTTTGTATAGTAAGAAATTTTGTTTTCTTTGTCGGAATTTGTATTGTAAGAACTTTTGTCTCAGAAAGGAATAGAAATTGTTCTTCCAACGATCAGGAATCAAGTAACATTTGTACGCATGCGTGACGAACTATATTATCGATCGCTTATTTAAAGTATATCAAAGAAACTTATTTAGGGCGAATTATGCCCACTCAGAGGGCAAAAGGCGTATGTAGAGCGCACCAAAGGAGCTTATTTAAAGTGTATCAAAAGGGATATATAACCGCTATACTACAGTAATACATAACTGCTATACTATAGTAATACATATCTGTTATACTATAGTAATACATAACTGTTATACTATAGTAATACATAACTGCTATACTATAGTAATACATAACTGCTATACTATAGTAATATATTACTACTATACTATAGTAATACATAACTGCTATACTATAGTAATATATTACTACTATACTATAGTAACACATAACTGCTATACTATAGTAATACATAACTGCTATACTATAGTAATACATAACTGCTGCTTGTAGGAATGCAAATTATTTGTATTACTTCCTTAATATATATCAGACATATGAAAATTAGATTATCAAATACAACTGCAGTTGTTTCTGATCCTTCGTTTGATATACACTGCTTCCGACCTGATGAAGGGGGCTCATAACGCCTTTGAAGCAATAGTTTTTATGTGCTTGCTTTCTTCGAGGAAGGGCAAATAATTTGTACATATAGTACGTTAAAACCTCCATCGAGATGAAGTTGTCAAATCGCGCAGCTTCTCCTACTTTTTCTTTAGAACGACCTCCCCTCTTTCCAAAAATACACCCTTCCTTTCGAATTACAGCAATATAATGTTCATCGTCTCAATAATTATCACTGCATCCCCTTAATTCACTTTATATAAATTTATCTAATTTTATTATTTTTTTATTTCAATAATTAATGCTCTAACTAGATTTCGCCATTTTTTTTCCAATTTCTCGGTTATTGCACATCCTGCCTTTACCCCGAAAGTTTCCAACTAAAGATATAATTCAATTTCAGCATTTACAACAGAAATTTTCAGGTCCCTAAAATAAAAATTTTCTGCTCATGACAGGGGAGTCTCTAAAGATTAATGCATCAATGACATAATAGTATTATCCGAAAAGACTTTGTCCTTTCCTCCAAAGGATGAAATTGTCAAGCATTGTATTGCCTAGGCTTGTCACTTAATTTTCATTTTTCTACTTAGTTTCAAAATTCTTAATGAAGCCTTTTTAAAAAGCGTTAGCATTTTTTTCATTTCTTTTTATTCTTTTTCATTCATGCTTTATTTTTATACTAAAATTTTAATTCAAAAACGCTCATTGGATAAGAGATAATTAAAATCCTGCATTTTAACTCAATATTTACACATTTCCTTAATATTTCACATTTTTAAATAAATTTGATTTTTAAATAAATTTAAATTAAGTTAATGTACTAATATATATTACGAATTCAAATCCTTGACAAGCAAATTATGTAATATTTCTACTTTCCTATAAAAATTTCTAATTAAGAGACTGTGAATAATAATTGGTTCAATCGAGTTTCCTGGTTTACGGAAGTTTCATTTCAATGCAAAGTAAATCAACTTGGTTTAGCTATGCAATATAATAAGTCACAGAAACCACCACTAGAGTTATTCCCCAAATTAATACTGAGGCGCTATTACAAATACAGCTTTACTACACTTTGCATTATTTAATAATTGTTCTTTTTTTCAGGGTAATAATATGTATTTACAAAAACCAGGTGTACCCCAAGGGAGTTATAATAGCAGTATTTCAGCTAACTTAATTTATTATTA
Organism: Amaurobius ferox; assembly: GCA_951213105.1. Classification (NCBI taxonomy): domain Eukaryota; kingdom Metazoa; phylum Arthropoda; class Arachnida; order Araneae; family Amaurobiidae; genus Amaurobius; species Amaurobius ferox. The sequence goes on along the minus strand of OX578141.1, from coordinate 68,655,568 downwards.
TAATTTTATATCTATGGAATATTTAATTTCTAGATACACCGATGATTTAATTTGCATCACGACTACAGCCACTAACTCTATTAATACAGGGTCTTTCAAAAGTTTGTATAAACTTTAAAAATTCATTAAAAATCGAAAAATCATCGCATTGAGGTACGGTTTGTACCATAAGTATTGCTAGGACAGGGTTTTTCTTTTTTTTTTGGACGTGAAAAAATTTTGTAGTTTAAAAAATCACCTATAGGTGGCGCTTACCTGAATACATCTTCCAGTAGTATGCAAATGAGGCTGTTATAAAAGAGCTGTAGTGCTCTGTAGATTCTTCCTTCATTAGTAAACGGTGCAAAGAAGAAGTTTTTGCGAGAATGTTAACTATGAGCGAGAAAGCCTTGTTAGTGAAGCTGTGTGTGAGCGGAGAATCAGCATCAGATGTTTTACGAAAATTTCGATTTAGGAAAAATCTAAAGAAAGGAAAAGATTCTATCACCTGTTCAGAGTTACTTAGGCTTGTCACACGATTTGACACGTACAGTAAGTTATTTTCTTTGTCTTTCCAATGCGTTCAGCGGCACCTATAGGTGATTTTTTAAACTGGAAAATTTTTTCACATCAACCCCCCTCCCCCCCCCCCCCGTCCTAACAATACTTATGGTACAAACCGTACCTCAATGCGATGATTTTTCGATTTTTAATGAATTTTTGAAGTTTATACGGATTTCTGAAAAACCCTGTATATCATTATCCCACTAATCTAGAATTAATACCTAACAAACCAAATGTAATAATGTTAATAATTTAGATTTAAATTTAAGTTTAGATAACTATAATAATCTAATATCTAATTTATATGGTAAAAACAAGTACAACTTTAATATTAATAAGCTACTATCATTTAATTCATGCAATTTTATTCAATTATTTCGTAACATGATTGTAAATCAACTTTGTAGAATAGATAGAGAAAATGTACATTATATACACATTAATAATCTAAAACGCATCAGTAAGATATATAACTATTCCGAAATTTTAATCTGTAATATTATTAATAATTTCAAGTATAATTCATAAATATGTTTTTTATTTAATACATCTACATTTAGTAAACATTTTATATTATTCATATTACTTTTCACCACATTAACTATTTCTTTTTAAGCAATTTCATGTTGCTTATTAAATATATTCACATTTTTCAGTTCCTCTCCTTATTTTTGAATTATTATTTCCACTGATTTATGATTATATAGACTTTCTAATAAAATGTACATTATATACACATTATTAATCTAAAATGTATCAATAATATATATAATAACTATTCCGAATTTTTTATCTGTAGTGTTATTAATAATTTAGTATAATTCATAAATATCATTTTTATTTAATAAACCTACATTTAGCAAACATTTTATATTATTTATACTACTTTTCACCATATTAACTATTTCCATTTTCGCAATTTAATGTAACTTATTAAATATATTCACATTTTTCAGTTCCTCTATTTTTGAATTATCATTTCCACTGATTTATATTCGATTCATATCAGTTGTTTTCTTGATGTGATAAAATATGCTGAAATATGTATTGAAAGTGGCAGTGATTTTAAAAGTCAACAGTGATGTGTAGTACATGTGATTACTATAAGCTACTATTATTAAATATTAGTGATGGATTTATTAGAAATTATGTGTGTTTAAAAGTTATTAATTCATCTATTTTCTTTACGATACTATATACTAAATATACTAGGTAATTATATATTTCACTTAAGTTCTCAAGATTATTAATATGAGTATTATATTTTTATTTAATATAGCTGATCGATACGGTTTGCTAAAGTATCAAAACTGAAAAATGTTAAAAATAGCATACAACACAAAAATAATAGTGTCGACCGGTTTCGAAGACAAGAAACAGCCTCTTCGTCAAGACACACAAGAAGCATAACTTTCACCCTTGAGAACTAAACCGGCGACTGATGTAAGAACAGAAAACTGAATTGAAACAGGAAAAGGGGGTTTTCAACGGCAATAGAGAGAGAAAAAGAAAAAGAATGGAACGGGACTGAACAGTTCAGTGGTTAAGGCACGGGGATTGCACTCGGAGGACCAGAGTTCTATTCTCGACTCTGTCCAAATTGCCCCCCCCCCTCTGTTCACGCAGAGTACGGGCACGTTAAATATGTGGGTCTGAAAAAGGGTACGGTTCTTGTGAATGTCGCCTCCACTGGATTCCGTTCAAAATTGGATGGCACTGTGCAGACCGTCCAAGAAGATATCTTGCACATTCGGGTATGTCAAAACGGTCTGGGTCGAAAAAAAGAAAGGAACAAGGGGTTGGACACAATGAATGAACCATAAAATGCAGAAGAGGAAAGTGAACGTTCAACAAAGGATTTTAATATTTTATTGGTGCTTGAAATCCTAGTGCTTTGAATCCTTTGTCGGACGTGCACTTGCCTCTTTGATATTTTACCGTTCATTAATCATGTTCTACCTCGTGTTCCTTCCTCCTTGTTTTTTTTTTTTACCTCTTTTTTCATCTCTTGCCGTTAGCAATCTCCTTTCTCTGCTTTAGTCACGTTTGCTTTACTTACATCAGTAGCCAATCTAGCTTTCACAAGTAATTGTTATCGCTTTCTGTGTGTCCTAAAGAAGAAGGCTGTTTCTTGCCTTCAAAGCCAGACGACACTATTATTTTTGTTGCATTCTGCAATAAACAAAGTTATTTTAGTTCTATTATCTGATTAATAATTATATTGTGAAGTATGTAATTGAATAGAATTACACGAATTAAATGGTAACAATCTATCAATATTAAAATTTAAATAGCACTTGCGGATTTCATGCATTTACATCAAAATAAAGAGGATAGAAAAGTTTTAAAATAATAATACCAGATAGTCCAAAGTAAAAAATAATCGATATCTCGCTGGTTTCGAATAATCTCCCCATAGATTCGCAAGTTCTTGTTTAATGATCAAAATCACAAAAAAACACTTTTAAGAAGACATCAGAAAGCTTTAAATCCTTGCGCATGTTATAGAACGGAGCTAAAATAAAAACTTATCAGAAAAGAAACGCTCTTCGGTCAAAAATTTTATAGAAAAGGCACGCAAAGAGGGAAAACCTGAGTTACCCTTTCCGCGCTTGGTAATAGGCAGGCAACTTCTTAAGTAGGGAAAACTTTTTTTTTTCACCCTCCTTTTGTGTCGCCAGTTCGTTAACTATGGTCGCATCGCCATTATGATGAGTCCTTGCGCTGCAAAGTAATTATGTTTCGCGAAGGAACATTTCCAGTGGGATTGCGCGCGAGCAACAATTATCCCTAATGGAGGTAGTCTGTCATTGTGTAGTTTTCCCTTGAAAATCCCTCTGACATTTTCTCTTGTACCATCAAATCAAATTTATTGAGCATTCAAATTGACTTTAAAGCCTTTCCACACCCCAAAAAAAATCCTTTAGGCTTGACTTCTTTATATCCTTGAGACTTATTTATTTCAAAGGAAAGGTAGAAAAGTAAGTTCATTTCTGTTAGGAAATGCAAAGCTGTCTGAGCAAAGAAACTTCCTACGAGAAATTTTCGAGAGTTTCAAAGACTAGTTAGCAGGAATCGACAATAAAATTGTTACAGAAGGCATTTATTTAAAATAATATGGTTATTGGCGATTTGCTGTTCTATTCAAGAATGATACAATGAACAGAACTTGCATGAACAGAAATCTAGTCTGTTTAAAATGTCCTTCAATTTGAATTCCAGTAATAATATTACTTTGGACAAGCATTGTAGGTGTCACTATGTTAGAAGCCCTAATAATACGACTTTCCGAAAAGCATTTATTGCCCTCCGTATACGCGTTTCTTTCGTTTCTGGTGTATATTTCTACTAATTAGAAAATACTCTGCAACTTTGTAATTAGTTTTTTTCCTCTGCCTCGCTTTGTTGTTATCCTAACTTTACATTCTCCGATAGGGGCGCTTTAATCACTTTTATTCGATCTGCCATGGTCACATTACTGTAGATAGACATAACGTACTCATGGATATTTCCCTACAAAGTTATTCTGGCACTTAAGGGCTTTACTAGGAGCCCTGTATTTGCCAAGACTCCGTTGCTTTGTTATTTCCATTTGTGCCCATTTCGTCTTTTTGACTTCGGGTTTGTTGGTCTTTTCAGCACTGACAAAGAAGATCCAAAGTATTTTTGAAACAGCTGCATGCTGCTTTATATATTAATTTGTGTGTAATTCCATCATTTAATTTTTCCTTATCCTTTGCAAAAAATGTTTTTACTTATTAAACTCGAAGCTGGATGTTTCATGAAAAGTCAGTTTGGTTACAGCAGTTTGTTTCTAAACATATTTTCTAACAAGAAAAGTTTGAATTTATAATTTAGGAATAGGGAAATCTATCATTTCATAAATATAAAAATCCACACTCCTAGAATCTTTTTCATCACTGACGAAGGGGGCCTATAGTATTCTCAAAACAGCTATATGCTGCTTTGTATGCTAATTTTTGCGTAATTTCCTTGTGTTAATTTTCCTTATCCTTTACAAAAAAAGTTTTTACTTATTAAAATCGAAGCTGGATGTTTCATGGTTTGGTTACATCAGTTTGTTTCTAAACATATTTTCTAACAAGAAAAGTTTGAATTTATAATTTAGGAATAGGGAAATCTATCATTCCATAAATATAAAAATCCACACTCCTAGAATCTTTTTCATCACTGACGAAGGGGACCTATAGTATTCTCAAAACAGCTATATGCTGCTTTGTATGCTAATTTTTTGCGTAATTTCCTTGTGTTAATTTTCCTTATCCTTTACAAAAAAAAATTTTACTTATTAAAATCGAAGCTGAGTAGATACATCAGTTTATTTCTAAGCACATGTTTCTAACAAGAAAAGTATGAGTTTATAATTTACGAATAGGGAAAATTTATCATTTCATAGCTATAAAAATCCCCACTCCCAGAATTCATATTCTTGAAGCTTTAGATGCTCCTATAAAGACTCCCGGGGGTGCCGTTTTTCTTTTGTAGATTATACAAATATACCCACTGTTGGAAGTATATAAACCTTTCATTTCATAATTCATAGCGCATTACTTTTTCGTTTGTGAATATTCCTTAAAGTATGCTCATTTTGGAAGCTCGGAAATATCTATCATAGAAATGACTTCGGACGAGCTGAAAAAACGTTATCCCATGATTACGCAACGCAGAATTTAATATTTTTATAATTCAGCTTGTAGGTTGCGTTCTTCTGCTATATTCAAAATGATCTAGAATTCTTAACTTATTTTTAATTATTGCAAAGAATAGAAGAATAGTCAGACGAGGAAAGTCGTAAAATTCAGTTAAGTTTCCGTTTATTTGCAGATGAATTCGTTAATGAAAAAAAGCACTAGGAAAATTAGCATTAGGAAAAATTTAGCACTAAGAAATTTTTAAGCAAATCAGACAATATGAAAGGTGTATCCTTATATCTTGACTCATTAATACTTTTTATAAGAAAAATTGATTGTAAGAACATCCCCGTGTTTAGACGAAGTATGAGCACGATAAATCTGTAAGTCCAAAAGTCCATCCGAGAGGGGATGAGTTAGGGAAAGGATAACTCCATCGGTCTATGTGGTTGTCATCCCCATTAGGTTCCGGTCTAAATTGGGTGGCAATTTCTCGGCTACCCAACCTTACACTTTCGGGTAAGTCGGGAAGTCTGAGTAGAAGGAAAGGATGAATGTAAAACATATTTTATGCTTACAAATTCTTAGATTTTATACGCTGAATTTAAGATTTTCATTAAGTTAAGCTGGTTGGATTATTTCTCATTATTCTTGACCTAGCTGATTTTTGACTCTCCATCTCTATTACGTATCATATCCCTGTCCGTTGAAATTGTGGTCAAATTATAAAGTCATGTCTAAGATTGGGCTGGAACTTTTGATCCCCATACCATCGCTCTACTAGCTGAACTACTCAGATTCGAAAAGAAAATTCCCATTATTCTCCCCTATGGACGATACGTAGTAACTTCAAAGAATTTATATTTTTTCCCCTTTTACTATTCTTGTATCTTCTTCTTATGCACACACATATGTTAAAGATATCGGTCACGTATCAGCATGAATTCATGACTAAATAGAGGAAGTCCCTCCTTGAATTTTCAAGCCCCCTTCTTGAATTGTCATTTTTCAAATTCGCCATTAGAGGCGCTGTAATTGCTTTCATTCGATGAGCCATGGTCATTTTATTTCACGTACACTTAAATTTTGTACCTTTAGGTACAAAAGCTAGGTGTGGCTATAATACAGTGCTCTTGAACTTTCGATTTTGCAATTGACATGTTTTCAGTGTCTTGCTCAATTATAAATTTAAATTTGAGAACTTTTCTTCAAATTCGTCATTGGGAGAGCTGCAATTGCGTCTATGGTCATTTTACTTTACCTACAACTGAATTTTATACCTCTCATACTTTTCAGCAACTATTTAGGTGATTCTGAACTTTAACATTACACCCAGTTTCTATGCAAAGACTACACAACTGCCTTCTTCAACAATATTCGAATCTTCGAAATTCAACACACTTAACGGTTCACTGGCAATCTATAGCAAAACTTGAAAGTAATCATTCGTTTTTATCATCAGATTAAAAAAAAAACTATTAGCACATACTTACAAATAAGCAGTCGTTGATCTAAGGAGGAAATGGCTTTTCATTATTCAATTCGTATCCGGAGTTTTGCTACTTCCCTTCGTTTAACGCCATTAATATCCAATCTCCTGGCATTATTACTGTGGTAATGATTTTTCGGGCGCGCCTGCTCCTTTCAAACGCATTACATTCACCGGAAGAATTCCATGTCCTTATAACAATTTTTATCACAAATATTTTATCATTTTTTCGCAAAAACAGCTTTTTACCTCACGAGGTATCGTTTTCCCATATCGGCTGCCTAGTAAATATTCTGTGAATAAAGAAAGTGATTGATAAGCACCCCACCGTAAGTAGAAATCAATTTTGGGGCAATTACGTAAGCATTTTTTCCATATTCAATCCAATGGAAGTTTTTTTTAGCTTATTAAGCAAGCAAACTTTATATTTTCTCGAAATTCAGCTTTTTTGGCTAACATAAAATTACCTATGGGAAGGGTGAATGTATAATAAAAAGTTTCCCATCTCCTGCTATAAAGTCATGAGAAATTCAATCACGCTTTATAAATGTATAAAATTAATACTCATCGCTTAATCGATTCTGTAATGGCTAACTTTTAATGACATAATAAAACTTAAAAGTATTAATGAGATGTGGCATTTTTTTCTAATTGTCCTTAAAAGCGTGAAGTAAATAATTGGTAATGAAATATCTTAGGAAAAAATTCTGATTTTCAAGTATTGATTACTATGCTATGTCAGTTCCAGTACTGTCTAATTGGCGTCTAATTAAAGGTGTGACTGATAACGATACGAAATTGAAGGTTCAGGCATTATCTAACTGAGATTGCAGTTAGATGAGGCCTGAGATGCAGTTAGATAATGCCCGTTATTAATAATCGTAAAAAAAATTACAGTTACTAATAATTGTAAAAAACAGGTAAAACATATTCACTGCCATCCAAGAGTTAAGTACGGAACATTAAACCGGGCACAAATCGTTAAGTTCTACATCGATCGACTATAAAACAAACTTTGATGCTGCAGCCGGGGCTCGAACCACGGTTATTCGTACTAGCCAGCCAGCGCTCTCCCAATTGAGCTACTAGGACAAAATTTAAGTTCTTATCATCAAAATGGTCTCTACATTTTTTTTCCTCTCTTTAATTTCAGATATTGACAATCTGACTGACCACCTACAATTTTTACCTCAGCTTAGCCTCCAGGTTAGCTTCCTACGTAGTCGTCCAACTCCCGATTGTAGGTGGTAAAAATTGTAGGTGGTCAGTCAGATTGTCAATATCTGAAATTAAAGAGAGGAAAAAGAATGTAGAGACTATTTTGATGATAAGAACTTAAATTTTGTCCTAGTAGCTCAATTGGGAGAGCGCTGGCTGGCTAATCTTTGCCGATTGAAAAATCGCACCGTGTTTCATCCGATTTACTCATTTTTATCGATGATTATAGTGCCTATAGCCTCACAGGTAGGATTATCAATTCGTATTCAGGTTATAATTGTTAACCTCTCAACTGTTGATTCATATTTATATTCAGGTTCAGATTGTTAACCTCTCAACTGTTGATTCATATTTGTATTCAGATTCAGGTTGTTAACCTCTCAACTGTTGATTCATATTTATATTCAGATTCAGGTTGTTAACCTCTCAACTGTTGATTCATATTTATATTCAGATTCAGATTGTTAACCTCTCAACTGTTGATTCATATGTATATTCAGATTTAGATTGTTAACCTCTCAACTGTCGATTCATATTTATATTCAGATTCAGGTTGTTCACCCCTCAACTGTCGATTCATATTTATATTCAGATTCAGATTGTTAACCTCTCAACTGTTGATTCATATTTATATTCAGATTCAGATTGTTAACCTCTCAACTGTTGATTCATATTTATATTCAGATTCAGATTGTTAACCTCTCAACTGTTGATTCATATTTATATTCAGATTCAGGTTGTTAACCTCTCAACTGTTGATTCATATTTATATTCAAATTCAGATTGTTAACCTCTCAACTGTTGATTCATATGTATATTCAGATTTAGATTGTTAACCTCTCAACTGTCGATTCATATTTATATTCAGATTCAGGTTGTTCACCCCTTAACTGTCGATTCATATTTATATTCAGATTCAGATTGTTAACCTCTCAACTGTTGATTCATATTTATATTCAGATTCAGATTGTTAACCTCTCAACTGTTGATTCATATTTATATTCAGATTCAGATTGTTAACCTCTCAACTGTTGATTCATATTTATATTCAGATTCAGATTGTTAACCTCTCAACTGTTGATTCATATTTATATTCAGATTCAGGTTGTTAACCTCTCAACTGTCGATTCATATTTATATTCAGATTCAAAATTTTAATCCCTTCACAATACTTCCTTTTTCATCTACATACTATGTATTGCAAGGAGAGTAAAAACTTCAGAGAAAATTTTATTAATAAAGAAAGCAAGTAGCTTTTAAGTGACTTGCTTTCTTTAGAGTAGAAAACACTCAGAGCAGCTTATACTCTAGAAAGCACTGAAAACTCTTTATTTTGCTGTACTCACAATGAGAAATAGTTGTAAAAGTGTGGTGGTGGTGGTGAATATATTGCCCATGTTATTACAGGTTTAAAATAAGTCGTTTTGCATTCAACGTTTCAATTACATGACGCTAATTTAAATTTGCATTGTCTGTGCAATAAAATGTTCAAATTTCTTGATTTCTATATTGTAGTACCAAGTAAGGGCCAGAGAAAACTAAGCTTCTCGGCTCAATCTCTTCTCACAGCCGAATTTACAAGGAAAGACAAATTTAATTTCTATGTATGTATTTCTATTTACTACACAAACAAGATTCAGGTATTGTTATAGGAAATAAATATGCATTCTGAAATAGCAATAAACCTTTTTCAACAAATAAATAAAATATTAAATCCCGATATTTAGTGTCACTCCATAATTTTTCTGGCAGTGTAAAAAATGTATCCTAACACTAAAAATTCGGAGACCCAGCTTATCTTGTAGAAAAAATAAAAGCTTTCAAAACCAAATGAAAGCTTTTATGGACAGCATAAAATCCTGACTTAGCGATTCCATTTTAAATTTACAACTTTGTTAGAATATCGTCGGGATTTTCTCAAATAATTGAATACTTCCTGACTATAGGTCGGTGTAAATTGAGTTTCACATTCCACTTTATAAAATTTTTAACCATTTTATCATAAATTGAATTTAATTTCATTTTTTCACCAAATATTTTTTACTTTTATAAAGACATTTTGCACATTTTAAATAAAATTTGTATATCACGAATTACGCGTCTCTGTGAAGAAAATCATCTTCCCTACATCCGAGCTCAGTAATAACCTATTAAGAATCCTTCACAGGATAGGGAAGTTTTCAACCCCCAAAGTTATATTTTCTTAGATAAGATATATTTTCATGTCATTTTCTCAGAATTTAGCAAGGGTGGCACAACCTATGATAACGTCATGTCACTATACCAAGCATAAACTGCATGCATTCGAAAAGGAATAAATGCAATTTGGAAGAGAATGAATGCCCTTAGGAAAGGAGTAGGTGCAATTTGCATGAATTTAACATCGCATTGTAATTCAAGAACTTTTGGCTTAAGATTCTAAGTCCTTTTCGCAAGGCCGAACACCAAATTAGCCCTTTCATCAAGTTGATGGCATAAATTGCTTCTTTTCAGATTTCTCTCAATTGACGTTCTAAAAATATTTGCAAATAATTTTTTTTCTCAAATAATCTTGCATTAGATCTGAATCTTATTACAATATATATCATGTGGTTTATGCAATAATAGAAACAACGGAATATTTATTATATCTGTTAGGAATGTGTCCCTGAAAACGTTTCCTGTAGATATACATTTCACTAATTTTTATTAATCTTATTATTAATTTTTATTCCTTTTTACTTAAATATTTAAAACATTTAATTTAAAACATTTATTGACGAGGTGACCCCATCTCCACATGTCACCTACTCTCTCTCTCTTTCTCTCTCTCTCTCTCTCTCTCTATATATATATATATATATATATATATATATATATATACATATATTTGTAGCTTTAACGGTAGAATACCTCTTTTTATTGCCTTTACGCAGTACGGTTTTTATTACTCTCTTTGGCAACAGCAGTTCACTTCTTTTCATTTCTGCGTATGGCAACATTGGTGTAGTCATATATTGCTCGTCATGGTTGTACTTAAGAGGTGTATTTTAAGGTATTTATATTTACTTTATTTTTTTCCAATCTTTATGCTTGTCGTCCATATAACACAAGTTTATAGATAAAATCTATCTTGTGTTTCAGAAACAAGCATTTTTGTGTTCATTTCGAAGGGATATATGGACTTGAAAAAGAATTTTTTCGAAATGAACTATTCTTAAGCCTAGAGATCTTCCACGTGCAAGCTTTTTTGCTTGATTTTTTTGTTTTCCTATTTTCATTCCTCACCTTTGAAATTTGTTGATTATCTTTGTCTTTATGACCTGCATTACGTTTCATAATTTCCTCTTTATGGTTGAATTTTCTTTATTTCACTGTATTTTGTAGGCAAATTTTAAGATAGTGTATTATGAGTTACTACTTACATTTACATTCTACCATTGGATTTACAATTTTATATTTATATATATATATATATATATATATATATATATATATATATATGAAGTTTTTTTATTGAAAACTATTCATAAACTATGGTAAGTATAAAAAACTCATCACTAGCATATCTGTTACAAATAAGTAACTATAGACCAAGACTAAGGATAAAAATGGTAGGTAACTTATCACTATAATGGAACGGGGATGAAGGGAATATTAGTATACATAAATCACAATTAAACAGGTATATATATAAATACATATAAAATGAAAAAGCAAAAACGGCAAATATGAGAAAAGGCAATAATAATTAGCTCAAGATTAAAGATCAAGACATAGAGAACAATCAATTGAAACTGCATAAAAAATGGCGGTTAGTTCGAAATTGCATTCTTATCAGGACAGCCATATAATTCGAATTAAAACCAATAGAATAGCCAGTTTCTGTCAGTGGTGATTGTATATGACTATGGACACCATTGAAACTGTCTACTGGCTAGTGGCTAGTAATATATATATATATATATATATATATATATATATATATATATATATATTAATCATATAAGTACTGTATAGCAAAAATGAAAATAAGATGGTCCGAAGGGAATATTTGATATCAATAATGATATCAATATACGTCATATTTGATATCAATACGTCATATACGTCAATAATGATATCAATATACATATATTTGATATCAATATACGTCAAGCTTGTGAAAATGTTAAAGATAAAGATATCATTATAAATAAAACAGGTACTCATATATATATATATATATATGTGTGTGTGTGTGTGTGTGAATTAAAGTAGAATATTTAAAGAGATATAGCAAAGTATCCAAAACAAACAATAAAATTCAATGTATTTGAATTATTTTGCTAAAACTACTAGTTATACATGCTTGATATATTGCATTTATACTCTTTGGTCATTTATTTTTCTAATTTTCCAATTACTCCTGCAATTGGCAACATTGGCCTCGTCTTTTATTGCTAATGGTTAGGACATATGCAGTATTTTCTCAGGTATTTTTATATTCCTATTTTATTTTTCAATCTTTTTGCTAGTAGTCCAAGTAGACAGAGTTTATAGATATTATCTATCTCTGTCGTCTGAAACAAGTATTTTTTGTTCATTTTGAATATGTACTTAGACTTAAAAAAAAATTTATTCAAAATGTACATCTTTTTAGACCTAGTGCTTATCCACTTGCATAACTTTAATGCTTGGTTATTTTATGTTTTTCAGTTTTCCAATCCTCACCATTGATATTTGTTGAATATAGCTTGACGACTGGATATATGTATTTTTTTCACCTCTTGATTGATGATTCTCTATTTTATCCTTCTTTTTAAGTTGTTGGTATATATATATATATATATAATTCGATATATATATATATATATATATATATATATATATATATATATGAATAGATAGATATATAGATATGTGTGTGTATATATGTATGTATAACTACAAAAAATAAAAATTAAAGAAGTTTTTTCCTACACCGCACTTTCTTTCTTTTTCTATTCTAAAAAGTTGTTGACGGCTGCTAGGGTCATTCTAAAAACGCCTCTGGTTTCATTTTTCTAAGAAAACAGGTTTTAGTATCAAGAGAGATTAACAGATGGCGCTACGATTTCCCTCTATAGCTGTTGCCATGAATTATACAGAAAAGAGAAGGCAGGAAATGTGGTTGATGCGGAGAGATAGGGAGGAAAGTAAGTTAAAGTTACTGTGCCCCTCCGGAACCCAATTCCACTCACAATTTATTTTCGTTCTAAATGGAACAATTTGATGACGTTTTGATTCCCCATCATGTAGCTTTGCCAGTCGCATTATCGTCGTTACAAGGTGAAAAAGAAGCCTCAGCAACCGTGTTTCTAACCCTCTTTTCTACAATTCGAAGAATTTATTACTTAGTTACATACAACCAACTTGCGTCCAATATAAACAAAGAAAACTACGAAAGAAAAATTAGTTCTTGAGCATGAGCCTCCAGACGATATTTTCATCCATTCATATTCAATGGTATTTAGTTCTACTTGTTTCACAATCATTATCAGAATAAAAGTAAAATGTTGCAAAAATTATATAAAAAAATTCCCTCCGCACTGGCCGCCTACAGCAATTGCTCTCCTATATCCTCAGATACATACGAACCACGCACTTTTCCAATAAGTATTATTAACTATTACACAACTCCTAATGGCGGGCAACGGCCCTACAGTGCTGAAAACACCGGTTCTCGTTAGATCACCGAAGTCCAGCAGCATCGGGCGCGGTTAGTACTTGGGTGGGTGACCACCTGGGAACACCGCGTGCTGGTGGCACATTTCGGGAGCGGTAGCCCGGTGGTTTGCGCGCTGGATTTGCACGCTGCCACAACTGCCGCCGTGTTTATGCGGAGTACGATCACGTTAAACATGTGGGTCCGTAAGTCCTTCCGAGAGGTTGGTGGTAGGGGAAGGAGGGTACAGTCCCTGTGGATGCCTCCCCCACTGGGTTCCGGTCTAAATTAGGTGGCACTTCCCGGCCGTCCAAACGGTTACCTTACACCTTTCTGGTAGGTCGGACGGTCTGGGTCTCAACAACAACTCCTAATGACAACCTTCCACAACGCCAGCTTAATTTTTTTGGAATCAATTTGAAAACCGATCCATCTCTAAAAATTGATTCCACCCCATTATAGAATCGCCGACGTTACCGGGATCGCAGAGACAGTAAAATTAACTGTGGTCCCGATATTACCTCCGAACTAAATGTATAGGTCAACCAAACGCGCACTGACTCTTTGCAGCTCCTCAAATACCGTCTTTGACCACACTTGTGAAGCACTTGCCGACAACCCTCCACCACCCACAACCCTTCTGGGAATCCATTTGAAAACCGATCTGATCTAAAAATTGATTCCAATATAGAATCATCGACTTGCCTGGCCAGCCTCGTGATTGGTCCTTGAAATCTGAAGTTCTTAATAGGCTGTTAGTGAACAGAAAAATCATACCTTAATGCAAATGAGGAAAATGACAACAAAATAGTTATCGTGGCCTTGCATACTTTATCGCCACAATAAAAACAACAAAAAATAAATTAGAGGCTTTTAAAATTTAAAGATGTTGTTTAAATCATTTTAGAAGCGAAATAATAAATAAATTTGGCGTAAATAAACGAGTTACTGTGCAAAGCATGCAGTAAGATTGTGAAGCGGCATGAAAACATCTGGAAATTTTCAAGACTATTGACTGACAATATACCGTCCTTTAAAATTAAAATATTTTTAAAATTCATAATTTAATGCAATGATGAGCTCAAATTTGCAGCAGTTAATTGCTAAGAAATTGGGGGACTGTACACAAATTCAATGGCGAGTCGTGTCAATTTGTCAACAAATTATCCCATATTAAGCATACCTATAAACCCCCTTTTAAACAAAGTATTAAGTGTTTAAAAAACTTTTTGGGACATCCTGATAAATCCTAAAGGCATGCCATTAAATGAAATGTAAAGAAAATACCTTGAAATGTTTTATTTACAGACCCCAACGCTAGACCGAGATGATGGATTTGCAGACGAGCAAAAGTGATTTAAGTCATAAAATTCAATGTTTCATATCTCGGTAATTTTTGATCGCAAAGGAGTCGAACATTTTTTAGTTTTACATGTTAACGTATAAAGAATTTTTTCGTAGTTGGATAATTTTGGATTGAGGGGATGCATAAAAAGTTAGATCTCGTAATTTTCAGACAAATATGTTTCTCAATTTAAAACTGTTATACGTTAAATTGTAACCTTAATTAAAGCATTTTGATAATTGGAACTATGTATCTACGACTAACGGTTCAGGATATAAAAGTCGTTCCAAGGCTTTCTAGAACACCCTATATATTTTATGATTTATTTCATGACTCATTGTAGGTTTTAATATATATATATATATATATATATATATACATATAAAAATAAGTATATCACGAACAGAACTCCTATTTAAGTAAAGGAGAAAACAGAAACCTTACAGAGGATGTGGCGCTTAGCAGCTTTGCATCCAGAGTGGCATATAAGGATATAAACAAGTAGAAAAAATAAGCGAGAACAGGAGTGACCATATGATTTGCATAGAATGGCAGGGGTGGATTGCGACACCCCTTTCCCGCTTAAAGCAGCTTTTACGACCCGGGCAACGCTCACGGCACCAATGTAACTCAATGGTCAATCTCCCACATGTGCAAAGACAGAAGCACCCGAACGGACACAAAAGCAAAGATGGAACCAAGCATGGAAGAGATACACCCTACAATCCAGCTTGAAAACACAACATTTTATAAGGGAAAGTCGCACATGCGCGATAAGACTTCATGATGATAGGATCGCAGATATGAAAATATATATGATTAAGAATACTCATTTAGAATCAAACAATGCACAATTTCTTTCTTTGAAAAAGGAATAGTAATAATGTTGTAAAAAATATCTAGGGTAATTTCTTTTTAATGCATCATTTATTATTTTATTACATTCATAAATGCAGTCTTTTTTAAAAGTACTGTAGTTTCTGTTTCTTCTGAAGTACCCGGCAATAATATTACTGAATATATTTTTAGTGAGGTTTGAATTCCAATCAATAATATTATTAATTTTGATATTGTATGAATTTCTCTTGTCGTGTATGGTTGTATAAATTCCATACTGTTGGTGTTTTCTTATTGACAAGTCCAGGAAGTCTGTCGATCCATCCTCATTGATCGGGTTTTCAATTAAGTCTAATTCCCTTGGGTAGAATGCAAAATCTATGTCAGGGTTGTTTGCATAACCCCCTAATATCACATCGTCAACATAACGCACTGTATAAAAGAATTGGTATGGATATTAAATCAGTAAAATTTCCATACTTGATCCTTATTCCCAAGTTACACAAAAAACCAGTCAAGTTCCGTACTGTAACAGTGGGATGCGGATCGTACCTGGAACAAGCAAATAAAAAACTTCTGAAATTACTCCAATATGTTATAACTGATATTAAGAAGCAAAACTCCATAATGTTAAAAAACGGACAGGAATTGATAGACCGACTGAAATTTTGCCATAAAGATTTGAACTTCAGAAGCTACGATTTCCGGGATCTGTTTAATAACATCGATTTAACAAACCTACAAATGATCTTGAAAGAATTACATGAGGAATATAATTTAAAACCATATATAACTCTCAGAAGATATTTGGATTTGATTGAGTTAGTATTGAATGAAAACATACTATATGACGGTACGCATTACTACAAACAGGTCAAAGGCATACCCATGGGTGGTGCATGCTCATCAATATTGGCGGATATTTATCTATCCAAATATGAAAGAGGAACCCATATATTATCGGAAATACCTTATTTCCGTTATGTTGACGATGTGATATTAGGGGGTTATGCAAACACCCCTGACATAGATTTTGCATTCTACCCAAGGGAATTAGACTTAATTGAAAACCCGATCAATGAGGATGGATCGACAGACTTCCTGGACTTGTCAATAAGAAAACACCAACAGTATGGAATTTATACAACCATACACGACAAGAGAAATTCATACAATATCAAAATTAATAATATTATTGATTGGAATTCAAACCTCACTAAAAATATATTCAGAAATATTATTGTCGGGTACTTCAGAAGAAACAGAAACTACAGTACTTTTAAAAAAGACTGCATTTATGAATGTAATAAATGATGCATTAAAAAGAAATTACCCTAGATATTTTTTACAACATTATTACTATTCCTTTTTCAAAGAAAGAAATTGTGCATTGTTTGATTCTAAATGAGTATTCTTAATCATATATATTTTTATATCTGCGATCCTATCATCATGAAGTCTTATCGCGCATGTGCGACTTTCCCTTATAAAATGTTGTGTTTTCAAGCTGGATTGTAGGGTGTATCTCTTCCATGCTTGGTTCCATCTTTGCTTTTGTGTCCGTTCGGGTGCTTCTGTCTTTGCACATGTGGGAGATTGACCATTGAGTTACATTGGTGCCGTGAGCGTTGCCCGGGTCGTAAAAGCTGCTTTAAGCGGGAAAGGGGTGTCGCAATCCACCCCTGCCATTCTATGCAAATCATATGGTCACTCCTGTTCTCGCTTATTTTTTCTACTTGTTTATATCCTTATATATATATATATATATATATATATATATATATATATATATATATATATATATATATATATATATATATATATATATATATATATATTAATAAAAATTGAACAGATATTTTAATATAATTTGATTCAATCGAAACATTTATTTATAAACGAGAATTTAATTATCCAAACTGGTTTAGTGTCGGTAGGATCATGCGTTCAAAAGTTGGAGCATGAACGAACAAGCCAAACAGCTGAGTATTACTCGCAAACTTCAAAATAAAATGAAGTAATAAAGTTCACCTGCGTTTATTATCACCATAAAGGAAGTTCCACACCCTTACAGCAAGCGCCATTCCCTGTTAAACAAACATTCCCTAAACCTTTTTTTTTTCATCCGATCATTTGAAAATCAATACAGACTAAGATTTTGTATAAATAAACCGAGCTGCAAACTTCTGTTTCTATTGGCGTATGCTTTCAAAAGTTAAGCCTGACAAAGGGTTAAGCTGAATCATGTAATTCGCTTGATTATATCAAAACCTCAGGCTCCCTGTAGATAAGCAAAATTTTTAATATTTCGAAAAAAGGTTGTCAGTCTGAAATAAAAATTACATTAAAAAGGGATGTTGCAAGTGTTACTTTTGCAACATCCCTTAACGCACATATTTTTCTGTAATTTTCTTTTCAACATTCGAAAAAAAAAATTATTTAAAAAATTGAAGATTTTCCTCAAGCTACTCGAAAATCAATAAGCCTCTGACACTTATCCATAGAAATAATAGTACTAAATTTTATTTCGATTTCCTCAATTTGTTCTAAAATAAAAAAAACATCAGAGTTGGAGTCAACAACCATGGGCCTGTATTCTCTTCAGTGACAGGTCGACGTTCTGTTTAATCTCTGATTCAAATCGATGTTACATCTGGAATGAGACATGGGGATGGGATAGCCCAGTGGTTAGAGCTCTAAAACTGCGCTCAAAAGACCCGAGTTCGATTCCCGTCTCTGCCCAAACTGTCCCCGTGTCTACGCGAAGTGCGTTAAATCTGTGGGTCTGAAAGTCCTTCCGGGAGGCTGGTGACAGGGGTAGAAGGATAGGTCCTTGCGGATGTCAACCCCACTGAGTTCCGATCTAAATTGGGTGGCACTATCTGCCCGTCTAAACAAATACTTTACACTTTCGGGTAGTTCGGATCTTCTGGGTCGAAAGAAAAAAAGAATGAGCCAAGAACACGAAATCTTTACGCCAATATTACAGAATATGACCGTTACAGAGATTCAGATCTGATGATATAATATGGGGCGCATAATGATCAATGGACGTACTTCCCTGCTTGCACGTGTTAGACCACAACCGGTCTACACTCAGGCCGTAGCGCCAGAATCATGAGGTGACGCTAGAAGGGGAGCTCTCGCTAACTTGGGAAAACTTGCAAATTGAGAGTTAAAAAATATTTCAAAATCATTACACTTTTACTCATTTCTATGCCTAAATTTTAGCACAGTTAATTTCATAAAGATTATCTAAACTTAGATGGGGGGGGGGGGTATATTTTTTTACTGGTGCTCCCACAAAGCAAGAACTACTCTGTCTAAATGATTACAAAATCATACATAATCTAGATCCTTTTACAGTTACAAACCCAGTGTTAATGAATATTAAGTAGCTTTCATTTTTTTTTCTACTACTGTAAACAATGCAATTAATATGACATCAAAATTTCTACAACCATATGTATAATAGCAAAAAAAATATTGTGTAACAATTCTATTTTTACATATAATTTGAAATATTTTCGCATTGCTGATGAGAAAAATTACTTCAATTGATTTCTAATACATATTAGAGTTTTGAATATTGAATACTTTTAATGCAAAGGATACTTTTTGCCTCTCAATGTTAGATGGATATAATGATTTTAATGTTAACACGTGAGAAAATTTAAGGAGTTTATCTTTTTCAAAGTTGTATAGATTCCGTAAATCAGAAAAATTTGCCTCTTTAAGGTTTTCATTATTTTGGAAATCAGGTTACTGCAATTTAGTGTCTTTTATATTTAACCAATTATTTCTTATAGATTTTAATAAATGAACAGGATCATACATCAAATACAGAGGTATATCAGGATTACTTGGATTATATACAGCATCATTCAATTTATCGTGTTTCTTAAAAAAAGCAAACATGCTTTTATTAATATTGTTGTTATCAGTAATAACAGACAATACATTAGGGTCAAGTTCTTTTAACTTGCAAATTAACATAGATGCCGAATTATAGAGCTTTTGTTCCGTAAATGTTGAAACTGGGGCAATTGCTATTACGTCTTTATAATTCGAAAACATAGATGTAATCAAAAACACTTGGGCAGTTTTTGCTTTTTCATTACTATCAAAACAATCACCGGTAACTTTACCACATTTAAACGTATACCTAGGATCAACATAAATCTCATCAATTAAGAGAGAGACAAATTTTTGGCCTTCGTTTAAACATTGTACCCTACATTTTAAATAACTAATACACGGATTAAAAAAATCTGAATCCATATTTAACTTTTTTGAAATTCTACTTAATGTTCTCAACATGAGGCAATGTCAATTCAATGCACCTTTGAATTTCTAAATGCCTTATAGCACGAAGAACTAGATAAGTATATTTTAAAGCATAGAATAAACAGTTCTTGCAGTTTTACTTGTTCAATTAAATGTCTAATTTGGCGGTGCAAATTTCTAAACATACCTGCTTCTGTTTCTCCAACAGCTTCACTGCGGCTTCGATATAATTAAGTTGTGATGGAGTAGAATGCACAGTTTCACATGCACTTATTAATAAATCCAGATCACGTTTATTTGTAATTAGACTAAATTGTATTCCACATTTTTGTAGCTGCTTTTCACTGCACTGGAGATTTTCAAAAACACATCGAACGTTTTTTCTTGGCATATGCTGATACTCGCAATAACACATGGCACAGATGATGCATTAATGCGAACTTTAAAAATATACAGCTTGTCAGCGATTGAAAGGTAGGTCCAATTTTCTCCTTGAATAGTACAAAAATAAACCTTGATATCTTCTAAAGTTGGCAGGCTGCTATTTTGCTGCTCTTGTTGAAAAATCATTATACTTTTAGAAATTGCCATATAGTTCGACCGGCAACCGGGAACGGAACACGTGCGACGCATTGATAATTACGTAGATATAAACTATTTAAAAAATGGCTCTAAAGCCCCCATGAACGTTAGTTAAATGATAATAAAACATGAAAACAACTTATTATGCACAAAACACGATGCTATAAAACTAATAGAACATTCCGAAAACCTCAAAAACGTTTTGCAATTATCAACCACTCCACGAGGGACACTGACCGCACTTGGATTTTTGTTCTCTTCTTTCCGAATGCTCCCCTCTTACCGTGACGTCACGACAATTTCTCCTCAGTGGTGCCACGGCCTGTGTGTAGACCGGCTGTGGTTAGACAGAGGATCTGTGTCTGGCCATAGATATCGCGATGAAGAACCCTACGTAAAGCTTTTCAAAGGTGCGTGTGGATCTAGGTTTCTTTTTATGGTTGATAATGCGAGTCCACATCGAGCAAATCTTATCAATGAATTTATTGAAAGTGAAGGCATTGAGCGAATAAAATGGCCAGACAAATTTGAGCGGAAGTCGATATTGCTCATGGAATATCAATCTATTTAACAAACAATACTTAAAACAAGAAAGATTAATCATGCATAAAATATTGATTATGAAACACTTTCCGACTGAAAGGCAATTTTTTCTAAACATCTCTAAAATGCGATACATTCAGCGCTGATTTTTTTTTTGAATTATCACAGTAGAATAATTTATTTTACTTGAAAACTTAAAACTTCATCAAAAAAGGCAATACTATAAAATCGTCTGCTTCTCTATCTAAGTAAAATTAATGAATATTTCATTCTTATCACTTATATTCCAGACTCCAGACCTAAATAATTTTTCTTTAAAAAAATTCAGCAATTCTTATACAACTTATCTTACAATCACTTGTTTTGTTTACATTTTTTATATGTTAAAATTAGGCTTTGTTGTAGAAATAATCAAATTTTAATGATCATTTAAAATCAAAAATATTGTAATTGCGTAGGCATAGAATTTAGTTACACAGATAATATGCAGAAATAAAGCGGTTTTAGGACAGATGCAACACTAAATATAAATACAACAAAGATCAATCATGCATAAAGCATCGATTATAAAACACTATCCAACTGTAATTTTATTTAAACATCTCTAAAATACGATAAATTCAGCGGCGATATTATTTTAATTATCACAGAACTAAAATAATTTATTTTATTTGGAAAATTAAAACCATGGAAGTAAAAGTACGGTCTAATTCCATGCTTAAAACTTCATTCAAACTTTATTCAAATGACATCATCGAAATATAAAGCGCCTGGCTCTCTATGTAAAAGAAGTGAGTATTTCATTCATACACTTTTATTCCAGACTTCAATAAGACCAAAATAAGACTTTTACTCCAGACCAAAATAAAGCGGTTTTAGGACGAACGCAACACTAAATATAAATATAAGCGTTCCTTAAAAATCACGATTTTTACTAAGCAAAAAAAAAAAAATGCCATATTTTATTTTCCAATGAGTCACGTGATCTCTTCATATAATATGGATGTAATTATTATTTCAATTTTTATTTAAAAAACTACTTAACATAATTTGATGACATTTTTTTACTCATCTTACGCAATAATTTGAATATTTCCTAAAATTTCAAAGCAATTTGTGAATTTTAAATCCGCTTAAAAAAATGTTTGAAAAATTAAGTCCCATAGGGTCATTTTTTCAATTCGGGTTAAATCCGAAACTAATTGGGTGATATTATTCTTTGACATCCCCGTATATCCCACAGACCGACTCAACAACATACTAAAATTTCAATTTGATAGTCATTTTTATGGCAGTTATCGTGCGAACGGACAGACAGACAAAATGAACAAAGTCATAAACACCTTACAACTATGTTGGAAAGTGTTAATAAAGATACTAGTAATTGACTGTGATCGAGTAGTTGACCATGTGCAAGAGAAACAATCACAATAAAGTATCTAGCTGTGATTTTCTCAAAATGCGATATCAGAATGGTATCAGAATGGTACCAGTATGGTATCTGTTTGAGGAAATCACTTCTTTGAATGTTATTTTGAATTTTTCTCCGCACATGGTCGACGACGCACTCGCGATCGTATATTAAAAGATGTATTTCCCTACAAACTACAAGCTTTGCAAAGCAATGTTTGTAGGAATACATGGAACTTTGTATAATCTGCTTATATTTTCAATACAAATGAATGCTGTGCTTTTCAAAAAATATTAGAATTCTCTGAACTATTTACTTGTATTTTAAAATATGAAATTGATTAGAAATATTGCTTTTTTTTCTGCTCATATAGATGGCACATCGTGTTCAAATCTTTAAAATTTTCAATTTGAAAGCCTCTACTAAATGTACTTTTTTTTTGCAAATGTATTACTAATATATTACTTTTCTTTTATACATAATGTATAAGGAAGTATTGTGACGGGGTCGAAAATTCGAATTCGAGTTTTCAACGGGAGAGCACGTTTCAGGCATCCCTGATCACGAATCAAACATTTTTGAAGTGATGTGTGTGTGTGTGTGTGTGTGTGTGTGCGTGTGCGTGTGTGTGTGTAAAAGTATGTGTGTGTGTGTGTGTCAGTGAGTCTGTGGAGACGATAACTGACGAACGAATGGTCCGATTCGAACGAAATTTGGTACAAAAATCACAATCCGTAAACACTGGAAGCCTATTGTTTTTATACGCAATCGAATGTTCAGAACCCCCCTAAATTTTCGAGTAAAATTTTGAAAAAATCGTCAAGAAATGAAAACCGCTAATAAAGTTACGCAAATAGACATTTCTTATGTAATTTTTCATTAGAAAACGATTGAAATAAATTTTAGAACGCTAACATGAACCGTTCTAGAGATATTGCACATTTTTCAAAAAAAATTATCAAAAAGTTTTATAAAATAAAAATAAAAATATTTCCTATTGAGAAACATGTTCACTTTTCATATGTAATACCATGCGATAAATTGGGTGACATCATTCTCGTGGATCTAGCTCGTTCCATTCATGAAAAAAGATACGTTGAGTAATACTTTTGTATTTGAACGTCAATAGTCATTTATCTGCTGTAAGAATAACTTATTTCTCCGTCCATAACGCTTGGCGAGATTTTGAGTCGCCAATTTGGCGGAATGTCGCCAAATTGGCGACATTTTTAATTGTTGCCAAATTAACAAAAATCTCGCCAAATTGATAAAAATGACGCTAAATCAATGAAAATGACGACTAATTGAAGAAAATTCAATATCTTGGAAAGAATATAAGTATCTACTATAAGAGTAACATTTTTTTTAACTGTAAAAGTAGTAAATTCATTGCATTATATAA
The DNA here is from genome assembly GCA_951213105.1 of Amaurobius ferox. Lineage (NCBI taxonomy): Eukaryota > Metazoa > Arthropoda > Arachnida > Araneae > Amaurobiidae > Amaurobius > Amaurobius ferox. Next base: position 68,631,594 of record OX578141.1, on the reverse strand, counting down.
GGAAAGTCATGTGTTGCCCACATCAGATTTTTTTTTTGTGTGTGTGTGTGTAAAATACAAATATCTACCGAGTTAGCAAAATAAAATCAGAGTCGCTTGT
>OX578141.1:67951494-68028994 GCA_951213105.1 Amaurobius ferox | reverse complement strand
CTGATTCAAAAAAATTTCTTGAAACATCTATTTCATAGGATTGGCCACAGGTGGAGTTTAGATGATGACTGATATGGATTCAACGTTCTATAAGGGGTGTGGGGTTAAATAAGTATTTCCATTTTCGGTTCTGGAGATGTCACTTCCGTTTTTCTGAACATTCGCATGACTGTACGAAATATGTATGCAAAAGAGAATTAAAATGGTTAGTAGTTCCGTCAAAAATGAAGTGAACAAACCATTTGCCACCATATGAAAGTTCCTTTATAAATTTATTTGTTTAATTATATCTTTGTTCTATGACATGTGTTCTCCTATAGATTTATTTATTTTATTTATTTGTGCTTACTTTATTACTATGGAGATTTAAAATTTCAAAAAGTTTAGTCTTTAAAGTCATACCACTTTAATACATTTTAATCCTTAATGTCAATGTTAATATTTAACAAACATAACACGTTTGTTTATGTCCAATAAAATGAATGATAAATGTTTTGCATTGAGCATTCAGTCTAGTCCAACACACAGCAATGTTTAATTTTTAAAAATGTATTTTGTACTTTGAATGTATTTTGAAGATACATGTATTTTGTATTTTGAATTTTTTTAATTTGAAACGTATTTTATACCCTAAAACTTTATGTATTTTGTATCGAAAATACATTTTCAATGTATTTTGTCCTACTCTAGTCGTTGACCTTCCGATTTAAATCAACGCTCAATATACCAGAGTCCACTGAATCCGTGCTAATGGTACTAGGGACACTTTCAGACCTCAGACATCTCTGCTGTGTACAAGCCTACAGGGTTGATTTGTTCGGGCGCCATTGTAAAGAACCTTGGCTGTCCTAACCAAGAATCGAACCACGGATGCAATGCAACACATTTTCGATACACATAACTTTCGGATGCAATAAGCATTTTATAAAAAGATGAATAGCTTTCAAATTTTAGCGTTTATAATGAACACTGACCATGCGCAAAAAATACTTTGAACAATAATGAACCATGTGATGCAATAAAAATTCATGAAAAATTTGGTTATTTTACATTAAATGCGCATGTGTACCTTGATATATAATTAGAAAATGTAGCTGGCTAATATTGAACAAATTGCATATAAAATATATATAAACATCTGAAGTTAATATATATGCACTTCACCTACTTCACTATAATAATACGAGGGTAGGTTGCAAAGTAATGCACGCATGCTTGTAGAGCGCGAATAAAAGCAAATAGCAAGATCGGGCAAAAAGTACATTAAATTACAATTCTTAAGTTTCAAAATCATATATTTATTTTTCAACATAGTCACTGTTAAAGCTAACACATTTCTCCCAACGCGTAACAAGTTTTTTCATTCCGTCACTGAAAAATTCTTCCGACTTTTCTCGAATCCAGGACTTGACAGCTGCCTTCACCTCATCATCCGAGGTGTAATGATTACCCTTGAGGTCTCTCTTGAGTAGAGGAAAAAAATAAAAATCGCAAGGCGCAAAATCGGGGGAATAAGGAGGGTGTGGAATCGGTTCAAACTTCGGGTTTTGCAGAGCCTCTCCAGTTGCGCGCGAAGTGTGTGGACGAGCGTTGTCATGTTGCAAGATTATTGGCGCCAGGCTGTCTCTAACACGACAAACTCGACGTCGGAGGTATTTTAGAGTCTGTATGTACTGAGAAGAATTTACCGTTGCCCCTCGTTCCAGAAAATCGGTCACATAAACTCGGTGAGCATCCCAAAACACAGCCAAAAGAAGTTTTTTGCGGATGGTTGTGTTTTGAACTTTTTCGCCTGAGGAGAAGACGGATGTCGATATTCAGCGCTCTGTCTTTTCTCTTCCGGGTCGTAATGATGGACCCATGACTCGTCCTCCGACACAATATTCAAAAGAAAGTCGTCTCCTTCGTCACGGTAGCGCTGCAAAAGTTGCTCGCAGCATTCCAATCGACGCTGTTTGTTCTCGTCTGTGAGACGGCGTGTTACCCATCGTGCACAGATATGACGGTATCCCAATTGTTCAATAATGAAGCCGACACGTTCCTTGGCGCTCTACTAGCATGTGTGCATTACTTCTCAGCCTACCTACGTAATAATAGTGAAACAATGAAACCTAGTATTGTTTTGACTTGTAAAAATAATGCGATAAAAAGGGTCTGTATAGTATTACAGTTCCATTTATCAGTTTTTGCAGTCAGTCTCTAAAATTGTACACCATTGTCAAATAAGACAATATTCGAAATTAAACATCTATTGATTATTTTATCCATTCAATAAGTCAGACAAGTAAGTTAATTAGAAAAATATAATTACGTACACAATTTTAAAACAATTGTTATAATTTTATTCTGCATGAGCATACATGATTAGAATTAAGCTAATTTAAATTGTATACTGTGTTTTCAGTCCATTTTTCACAATTTAAATACTATTCTGGTGGCGTCTTGCTCCAGTAAATTGGTAATATTGCTCTAACACTTTTGATACAATTTTAGAACCGAGAAATTATTTTTTCATAAATTTAAATACCTGAGATAAATACCGAAATTCCGGATTTCAGCGGTTCTAATCCCGGAAATTCGGGATCAATCACTATCCCTAGTCTTGTCCAATATTCTATTTTAAGGTTTATGGTGCCTGTGAGAAAATGAATAATGATTGAAATAAAACCTTTGGAAATGTGTTGATATATATCTCGTATTTGCTCTTTGTAGAATTTTTAATAAAGAAGATAATGAATAGGAAGTTGATAATGGAGTTTATAATTTTCAGCAAATTCCTAGTTCATTACGCTGCAAAATATTTCCTTGAGATTCTTCACTAATAAAGGAAAGGCAGTAGTTTTCTTTCAGGAAATAATAATTTTCGAGCCAAGAAAACTTTAAGAGATTTCCTAAGTCGCAAACAGAAACATTTCACCCATATGGGCCTTTTAGCGAGCTGTAAGGCACCTGTAGCCAAATGGGTCATTTTCTGGTCTTTAGATTCATAAGAACAAGGTTTAAATTCCGTGAAGCGGTGGAGCACGCTATGTATATAGAAATTTCAGTGGGCCGAGATAGTCCAGTGATTAAGAAAAGAAAATTTCAGGCGGTGGACCAGAGTTCGATCCTCGACGCCGCCCAAGAGTGTCTATACGGAATATGGACACGATAAATGCGTAGGTTCGAGAGGTGATGGATCAAGGGAAGGGGGGTATGATCGAAGATGTCCTAAAGATCTGTCATGTGAGAATTGCACGGAATAATGGGTATATTTTATTTTACGCTGAAAGGACCATTTTAAACAAGTAAAGAGGTAACAAGAAATGCTCATTTTACGCACTTGTTTACCAGCTTAAATGGGTTCCTCTTAAAGTACTCTCTTATGCGGGAAAGCAAGTGGGTAGCAGGTAGACAGGTGCGTAAAATGATCCATTTAAAATGGTCTTTTCAGCGTAAAATAAAATATAACCAATATTCCGTGCAATTCTCATATAAAAGAGTAAAATAACACATTCATATAGATATAGTTATCTATATTTATATTAATGTGTTACCTCTTCAAGATGTGTAACTAGAAATTTATCTGTTTAAATGTGTCATTCCAGTGGCAGTAAACCCAATTTTTTGGGTGGTTTTACCTATTATAAATTTTTAGTGTGAATAGTATAGCAAAATTTTTATCACCAATAGAAATCTGATGTGGGCAGAACGTGGTTTTGCCTACATAATACAATAATAACCCTACTTTCACCTAACCTTTCACACAGATATAATGGTGTGCAAGATTCACAGCATAATGTTTTGGTATTGAATTAGTACTGCGTAAATTGAAATATGCACTTTTGGAAACTTATAAGTCTAATAAAATGACTTATTCATACTCATGTACGAAATCTTCACTAAAATGCAACTGACATTAATATTCCGTGAAATAAATGACTATTGACGAGTTTTTTGGAGTCAAAATACAAAACTATTACAAAATGTAATTTATCTCATGCTAGATCCGCCAGGATGACGTTAAGACATTTATTGCATAATATTGCATGTGGAAAAGGAACGTTTGATGAAAAGATATTAAATATTAGTATAGTAATAGTACTAGTAATAATTGTCGTTGTGAAGGAGAGAAATATATAAAATGTCGGTTAATAGATTCCTTTCGACACATAGCACACCTTTTACTACAGTCCGGCGCCAAACTAGAAAATCTATATTTCTAAAAGAAAAGTAATAACATACTGGAAACTGAAACAACAGTATTGTAAAGTTTTAATTATATTTATTAAAATGTCATTTGTCAATTAATATGTTGGATTTACAACAACAACAACAAAAAAAGCATAACTTCAAATTGGAAACCTTAATCATTTTACGATGCGAGCTTTGGAGATGACAGACTCAGTTTGGCGTAAAAGTCTTAGCGTATAACATTACATTATTTAATGGTATCTTCGTGTGATATAAAATGTCCATACTTTTAAAATTGTAGCAGGTCTCATGGAAGCATGAAAGGGGCGCATCAGATGCTTTTGGAACTCGGATCACAACAACTGGCTTGTAGCCTTTCTATATAGCAGGGTTTTTTGTCGATGACATTTTTTTAACACCACTAACATATTTTTTTTCCATCTCTACGAGCGTACTTTAACTGTCTGTTTCTCTCTCTTGTCCTTAGTTCCTTCTTTGAATTCTTCGTGCATCATCATTCCCCATGGATCTGTCCTAGTCCATGGGCACATGGGCACCCATAGAAAAAATCAAAAGAGGGGTTCCCCCCGGACATTCCATGTCACAAAGTTGGGCATTAAACTAGTCGATGCTTTACATCTTATTCTTGAGTTTACTCCACTAACGTCAGTGTTTTGCCCCCCCCCCCCCCCCGGAAAAAGAGTAGATATCTTAAAGAATAGATGGAGTCTTCCCATCTTTTCCAATACTAGAAATCCGGGGGTAATATCTCACTCTGAACTCTCACTTTGATCGATCTCGTGGTTTTAACGAGAAAATGTCGAAAATCTACTCTGATTGGCTACCTTTTTTTACTGTTAATCACTTTATGTCCACGCTTTCTTTTCGTACGATAATGGGATTTGAACGCCGACCATCCGTGCGGATCATAAATGCCGATATCCTGTATTAATTACTTCGCGGAAGTAGGGGGTCATCCGAAAAAACCTACTATTTAGGCCCAGCCCACCTAAGAAATATCTTTGGACCGTTTTGGAAACCCCTGTTAACTATCTATTATATAAGATATCTACGAGGAAAAGTTCTATGAGCATCCATGGCATAGACCCCTCAACCTTTGCTCTGATTGGAGACGAAACTAGGGCGTACACCCTGTCAGTGGTCTGACCCCGAGATCCAGCATTTTTTGTTTCTGCTGATCTCCATCACGGTCCATAAATATCGTCCCTTTCAGTGTCAAAAAACGGAGCCTCACTGTGTAGTTCTATTGTTCGACGCAACCTTGATTTTATTTCTTAAAACTCGACGATAAATCGTCCTAAATACTGTATAACGTCCCAAGATCAAAACTTCCAAAATCGTGTGAAATATCTAGAAAACGATTCATTCCAGTGTTCTAAAGTTTGCGTCATTCGTTTCTAACAAAAAATAACGTATCAAGTGATTATTCATCTAACAGTATTAAAGGTCCCGAATTTTTAATATGTTTTCCAAAATTCGTTTGAAAGTCGTGCAATATCTCTAAGAACGGTTCATACTAGCGTTCTAAAGTTTGTGCTATTCTTTTACTAATGAAAAATCAAGTATGAAACGAATCTTTATTTACCATTATTGAAGGCATTTTAATGATTTTTTCAAAAAATTAATTCGAAAATTGGAGGTGTGTGTGTGTGTGTGGGGGGGGGGGGGGTTCCTTCGAACATTCAATTGCATTTAAAATCAGTGGATTCCAGTATGCACTGATTATAATAATAGTACCACATTACGTTCGCAACGCTTTATTTGTTCCTGAGATATCGCATTCACAGACTCACACACTAAGATACATACAGGCAAAAAAATACCATACATAGAAAATAACAAATAAACACATACAGACATAACTTCAGAAACGTTCGATTCGAGTTCAGGGATACTTGAAACGTGCTTTTCCGTCGCAAACTTTACTTCGAATTTTCGAACTAGTCCCAATACTTTACCGATACATTATACTATGTATGTATAGGTAAAGTAATAATAGTAATAACAATAAAAAATAACACATGGCAATAAAACATAAAAGCAAAAACACATGAATTTATTATACACTTGTACGATTGAAAATAAAGAGAAAAAATTAAATTCGTATACATTACATATGGTATACAGCAAACAAAAGAAATATAAAACAAACTAAAATGTAGTATTTTACTCGTATGAAGTTCAGAAGCTTTTAATCAAACTATATCTTGGCTTATATGAAAATATATGACAAAACTTAAATGAAATAAAAACATAAACTTAATAAATTATATTAACAAGAATTGCAAAATAAATCTGAAATCCAAGATGAACCCTACAAAAATGTCAGATAGTTTAACATAAAATTTAATAAACGTATGAAATTTTGACATACATACATACATACATGTACAAAAGAAGAGGTTACAAACAAATGTTTAATGCGGGAGTGCTTTAGAATGGAAATATTTTACGCAGGAATATGCCTGAGTGTAAACACTATATCTCAATAAAATTCGAGTTTAAAATGCAGTAATTTAATATTGATAACATTCGCAATAAGTAATATAGTCTGTATATAAAGATATTTAAATAATTGATTTAACAATTTGGCATTACTTCCGTTAATTTAGCATTATTTTTGCAATTTTGACGATATTTTCGTCAATTCATTTCATTTCAATTTGGCACCATTATAGAAAACTTTACCAAGTTGGCGATGTTTCGCCAAATTAAGTAGCCAAGTTTGCCAAATTTATCGAAAAGCGTTACAAACAGACGGAGAAGACATTTTCTTATATATGAACAAATAACTATTGACGAATTGTTGAGCGTCAAAATACAAAACTATTATTCAAGTATCTTCTGTCATGAATGGAACGAACTATTTATAAGAGAATGATTTCAACCAATTTGTCTCATAATACTGGCTATATGAAAAGTGAACATATATCACAATAGTTAATACTTTTATAATTGTATGTAATTTTTTTGATAAATTTATTTGAAAAACGTACAATATCTCAGGAACGGTTCGTGCTAGCATTCTAAAGTTCATGTCATTCGTTTTCTAATAAAACATTACACAAGAAATGATCATTCATGTAACATTATTAAAGATTCTGATTTTTCAAAATTCCATTCGAAAATTTGGGGGGGGGGGGGGGGTCCTTCCGGACATTCGGTTGCGTTCAAAATCAATAGGGTTCCAGTATTCACCGATTGTAATAGTTGTACTAAATTTTATTCGAAACGCTCCATTTGTTCGTGAGATCCACAGACACACACACCATCTCAAAAACGTTCGATTTAAGGTCAAGGATACATGAAAAGTGCTCTGCCAAACTCGGATTGGAATTTTCGATCCAGTCACAATACTTTCTTTGTACATTACACTACACATATAGGGAAAATAATGCATCGGCTGTATGACGTGTAAACGCGATTGAGAAGTGGTGAGCAGCGTATCAAAAGCTCAGTATCAGCTCTCAGTCAAAGGTTGTCGGTTGTCAAGTCAACTCCTGTGATATAAAAATGTTAATTTATTTCTTTTCCAAAAATTTGTGGTTATATTTAATTTTAAAATATCAATATCTCGAGAACGGTTCATGAGAGCGTTCTAAAATTTAAGTTATTCGTTTTTCAATGAAACATTACACAAGAAATAATCATTTACGTAACATTATTAAAGGATCTTTTAATAATAATTTTTCAAAATTTCATCCAAAAATTTGGGGTCTTCCGAACATTCGGTTGCGTTTAAAATCAATAGGATTCCAGTATTCACCGATTATAATATTTGTACCATATTTCGTTCGTGAAATATCGCATCCACAGACTCACAGACATATATACTAGCATGCACACACACACTCACACAGACATCACTTTAAAAACGTTCGACTCAAGTTCAGGGATCCTTGAAACGTGCTCGCCGGACGAAAACTCGAATTCGAAGTCTCCGTCACAATACTTTTCCTAAACATTATACTATACATACAGGGAAAGCAAAAAAGCGTCTACTGTCTGTCCTCAAGATTATTTTTCTAATTTAAGTCACCACTGTGGCGTTGCCAAGAGGGGGCGGAGTCATACCCCCCCCCCCCCCCCAGCAACCCATTGAAGTTCAGTGAAACGATATTTGGAGAAATGGAGAACAACATTTCTTTTTCTAGCTAAGGTACTGAGTCACCATTAACAAACATAAAAACATAACATAAAAAAAAGTAGCTGTAGCTGACTGAGTTTCTCTGCTTCATACCGCAAAAACTATAGCATACAAAAATACGAAATTTGGTACATTTATAGAGAAATAATAGGGTAACACGGTGAAATAAACAGTTTACCGATCTTTAGTTTGGCTTAAAATAGCTCCTCTGTGAACTCAGCGAGTTACGGGGGCTTGCAGCGAGCAGGGGACAGAGCCTCCTAGTTTTTGAAAAAACCATAAATCCTAAATTCCCTATTTTCTTTTTTAAATAAAACAAAAATATTTTTATCATTATTTTTCTTTCAAAAATTAAACATTTTAGACTTAGAACCTGCATACTTTTTGGTTCAAGATGTATATTAATTTCTAAGCAAGTAGAAAAATATATTTTTTTTTTTGTAATCATACGGACAGACATAAAATGTGAAACTAAGTGTCAAAAAGGATTTAAAGACGTGTTACTGGGAGAAATTGCAAGATAAACAAATGCACTTTTTTAAGTCCTTCCGAGAGGTTGGTGGTAGGGGAAGGAGGGTACGGTCCCTGTGGATGCCTCCCCCACTGGGTTCCGGTTCAAATTGGGTGGCACTTCCCGGCCGTCCAAACAGTTACCTTACACCTTTCTGGTAGGTCGGACGGTCTGGGTCTCAACAACAACAACCACTATATGCTTAATTTGGATCCGATTTTGATGTGGTTTGCTTTAAATTTGTCGTAAAAATGTAATATAATTAATTAAATTTTTAAAAAAATCGAAGGTTAAAAACTATTATCACCCCTTAAATGAAAACTTTTTAAAGTATTAATGAAACGCAAATATTAATTCGAAATGCGATCAAGCTGCTGCTCAAATATTGAGCTAAGTAATAATTTCATATTTCCGTAATTATTAAACGAAGAAGATTTAAAAAAACAAAGAATGTTTATTTTGAAACAAGTGTAAATATTTAATACATAAGATTAAATTCTGCAATAAAATAAAGTTAAATACTCATTTTTTCGTAAATATATGACAGTTATTAGGAATTAAAGAATCTGTATTTTCAGTTGATTGCAAATTGCATGTTTACACAATGTTAACGACTGCACTCGCACAATTAAGATTACAACTTCTGATAATCCTTAAAAAACACTTGAAACAATATTATATATCGTATCTCAAATGATCTGGATGGGAGAACTGAGCATTAAGAGTTTCAATACATTAGAATTAATTGAAACTAGAATTAGAAACTAAATATTCTTAGAAACTAATCCTTAAAGAAACACTTAAAATAATATTGTATATCGTATCTCGAATGATCTGGATGGAAGAACAACTGAACACTAAGAGTTTCAATACATTACAATTAATTGAAACTAGAATTAGAAACTAAATATTTTTAGAAACTAATCCTTAAAGAAACACTTAAAATAATATTGTATATCGTATCTCGAATGATCTGGATGGAAGAACAACTGAACACTAAGAGTTTCAATACATTACAATTAATTGAAACTAGAATTAGAAACTAAATATTTTTAGAAACTAATCCTTAAAGAAACACTTAAAATAATATTGTATATCGTATCTCGAATGATCTGGATGGAAGAACAACTGAACACTAAGAGTTTCAATACATTACAATTAATTGAAACTAGAATTAGAAACTAAATATTTTTAGAAACTAATCCTTAAAGAAACACTTAAAATAATATTGTATATCGTATCTCGAATGATCTGAATGGAAGAACTGAATACTAAGAGTTTCAATACATTAGAATAAATTGAAACTAAAAATTCTTAGATATGCAATCAACTATTTGCAAAATTTTCTGCTAATATTTTAGATAAGCATATTTAAATTTTTAATGAAATATTTCATATTTTGACTTGTTTTACATGTGTTCCAAGGTTTTGTCCAAGTTGTATGTCCCAGGGGAAGTTCAACAGTGGTACATTTATTGGTGAACTCCTTGAAATTCGCATTAATATTTTACGCCTTTTATAATTTTATCGTTTCTTATTAATTAGTAAAATGCAGTTTTAACCTTTATTTTTTTTCCAAATTTGAAACTATATGCATAGCGTTAGTTTTAACAAAGATGACGTGTTCAACATACCCTACTGCCTTTATACATGAACATTTCCCGGATGATTCTTGGCTCCATATCTATACTGATGGTTCGGCTGAGGGCGCCATTAAAAATGCTGGAGCTGGCGCTTACTCTATAGACCTTACATTGTCTTGCGCCGTTGGAAAACACTTTGACAACTTTGATGGCAAAATAGCAGCCATTTCTTTAGCCTTAGACAAAATGGAGCAGTGTGAAAAGGAAAATATCGTCTTTTTTTGTTGATTCCAGGGCGGCAATTATGACCTTAACAACTTTCAATCTCTGGGAATGTTAGATTTCCAAGAATTGTGTGGAAGAAATAGATAAGCTGCTGAACATCAAGAACCGCATTGCCCTGCAGTGGATTCCAAGCCACTACGGGATATATGGAAATGAGCGGGCAGATTTATTGGCTAAGAATGGATCTCAAATGATGTAACCGGATCCTCCCTTGCCTGTGCGGCATATAAAACGATATGTATCCTTCTCTATTAAAGCTAACCGTTTCAGTCTGTACAGGGAGAGAGCTTCTGGGGAAAAGTGGAACTCCCTGTTAAATAAGCCGGCAAGAATACCCAGTTCCTTGCATAGAGCAGTTGGCGTGGCTTGCTTTAGACTTGCCACGGGTCATGATTACTTACAAAGTCACCTGTATCGAATGGGACTGACAAATACAGATGTCTGCCCTCTTTGCGACCATGGCCTTATCATGACTGGAGAGCATCTCAACATATGCCCTGCTGTTCTTGACTGTTTTCCTTTATGTGTTACTGACAGAGCTTTTAGTGACTATTTTTACCGTTCTTCTTTGTATTGGGCTGCTCGTCGACTTATGACCGAGAGGTCGGAGACGGGCATAGGATTAAAAAAAAATAATAATAATACCCTACAAACTAGCAAACTTTGATTCTGTCGATTTTGAACACGATAACGAAAATTAGAATCTTCTTAATGGGCAAGGTTGACAATGGGCAAGACAAGAAGATCGCACTCAGAGGTAGCAGGTTAAATCATAGACACCGCCCAAAACTATCCCCGTGTATGGCCAGAGTATGGCCACGCAGAGTATGGCCATGATAATTCGTAGGTCCGAACTATTTTTTCGAAAAACTATTTTAGCGTGGTGTCTATGTGTATCTGTCTGTCTGTGCAGTGTATGTATCCACTCTAGCTGAAAATCCAATGAATCAGATTTCACAAAATTTGGTAGATATGTCACTTGTAGGGGACCCTGGTGCTGATTATATTTGGATACGATTCGGGGAAAGAAAATAATCTACCTTTTTTGCGAAATGGCCCGAAAATCTAAAATAAATGACTACGTATGCTCGAATGTGCCAATTAAATGCTTGTTTTATATGCAATTTTTGACGATGAAAGGATTAAGACTAGTCCCATAGCTCTAGGTAGAACCGTTCTTGATATATTTTAGTTTTTTGCATTTCTTGATATATTTTAGTTTTTCGCATTTTTGGTATGTCTAACCGCTAAATAAAAACGAAAATTGCATTAAAACTGTAATTCAGTGAAATTTCAAATAATTATCCCTGTTATTTTGTGCAATTAAACTCAATTTAATGAATTGAGAAAGAAAGGGAAATTGAATTTATGTCTGTAGGGAAAGTCATGCGCTGCCCACATCCGATTTTTTTACTTTCTCACCCAGCCTCACAGCCAAAACACCGGCCTCTGCAGAGTGTAGAGTAACAGATTGTAACTAATTTTTAACCATTTCTTCTTAAAAATGAATTTCAATAAACTGAAAAGTCTGCACAAGGACTTGCATCTGTTTTGGTACGACATATTTATGTGAATTTCGTTTCAAAGATATATATTTCAAATGATTTTTGATTCAAATGATTTCAAATTTAGTGATCGGCATTTACTGCTGAACACTTGCAAACTATTTTAATAATTGGAATCTCGCATTTGGAGACCCGGCAAAACGTTCGAGCAAAGGTACAGCAGTTTCATGCCTCACATTAGTGTTGCTCGAAAATAATTTATTGGAAATATTTTTATTACACCTTTTATTCTAAAAATTTACATTTATTTTGTTATTGCATTTGTTACTTTTTGTACTTTATTTTACATGCGAATATCAAGTATTATTGTTTAAAAGTTGTTTCGGCCCATTAAATGTTTGAAAACTTTAAATGTGGCCCGCGAGTCAAAAAGTTTGGGGGTGGGGGGAAGGGCGTTAGGTAATACCGCCCATTACTGGAATCCAAGCTACGTCTATGAACTGAGATATTAATGCGCGATTCAAAATGAAATCAATGTTCTATTAAAAGCTCTATCTAATCATTTTCTCTCTCATAAAAATGAGAAAGAATGAAAAAAAGAGACTTAGAAAAGCAATCGTATTAGACATTTGCAGAAATTAATTTCAGATAAGATTCCTCGATGAAATTCTTTATTTTTCCCAGGCAATTAGGAAATAGGATTTTTGAACTCAGTATATCGTATATAATAATTACAGACAAATGAAAATTTTATGCGTTCTAAACATCGTGAAGAATTCGGATTAATTCAGAAAATATTTATTTTCACTCATTTATACCAGTGGTAATCAATAAGGCCTGGTAAAAGTGTGCACGGGCTAAGGTCGGTTCACGGACTGGACGGGCCTGAGATTTATAACACTGTTTCGAGCCGGGATGGGCTCAGTTTTATAAAATCCGGTACGGCCAGGCCGAACATATTTAATTTGGAAAAAATTTTAAACGAATTTTAATTGAATATATGAAATTATTGTTTTATTTCAGCTATGTAAAGATTAATGTTTACAGTAAAAAAAACTTTTATCTCAATTTTTTTGTAGAAAATTTTCATACATTCATGCTTTAAACACATTTGAATACAAATCATTTCGGGTCGAGACTTAGTGGTCTTCAGACTGAACTGGGCTCAAGTTTTACATTTATAGATTTCTTCAAGCTCGAGCCGGATTTAAGCCCTAGTATTGGCGAGTCAGCACAGATGAAAATCTAAAATTTCGGCTCGTGCTGAACTCTAGGGCCTAGTCGCATAGCTTTCCCTCCAATTTAGATCATTTTAAAAAAGACCAGATATTGTGTGTACTCTGTGGCCAAAGAATCTCAAATAGACGGCTTCGGAAGATCAGTGTGCGTGTCATGTGGTCTGATACAGCGACACCGCTGTCACTTCACGAATCTTTCCAACAAGACAAATGATAGTCGGACAACTGCAAGTGCATCATTAAAAAAAAGGAGGACACGCTCTAATTAAACATAGTGGTTTTTCTTGTGATGTTCATCAATATCGGGAAATCACATGGAAAATATCGTATGAGCAAAGTTTCTGTTCTTGTGAACTTTTTAATAGATGGCAAAAGAAGTTTAATTCCTCACATGTTAATTTGCCTTAAAAATATTCAGCTATATTTCTTTGAAAGTGTTTTTACTTCGAAATTATTCCAAAAGATACAGTCATTATCTTTCCAACTCAGATTTGGTAAAAAAAAAAAAATAGATTGCAAAATACCAAATTTTTAGCACACTTTTCTGTATATTACAAATTTTCTTTTCTTTTTTTTTTTTTAGATCATCGAACGACACATTTCAAAGCAACGAAACGTTTTCGAAAATATAAAGATGAAAATCTCGGAGGAAATAAACTTCAGAGGATTAAAACTTCTATTACCAATTGTGCATAATTCATCTAAAAATCATTACACTTTGTATTTAGAAGTTTATAAATACGACCAATAGATTGTTGCTCAAAAACCATCATGTTTAGAACAAATCCCATTCAATAATGCTGACGAAACAACGTGGGGAAATTTGAACTCTGTTCACCTAAGTTATCAATTTGAGCTGATATATATGCAAGTTCGACGGTGTTGATCGTACGAATAAAACTCGAGATACTACGGTAGAATCGACTGTATAATAGCAAACTTAAATATAAAGAAGTTTTTCTTTATCGTAAGTAAAAACAGAATTCACACAAGATTCTGCCATTACGGCTAAAGTTTCAATATCGCTTAACTACATGGAACGCATGTAGGATGTAACTAAATTGACCGAGCCCGTGTAGGTAAATTGACTGAGCATCTTAACAATAAAACATAAATCTATGGCAGTGATCCGCAACCATTTGCGATTAAGGAACATTAGTATTATGTCAAATGTTCATCAGTATTAAATTAAATGTTCATCAGCATTATGTAAAATGTTCAGTTATACGTTAAACTTTCATCAGTATCATGTTAGGTATTATGTCCAATCCTCCCAAGAACAACTAATGAAACACTTTTGTAGACAAATGAACATAGTTTCTTAATATTTAAATTCTATATTTGGAATTCCGTAGTTTTTATAACCTTTTAATGGGCTTGAATTACGTCTAAAAATTTGATTTTTAAACGAGTTCAAACTGAAATATCTAAACTATACTCCATTTCCTGGAGTTCTCAGTAATATCATAAAATTTGTTCATAGTAAGTCATTCACCGCAGCCTTTATAAGAACTTGCAAATACAATTATAAATATTAATATAAAAGTTTATCTCAATGCAAAACGAGTTTTTAGATAAAACTGCGAAAATTGTAGGAATATAGATCTCGTTACATTTTTATAAATATTGGCTTAAGAGGAAAAGTTTAATAATCAACAATTATTTGACTTTTATATTAAAACTCATGAATGCCATAAAACACCGGTGTCCACTAATTGTTACATAAGATAATACTTTCCCAGTAAAAATCAATCCGCAATTTGCCTTTTCCAAAACAGAGGTGAATGAAAATTTTTCTATAAAAATGTAGTATAAAACTATATTGGCATAATATTTAAACTTTCGCATTTCACAAACTTTCAGAGATTTCGCGATCAACCAAAAATCATTGCGCAATCGACGGTCTGTCATACGAGCATACGATATTACCATCATTATAAATTTGCTGTTTATAATAATATCAATTAGCTTAAAGAGTTATCTACTTAAACAGCATGCACTATCCAATATTCGTGAACACTCATCATCACGAGTTAATGACAGACGAACGAACACTGGTACACGAAAGCAACAGGTGACGGATCTCTGATCTGAGATATGAGCAAATAAAGTAGTATATTTCAGTACAAAACAAAATGAAAATATCATAATCGCTTTCAAATAAAAATGATTAAGATATCAAAACAAATGTAATGAGCTAAACATTCATTAAAATTTATAAGGTTTTTGTGACTCTTGTAACTGAAATATCTATCTTGCAGAAGAACATGGATACAAAACATGCGATGGTGTGTGTTACGAATATTCATGAGCAATCTCCAGGGTTAGACTGGGATTATCAAATAGATGATTCTAGAGTTTAGAGCTCCGATAATTCTATTGAAAAACCAGCTCTGATAGTCTTTCAAAAACAAGGTTTTCCAACTAGAAGCGCAAGTGCCTAATCTAGATAGCAAAGTAAAACAATATACCTATTCAAATTAAATATTTTTTGTCATATTATTTTTTCCCCAAGATAAACTCTTGATACCTAACGCTAGCAAAACAACTGATATAGAAAAGGAACATGTTTTCTTTTTTTATAACCACAAAACTTCTTGTTGTACACATGCAAAATATTTATAATTTAAATAATATACACATTTTTCAACTTTAACAATTAATATAAACCAATCGCACTCAAAACCAGGCCATCTAGACCAAATCCGTCTAAAAGATAGCTTTACTTTGGAGGTAAAACGTAAAGTCTCTAATTCAGTTCATGGTTGGTCTGAAAAAGAGAGTTTTCATACAACCGGCCCTCATCCAGTCCTAAACACGTATATGGGCAGTCTGCCTTTGTCAATTCATATCAAGTCAAAACACCATGATGTGTGTTTCTGTAAATTGAATTAACAACGTGAATAATCGTAGTGTTAAATAATAAAACACATTTATATGACAATCAGGATGTTATTTAGTTTATGATGTCTATAAATCAACTTTCGTAGGCCAACTTGCTCGCAAACGACACTTTTATTGAATAAACATTCAAAACTTGCGCAGCCACGTGCTTGTCTCAAAACATGGGCAATGGCATTTTCAATTTTGTAATCTTTAATGATTCAAATTTTGCCAGTTTAATATAAATTTCCGCGTTTCTCATTTGAAAGATAATTGGAATTGAGATCTGAACTTTTGTAAAACAAGGGACCTGTGTGAATATAAGATAGTAAGCCCCTTATCCATTCTTTGTATATCTTGCTTAATTACTGCATAAACATGAAGCATAAATAACTTTCTTAATATAGAGAAGTACCGACTTTGTTTACATTAAAGCAGATAGAATCATTTAGCGCCTTAGCAATAATCCATCACAAAAGAAATGTAAACAAAATAGTTCATAGTTTTTCATGTGATTTACAATTTAAAAAGATTTTTTACTTACTTCATCTCCTGTCTGATTATATAAGCGCTTAGCTTGTGGAAGCCTTATAGCCTGTCCCAAATCTTGAACAATTTCTTCAAAAGACTGGGTTGTACGTAAATTTAAAAGCACCCGGCTAAAAACAGTGGGATTTTGGCTGTTAACAACGGTTATTGTCTTTCCTTCATTCTGTGTCGGTAAAGATCGACTTCGTAAATTTTTAGGCGATTTTAGACGCCATTCTTTACCAGACCTTTGCTCCTGAGGAGACAAAGGCCGATACAATTTAAGATCTTCTCGTCGGATAGCAAGGGGAAGGTGTGCTCGTGAAACTACAGCTGCACGCATCCGACCAGACTGGCCATAGGCCATTTCTTGAAAATTCTTTGTACCAGATACGACGTAAGAATATCCATCAAGTAAATCATCTAAATGGCTAATCTTCCGTCCTGTGAGAGAAAAGATGTAACGAACACCATGAGGGATATTCATTCTTTGCGTTAAATAATCACACAAGCTGTCTAAAGATATAAAATCCTTTCCCGGCATAATAGATACTTTTGTACCACTGTGAAAAGGATCCCCATTCTTGTAGAAGGTTATCATACGGGCTTTGGGTGGTACTATTGGTTTGGGTACCATCATGGGACGTGTTGTATCCCATCTATGTTGAATGCGACCTACAGCAGCCATTCTAGACCGCAGTCGCTTGCTTGATCTTTGCCTTGCAACGATAGATAGAGTGTTGCCACTTTTGCTAACTCTCCATCGGCAGCGGAAATGCCCTTCTAAAGTACCGAGCCTCAGATGCTCGGGCAGTTCCCGGGCCAGCATGGTCAGCGGCTGAATGATAGTTTTCACCCATGCTGCCACTCGGCTCAGGAAACTGAAACAGGTGCTTCCCCGACACCGACCAATCGTTGCTGATGAATCAAAGACGTGAACGGGGTCAATGAATTTTCACCAGGAAATTACGTAGTATAACCTCCCACACCGTCAACTCACATAAGTTCCGTTCAGCTTTTTATTCATCGATTTGAAGCAGCTTAAGGAGTCTCATGGGACATCGTCAGTGGCGAGAGCACATTCCCATTCCGAGTAGTCCAGTCTTTCATCATTCGCTCCGAGAAATTCATTCTAGATGGAGCTTGTCATATTGAAAAAAAAGAAAAGGAGAAATAGAGACTCTTCTATTGGGTGAGGTAAAATATTGTTCCGGAGTGTTGTTGTGACCGTTGACATGGAAACCATTAAAGGTATCCGATCGATTCTAATCATGAGGATATTTACGGATCGGTTGATGCCATGATACAAATGGCTACATTCAGCGCTTTGATTTGATGCGAAATGTACGTCCACGCTAAACGTATGCTTCATTAGTTCTTTCTCTGAACAGGGCGTGGTTCTTGAGCGGACAAGTGCGGTTCGGGCGTGGTTACGACTCCGAACTTTTAACCAGCGAATCCTAGTTCGCGCTCCAATACTTGCACAAATATTTCACATCAACAAATCAATCAGCGGACGGTAGAAAAGTGATCTGCCAAAGCTCAACCTTAAATATCTTACTAGCGCACCTGCGTCACGGAAATCGAATGAGAGAAGTCGGTTTGTAAACAAGGGGAAAAACAAGTTTTTGTATACATTTTATTAATGTGTGTGTGTATCAACAAGTTGACCCGTGGGATAGAATTCTTTTATTAATTTCATATTTTTTTTTTAATTTATATAAAATAAACAAACACATCTAAAGTTTATTCTTATTTAAGATAAACATTCGATGTTCTACTTAATATCAGCAGATAGAAATAAATTATAAGAAGAAAAAAAGTTTTACAATATCTTACCCTACACAACAGTGGCACATGGAAAAGTAAATTAACTGAAGAGTGGCTCAACCCCAAGGTACTTTAAATAAGGGTGAACCAACCCAACTTTCTCATACCATAACTCATTTTTTTTTTACAAATTTTGCACGAAAAAATTTGAAAAATCGGTATCGTGGATCCAAATGATTACAACTATATCGTGTTACACTTTAAAGGGCTTGAAAATTTCTTTCGATTGATACCGTACTTCACAATGTCTGTGGGACCTATGGGAATATATAAATGAATAATATCACCCAATTAGTTTTGCATTGAACCCGGGATGAAAAAATGAAATACATTGAACCCTATGGGACTTAATTTTTCAAACATTTTTTAGGCAAATTTAAAATTCACAAATTGCTTCGAACGTTTTAGGAAATATTCAAATTATCCCGTAAAATATATACAAAAAAAATTTCAGCAAAATATGTTCAGTAGTTTTTAAATAAAAATTAAAATAATAATTACACCCTTTATATGAAGAGATCACGTAACCATTATATGAAAAGATCACGTGGCCCACTTCAAAATGAAATATAGCATCGATCTTGTGTCAAAATCGTGATTTTTAAAGTTCTTTTTAATTCATTTGTAGTGTTGTATCCGTCCTAAAATCGCTTTTTTTAGTTTAAATTCTGTGCATCTACATACTGAAACAACTCAATTACAATATTTGTGAGTTTAAATGATCATCAAACTTTGATTATTTCTACAACGATGCCTTAATTTCACTTATGGAAAATGTAAACACCAAAAGATGCAGAATGAGTTGTATAAGAATTGCTGTATTTCTTTAACGCAAAATTATTTAGCTCATGGAGTCTGCAATATAGCTGATATGAATGAAATATTCACTGATTTTACAAAGAGAAGGACGATTTTGTTAGATGTTTAAACCAGGCAATTTATATTTCAATGCCGTCATTCGAATGAAGTTCAATTTTTTCGATGAAGTTTTAAGTTGTCAAATATAATAAATTAATGTAGTATTGTGATAATTTTAAAAATATTACCGAGGATATATTTATATAAAATTGCATTGAAGTTGGAAAGTGTTTCATAATCAATGCTTTATGCATGATTGATATTTCTTGTTAAAAGGTGACGTTGCTACATTTTTAACATGTATAATTTTAATTTATATCTGCAATTCATTCATTATTCCTTTATAAGTGTTTATGTTTTGTTTTGTAAAGTAAAATATATTCAACTATTATTACTGTAACTTTTAAAGACAACTTTTTAAAAGAGTTATGTGCTGCACGAGCGTATACTAAAAGGAAAATAGTTTTGCTGGCAAAATATTTAGATATTGCTACTGTTTATGTAGATTATAAAGTGAGCTGCAATGAATTTGTATCCGATAAATTTGTATTATTCCCGTATATCATTGATTTGTGAGCTCTTTAAAATTCTGTAGAACTAATAGTGGAATTCTTTGTGACTGAAGATCCCAGTAACTATTTAAATCAAAAAGCATGATGTGGCAGCACACAACTTGCCCTATATAATGCAATAAATTTATCTTTCTTACAGTGAAAAAATTAGGTATAAGATCCACAGCACTGGGTTTGTAATACAGGATTGTACATTTGACATTTTTTCGGATGACAGCTATTTCGCAATACCCAATTAACTGATATTTCACACAACTCTAAATTGACAATTATCAATATTGATGGCATCAGCAATAAGCAATGGACTACATAT
This sequence comes from Amaurobius ferox, assembly GCA_951213105.1. NCBI lineage: Eukaryota > Metazoa > Arthropoda > Arachnida > Araneae > Amaurobiidae > Amaurobius > Amaurobius ferox. Next base: position 68,008,547 of record OX578141.1, on the reverse strand, counting down.
TTTAATATTTTAAGAATTAATCCATTAATTTGGCGTCATTTTTGCAATTTCTACGACAATGCAGATATTTCGCCAAATTAGGACCAAGTTCGCCCAAATTTATCACCAAGTGTCAAAAACAGACAAAGAGAAGAGCATTTTTTAAATACAAATGACTACTGTTGAATTGTTTTACGTCAAAATGCAAAACTATTACTCAAAGTATCTTCTCTTGTGAATGGAACGAACTAGATTCCGGAGAAGGATGTTAACAAATTTATCGCATATTATTACATATGTAAATTGAATAATTTCACAATAATTTGTACTTTTTAATTTTATTCGATTTTTTTGATAAATTTATTTTAAACACGTGCAATATCTTTAGAACGATTTCTGCTAGAATTTTAAATTTTATGCCATTCGTTTTCTAATGAAAAATTATATAGGAAATGATCCTTTGTGTAAAAGTTCTAATTTTTAAATGATTCTTTCAAAATTTCATTCAAAAATTTGTGGGTGTTCAAAACAATAATTTAAAATCAATAGGGTTCCGGTATTCACTGATTTTAAAATTTGTACCAAATTTCGTTCGAAATGCTTCGTTTTTTGGGGAGATATCGCACAGACTCACGGACACATACATACAGACATCCCCTCAAAACGTTCAGTCCGAGTTCAATTCAGGAATAATTGAAACTTGCTTTTTCGTCGAAAATTCCAATTCGAATTTTCAACCCCGTCACAATACTTCCCAATGCATTATACTATGTATATAGGAAAAGTGATGATTACATAACCGTTCTTTTCCTACCAGAATTTCATTTTTGAAAGCTAAATTAATCATGGAAAGGAAAATGCCTTGAATAAACTGTAGTATGATTAAAAGCAATTTTTCCTTTCAGCATTTAATTACCCATTCATTTTGCACCTTTGGAGATTTAAAAAACTTATTCAAGCTTACATCCACTACTTTGTTTTTCTTCGTATAGTTATAGCAGTCGTACCGCATAAATCATCATCGCTCCATCAATATTATAACTGTTATAAAACTAATCAATTACTTGAATATAATTGCAGCTCAATTAATTTTTCCATGATATTAATATAGATTATTGCTGTATATTCAATCAAAGCTCTTAGAATAAGGCAATACTAAACAAGAAAGATCAATCATGCTTAAAACATTGATTATGAAACACTTTCCAACTTCAATTCAATTTTATTTAAAAAAGTCTAAAATGCAATACATTCCTCGGTAATATTTTAAAACTTATCACAATACTACATTAATTTATTATATTTGAAAACTTAAACCTTCATTGAAAAAAATGAACTTCATTCAAATGATGGCATTGAAATATAAATTGCCTGGTTTAAATATCTCTAAAATGCGATACATTCCACGATAATATTTTTAAAACTATCATAATACTACGATAATTTATTATATTTGAAAACTTCACCGAAAACAACTGAAATTAATTCAAATGACGTCATAGAAAAAATAACACGCCTGGATCTCTATAAAAACAGCATTTCATTCATAACTTTCTCCCATTCATTTCATTCATCACAATACCATAGCTGCCAACCTTGGAAAATGAAAATTAGGGAAATTTTTAAATATTTGCAATTCGCGACAAAAATCGAAAAATCGCACAGCGCGATAACAATTTCTTTTTTTACAGAAAGCATAAAAGGGAATTTTCAAGACAGAATAGGGATTTTTTCCCTCTACTACAAAACTGCACCATAAAAAATAGACAAATATGATAAAAAATCTGTATTGTATCTATAAACACAATTTAATTTCAACGAATACAAAAGAATTAAATCATCTTTTAAAAAATAAGCACATTCGTTAGAGTTATTCTCATCAGAGTCTATAACAATGTTCATTACACTGAATATGATGCATAAAGAAAAATGTTTACTGTTTAATAATCATTCACATGTCTTTGACACAGAAACACTTCTCTGCAGATAAAATATTGAATAAAAAGAAATCTTTTGGTAAGTAAAAATACAGCACGTAAAAGTTCTATATAATTAAAAAATGTCAAATTCAATCCTTCTTACTACTTAAAAATAAAGTAGTAGCTCTTTTTGCTTTTTTTTTAAGAACTCCTTACTAAATTCTTTACTATCCCTTCACAGAGTTCATACCGATTTTTCAAAATAGAAAAATTTGTATTATGCAAAAATAATCAAAAAATTAATCTTAATAATTAGCCATAATATGAAAATAAGCTAGTTTAGTCAATCCAATATGCAACATTTAAATGATGGAGATGGATGGAAAAAGATACTAACGTACTCTCGACAATTCACGCGAAGTAACTGAATTGCGCAATCGCACTATTTATGCGAAAATAATTAAGAAATTAACATCTCTTAAAAAATTAATAGGATTTCAAACTTTTGATTTTAAAAATATTTTCAATAATATCAAGATCTCAGACCCGTATGATGTAATTTTAGCTCTATACAATGCTTATATTACTAATCTTTCAACTCATACCAGTTTTGTAAATTTTCCCAAACGTCTTCACTTTGTTATTTTCAATAATTATATTTTTCAAGGAAATAAATTATACCTACAAGTCTCAGGAGTTCCACAGGGTGGCTGCAGTAGCAGTATGTTATCTAATTTATATCTTTATCATTTTGAACAGTCTTTTACATCAATAGATTATACATTATACAGATATGTTGATGATCTGATTTGCTTAGTATATACTGAAAATTGTGTCATTAATATAGATTTCTATCCTAATAATTTGGAATTAATTCCTAATGAAGCTACTATTAGTAAAAATATTAATTTTTTGGATTTAAATCTTTTTATTGAACCTTCTAATAGAATTGTTACTAATTTATATGATAAAAAAGACACTTTTAGTTTTAACATTAATAAAATCTTACCTTTTAATTCCTGCAACTGGTTTCTATTGTTTAGAAATATTATTCTTAATCAGCTTTTTAGAATATATAGATTATCTGATAAAAAATTTCATGCTTTACATATTGATAATCTAAAAATTACCAGCAATATATATAAATATCCCTCTTATTTTGTAAATGGTATAGTTAAAAAATTTAGATTAGCTGGATTTTCATGAATTCTTTTTATGGTGTTTTATATATTAGCCTGACATCTCCCTTCTCTTGTTTTAATTATATTTTATTTTTACACCCATTTACACATTAGCCTTTCTATTATTGCCCCTCTTGATTATATATTATCTCTTGTACATGTCTTTTCGCATTACTGTTATTTATTTCTTAGGAATGGCAACAGTAGATCATATCTTATTCCTTTGTGAATGGCAACACTTGTCACTTCTTCCTGTGTTCCCGTACTCGATAGGTTTGTGTATTTCTTCAGTTAGATTCCAGGCATCCATTTTTAACACTTTACAACAAAGTTGAAAAGTGTTTATGACTTTGTTCATTCTGTCTGTCTGTCTGTCTGTCTGTCTGTCCGTTAGCACGATAACTGCCGTAAAAATGAGTTTATCAAAATGAAATTTTAGTATGTTGTTCAGACGGTCTGTAGGACCTATGGGAATATAAATAAATAATATCACCCAATTAGTTTTTTATTGAACCCGGGTTGAAAAAATGAAATACATTGAACCCTATGGGACCTAATTTTTCAAACATTTTTTAAGTAAATTTAAAATTCACGAATTGCTTCGAAATTTTTAGAAAATATTCACATTATCCCATAGAATATATAAAAAAAAATTCAGTAAAATATGTTAAGTAGTTTTTTAATTAAAAAAATTATTTAATATAGGGAAAAAAACAAATTCAATTAAATTCTGACTTTGGGATATCTTCCAGAAAGAAAAGAGAGAGATATTATATAATAAATATCTCTCCATTTGTTTAAACGTTTTGCATATGGGAGTGGCTTCATATTTTAAAATAAATTTGGTAGATAACAATTTTTCATTTTTTTTAAATTTTATATAACTCTTCATGATAAATTTAATTGATGGCATTTTAAATGCACTTTCCTACGTCCTAGAGAGTTAAAATTTGGTACACAGCTTAAATTTGTTGAACATTTTATTCGACAAAAATTTGATGGATCTTTAAATATAGATCATACATTTTTTTCGAAATGGCCTGAAAATAATCCCCGTTCACTTCTATAAATCATTGGTGTAATATTGTTAAAAATTCTGATGTGGACAGCACATGTCTTTCCCTGCAGACTCATATTCGTTCTCTTTATTTATTCAATGATAATTTGAGTTTATCTGCACAACATAAGTATTTTAAATGACATTGAATTTACACGTTAAACTTAAATTTGGTTCTCATTTGATAGCTGGACTTATTGTCAAAGGTGGCGTAGCGAAAACGCGAAAAAACTAGAATATCTCAAGAACGGCTAGTCCTAGAGTAATGGGGTTAGTCTTATTCTTTTTGTTGTCAAAAATCACATATAAAATAGGAATTTAATTGATATAATTGAGCACACGTAGTCTTTTATTTTTATATATAACGATTTTTGCTGGCCATTTCGCAAAAATAGCCCGTTCCTTTTTCCCGAACCGTAGTAGAATAACCTACAAATGATTTATATACAAAATTTTGGTAAATTTGGTATATAAATCACTTGTAGGTTATTGAAATATTATACTCCAAATTTTGTTAAATTTGGTTCATTAGTTTTTAGCTAGAGTGGATAAAGGCAATTTCTGCGGCCATTTCGCAAAGAAGGCAGATTCTTTTATTACGAATCGTACTATAATCTAATGAACATCAGGATTTCCCACAAAAAACATACCTACCAAATTGTATGAAATTCGGTCCATTAGTTTTTCAATTAGAGTGGATGTAATATCCACACAGACACACAGAAACATACACAGATACACCCTTACACACACAGACGTCTTCCTAAAAGTAGTTTTTTCGTGTTCTAGAAGTCCCAAAACGTGTAGATACTTTGAAAATTCGAGTTCCGATCTTCGGCACGATTCCAATACTTTGAGTACATACACATACACATATATATTATCTGTGTATTATCTGTGTATCTAAATTCCGTGCCTATGCAATTACAATAGTTGTGATTTTAAATGATCCCTAAACTTTTATTATTTCTTCAAGGAAGCCTAATTTTAACATATGCAGAATGCAAATATCTCAAGCGATTGTAAGATGAATTACATAAGAATTGCTGAATTTTTTTCACACAAAATTATTTAGCTCTGGAGTCTGGAATACAAGTTATATGAATGAAATATTCATTGATTTTGCATAAAGAATCAGATGATTTATATTTCGATACAGTTTTAAATATTTAAGTATAATAAATTACTGTAGTACTGTGATAATGTAAAAGATATTACCACTGAATGAATCACATTTTAGAAATTTTTAAATGAAATTACATTTCAGTTGGAAAGTGTTTCATAATCAATGCTTATGCATGATTGATCTTTCTTGTTCCTTTTATTAACACTTTACAACAAAGTTGAAAAGTGTTTATGACTTTGTTCATTCTGTCTGTCTGTCCGTTAGCACGATAACTGCCGTAAAAATGACTTAATCAAAATGAAATTTTAGTATGTTGTTCAGACGGTCTGTAGGACCTATGGGAATATAAATGAATAATATCACCCAATTAGTTTTGGATTGAACCCGGGTTGAAAAAATGAAATACATTGAGCCCTACGGGACCTAATTTTTCAAACATTTTTTAAGCGGATTTAAAATTCACAAATTGCTTCGAAAATTTTAGGTAATATTCAAATTGTTTCATAAAATATATAAAAAAAATTCAGCGAAATATATTCAGTAGTTTTTTAAATAAAAATTAAAATAATAATAACACCTCTTATATGAAGCGATCACATGACCATGATATGAAAAGATCACGTGACCCACTTCAAAATGATATATGGCATCCATCTTGTCTCAAAATCGTGATTTTTAAAGTTCTTTTAAATTCATATTGAGTGTTGTTTGTATCCGTCCTAAAACCACTTTATTTTTGTTTAAATTCTGTGCATCTACATACTGGAACAACGCAATTACAATATATTTGAGTTTAAATACTCATCCAAATTTGATTATTTCTACTACGAAGCCTATTTTTCACCTATGTAAAATGTAAACAGCAAAATATATAGAATGAGTTGTATTAGAATTGCTGTATTTCTTTAACACAAAATCATTTAGTTCATGGAGTCTGCATAGCTGATATGAATGAAATATTCACTGATTTTACAAAGAGAAGGACGATTTTTTTTCGATGAAGTTTTATGCATAGAGTTTAATTACTTGTAGCTCCATGGTCTTAATTTTTAAATAAAATAAATTATTATAGTATTGTGATGAATGACATGAATGGGAAATTATTTATGAATGAAATGTTGTTTTTATAGAGAGAGCCAGGCGTGTTATTTTTCTATGACGTCATTTGAATGAATTTCAGTTGTTCTCGATGAAGTTTTCAAATATGATAAATAATCCTAGTATTATGATAATTCTACAATTATCACCAAGGAATGTATCACATTTTAGAGATGTTTAAACCAGGCAATTTATATTTCAATGCGGTCATTTGAATGAAGTTCATTTTTTTCAATGAAAGTTTAAGTTTTCAAATATAATAAATTAATGTAGTAATGATAAGTTTTAAAATATTACCGAGGAATGTATTGCATTTTAGACATGTTTAAATAAAATTGCATTGAAGTTGGAAAATGTTTCATAATCAATGCTTTAAGCATGATTGATCTTTCTTGTTTTTTCTTCTTTATGTATGTAGTCCAAGTAGAAATAGTTTATAGATATAATCTATCTATTTCTTCAGAAACATACATTTTTGTATTTGCTTCTACAAGACACTTGATAACGAGTTTTGAAGAAGTAAACAAATCCTGATTTAGGCCTAGAGCCTTGCCCACGTGTATAGCGTTTGTGCTTGGATTTCGTCTGTTTTTATTTTATCGATTCCATTCCTTTTTTTTTTTATATACTTTTCTTAGACTTGATGATTCGAAATTTGTATTTTTTTCCATTTGCTTGAAGATTTGCTGTTTTATACTTTTATTTTGTAAGCCTATTAGAAAGTTAGGTTTTAGAGTTACAGCTTCTCGCTTTTCTTTCAGTGGACCTTCAAACATTTTATTATTGAAATCATTTTATTTATTAGCTGCATTTGCGCAATAAATTAGATGAATTTTGTATTGTCATTCCTATTTACTCATTTTTTACATTTGCATATTTGCAAAATGCAATAATTTTTAATGTTTGCTACGGTTTTTATATTATATATATATATATATATATATAGTGTGTTTTGAGGTATTTATGTTTCCTTTATTGTTCCAATCTATATGCTTGTCGTCCATATAACATAAGTTTATAGATAAAATCTATCTTGTGTTTCAGAAACAAGCATTTTTGTGTTCATTTCGAAGGGATATATGGACCCGAAGAGAATTTTTTCGAAATGAACTTATCGTAAGCCTAAATCTCCTCCATGTGCAAGCTTTTTTGCTTGATTTTTTTGTTTTCTTATTTGCATTCCTCATTTTTGAAATTTGTTGATTGTCTTTGTCTTTATGACTTGCATTATGCTTTATTATTTCCTCTTTTTCTCTTAATTTCTTTTATTTCTTTGTATTTTGTAGAAAATTTTGGAATAGTGTATTATGAGTTACTACATACATTCTAACTTTGGATTTAATAATTTATATATATATATATATATATATATATATATATATATATTTCAACAGAGTTTATATAGATTGTATATTTAGCGTTATTTGTAACCTAACCGAAAATATATGTTTTCTGTAATCCGAGCCGAAATAATCTGTACATTTAGAATCAATATAAAGGTTTGCTGCTGATTCATATACTTTAGCACAGAACTATATGCAAATGGATTTAAATATTATAAATAAGTGGTTGTTTTATAATAAATTAAATATTAGTGTACCAGAAATAAAAGTTATCAATTCCTCTTTTTACAGTTCAAGGCTACAACATTTTAATTTAGTATTTCATGAAATTTATTATAACAATACTCAAATTGAGTGTATATGCGGCAAAACTGAGTGCATTAAGAAGATTAAATACCTTGGTATTGTTTTGGATCAGTTGTTATCATGGAAACCTCATATAAATAAACTTATAAATGAACTAAATTGGAATATTTTATTTTCTGGAGAATGTCTGTTCTAAAAAAATACTAAGTATGATTTATTTTTCATTAATTCAGTCCAGGTTACAATATAGGTTAAGTTGTTAGGGCGCAGTGTTTTCGAATATTTTTCATCCTTTATTTTTGGTACAGAAACACTTTGTTAGAATTATATTATCTAAACACCGTTTTACAAATTTTTTTTCCATTATTTTATAGTTTTTACGCATACCTTAAAAGAAGAATATTCAAATTACTACGATTATGTTATTAGAGATGAGGGCATATAACATCAAACAGTTTAAACAGAACTATGCCTAGGTTTTAAGTTATCAGAACACAATTTCCTCTATTTACAGATAAAAGATTTTTTACTTTTTTTTGGCGCTAAGTTATTAACTTTACCGGCATTATTTTTTCTTTCCCAATCACATAAAAACTCTGTTGTTATATTTTCTCGTTACTGCAAATTGGTTGTGTCTCGGTTATTTGGATTTGGAACTTTTTTTTAATGTATCTTAAAAATATTTTTCGTTCTATTGCGCTACTTATATGTCTTGTTAAATTACATGCTGTCAAAGTTCAAGGTAATTTCATTATGTTATCAAGTGAGGTGCCGTAATAATCTTAATTGTCTTCATTGGGTTCGAATAAAGAGGGGGGAATGAACAATCTATTTAATGCTGACGATTGTAAGAAACACTTATAAGGTTTTTGCTCTTTGAGGGATGCTAGACCCCTGAGAGCGGTGGAGCAACTCATGGAATTTGACAATAGAGTCATTATATCTGTCACTCAGAAGGTGGGGAAACAAAAGATTTCTAGAATTCTGGCTTTGGGTAGCAAGATTTACCACCATAAAGTGTCTGGTAATTTAAAATTCCAGGCAAAACTTCTGTGAACTACAATCTGAGGGTGGTCTAATAATGTCGGGGGGGGGGGGGGGGGGGCAAGAGATATAGATATGGAAATAAGACAGAGGGAGGGGAAGATGATGTGAAGTCACGGTCGAGAGCAGATGTGGATAAATCTAGAAGACCAAATTTTTACGTTACCTTTAGACAGATGTCTGTGAACCAAATATCTGACATGCCTGGCCACTGAGTTACAGAACTGGCTTTATATAGGAACTAGCCTTATAAAGGAATCATTCATTGCTGAAACATACATATGAGGACTTTGCATTATTTCCCCCATCACCTTCTGACATCCCACAATACGAATACTCACGTCTAGTAGAAAGATGTTTAAGGCTTACGAAGGGGCAGTAGAATAAGGTTTACATTGGAGCAAAGAAGCGCCCCATCTTCACCGACGATTCCCCGGAATCGGAAAATCAAAATATCACGGAAGAGTCTAGATGACACCCGAGATCGTAGATCGGGTCATTATAATGGTGGCGGCAATTAATGGGATGTGATAAGAGATATACAGATGTCAGCATCCAGCTACAACCTCTGGTCGACAGCACATGACGGAAAACATTTTTACTAAACGACGGACCGATTTGACCCCTTGCCAGTCCATCATCCTGAATAACGGAGAGTCCAACGAAGGAGCACGAGGCACGACCTATCATATCTAATGTTTCTGATCTGACGTCTGGAATCACCCCCTTCAAGAAGAGCAGACCAATACCTTCCGAAAGTCGGTGTCTGATAGACTGTGGAGAATTAAGATACCCAGTGGAGCCGGATCCCGACAGCGATTCATCTGTGTGTGTAAGTCAAATAAAGAACAGGTATGTGACAGTTTTCAGAAATTTTGTTTCTGATCTTTCGAATGGATCTGATCTCAAATGTGTGTTTGGGACTGGGAGTTAAATGCTGCGGTGGTTAGTTCTAAGGCTCCTCTATATACATCTCCGTAGTAGAGGGGCTCTAGTTAGTTCTCTGTAGCGGACTACGACAGGATTTTTTCAGGTCAGTATTTAGATGGGCAATGGTAAAATGGTAAATATAATAGCTCTAAATTTCAGGTGCATATACGGCGATTTCTTTTTTCAACATTATTTGAATGCTGAAATCTGAAATTTTAGTAATATTTATTTTGAAAATGTTATTTCTATGTAATTAAATAGGAAAAATTAAATGTTTTAAGGTATTGTGTAATTCTCATTTTGTACTGCTAAAAGTTTTAATTCAAAATTTTAATTTTGGGAATATCAGTTGTGGGGTATTTTTGGAAAGTCTTAGTACCACTAGTACGATTTTTTTTTTAGTGTTATTTGGCGAACAAGTTTTTTTTTATGTTCATAATGGCATATTTATTAAAAGCGAAGAAATCGGATTTATCCGTATTGGCGGAGATGGTACTCCTTAACGTAAAAGGGTTAGAGTTGAGAAAAATCATTTTAGAGAGTCCAAATTATGAGGAGGAACTCGCGAAAAAAATGTTTCAGGCTTTTCTGACAGAAAGAATCGAGAGAGAGAGAGAGAGAGCAAGTAGAGACTAAGCTTAAGAGAGAGAGAGAGCAAGTAGAGACTAAGCTTAAGAGAGAGAGAGAGCAAGTAGAGAATAAGCTTAAAAGAGAGAGAGAGAGCAAGTAGAGACTAAGCTTAAAAGAGAGAGCGAGCAAGTAGAGACTAAGCTTAAGAGAGAGAGAGTAGAGACTAAGCTTAAGAGAGAGAGAGAGTAGAGACTAAGCTTAAAAGAGAGAGAGAGCAAGTAGAGACTAAGCTTGAGAGAGAGAGAGCAAGTAGAGACTAAGCTTAAGAGAGAGAGAGAGAGAGCGAGTAGAGACTAAGCTTAAGAGAGAGAGAGCAAGTAGAGACTAAGCTTAAGAGAGAGAGAGCAAGTAGAGACTAAGCTTAAAAGAGAGATAGAGCAAGTAGAGACTAAGCTTAAGAGAGAGAGAGCAAGTAGAGACTAAGCTTAAAAGAGAGAGAGCAAGTAGAGACTAAGCTTAAAAGAGAGAGAGAGAGCAAGTAGAGACTAAGCTTAAGCTACAAAGCGAACAGCGAGAAGCTAAGACATGGAACATGAGTAATTGAAGTTGAATTTAAGGAAAGAATGGAGTTAGAGAAATTGAGGCTGGGATTCGAAGCGATAGTGCTAGCCCAAAGGTAAGCAGAGAGATATTGGTCCCGATGCGACGTAAATCCATTGAGGAAATTGTGAAAACGAATAGATTGTTGACGGTCAAGGTACCCACTCGGGCTGACTAGTGTATTATTATTATTATATTCTTTTTTTTAGCCTGAAGAGAGCATATATCTTTGAAAACGAGCCGTAGGAGTTTCACGATTGATTCTGTTGAATTCTTTAGGAAATACAGCAGTGAATTTGCTAACTCAGTAGAAGAAGGACCAATACGGGGATTATTCAGTTTATCTGATTGCATTGTTACATATTTTTAAAAAGTAAAGTTTTATTAAATTAAATAAGGTTATCGCCTGTAAAATTTAAAGAACATCGATTTTCTAAGATACGTTTAAAATTTATAAAACATAGGTTTTAATAAAACTTATATTTTAAACTTATCGATTTTTTTTTCTTTTAATATACAAGTCTACAATCCCTCAGCACATTACGTATTTTTATTGAAACGGCATGCTAATGACTTTTAGTGCCATGTTAACCAGTACACATTTGCAACCATCAGCATTTGCACTTTCCATCGAATAACACTCACCGCTAGGGAACAATTTTTATAGCCATGTAAAATGTTGAAGTTTTAATCAATTAAACAAAGTTTAGCGTGGCCAACAACTTAATATATTCTACTTCAAAAACCGACACTGCGTGGCGCTAGTGTTCGTTCCCTAGTTTCGAAGCGGAGGCAAAGGACAATGTCCAGGAATGGTAGCTCCGGGAATCAGGACCAGGATTCCGAATGCTTTAAGTGTAAGTCTCAATCACATTTGAAGAGAAATTACCCACGGGTCAGAGAAGGCTGCAGGTCACAAGGATCAGAGTGACTGGAGAAAAAGAGGCGCTAGAAATGAATTTTGGGGCAAATGAGCCCTAGGAATGCGGCGCACGTGCACTGTGTGGAAATAGTGAGAAATGAATTAGCAAATGTTTCTGCTGAAGAGAATGGTGGTCGGTCCGGGACAGCGAACGAGAAGTTCAAGCGAATTTTGTCTAGGCCTACGATCCGGTCAGACTTATGTGGATCAATTCTGCAATTAGAGGGATCACAAACTGCGTTGACGGTAGGCTAACGTCGTGGATTTAGGCAGTGAGATCACAATCCCAAGGAGGAACGTGATTAAACATGAAGGCGGCGAAAGGAATACCTGGAAGGAATTTATGGACTGCTGGTAAAATGCGCCTTATTAAATATCCAGTGGGGAATAGCCACAAGAGGGAATTGCATACCCCATCAGCAAATACACTTGCTTGCAAAAAAATATATACTCCCATAAAAAATTGAGCTACCGCCGCGAAATTCGACATGCAAATGTCGTTTTAAGTGTTCTACAAATGATCAAACTAACAGCGCCAATGATGTTATAGGGCTCACGCAACGTACACGAGAATAACACATTGTCCAACATTTGAAACGATCGGTGTTCTCATTCACGGGCAATTGGAACTGGATTTTCTGCTTTGATACTGCAAGTTGCTGAGAATTTTTTTTTTTCGATATATAGCTCAAAATCTTTTGGGGCAAATTAACATGGAAAAGTCCAAATTTCTGCTGCCAACTGCTAGAAAAGTTTCTATCGGGAAAAAAATGACATTTTTCCTGAGTGTTATTTAATGTAACAAATCGATTGGTGTACAAAAATATAATTTCCACTCAACTTATTTTGTTTTTTATGTCCCACTATCGACTCAATGGATGAAACTTATGTTATTCGTTAGTTTTTTACAAGGGAAATGCAAATTTACAAGTCTTGCATCCATCCGAAGTGACATATTTGATGCCCAGCGATAGAAATATCGATTTTTCCAAAGCGCACATAACAGCGGGAAATTGCAATTTTATATCCTTATCAATCGCGTAGTTATGCTTTTCGTTTACACTATTTACTACCTTTTAACTTCAAACGGGGTATATCTCGTATATATGTATATTTGTCACATTTCAAATCTTTGAAGACTTAACTAACCTAGTTCCACTAATTGTAGCGAAGCGACATAAAATTTGGGATGTCGTTGTTTAATGTATGGGAAATTTTAATTCTTTAGAATTTTAACATTATCGGGTCAGCCCGTCTTGGGCCTGCTATAGAATGTACTCGTTTCTCAAATCTCTGTAAATCTTTTTATGTTGGGTTCACTGACATATAAGTCTGTAGATGGGTAACAGTTTGTTTGCAACAATGGTCATATGAATAACCATTGTTGTAAGATAGTTAAAGACGAGTCCAATATTCAGCTTCGTTTTCGTTTCTCTCTCTCTCTGTATAAAAAATATATAATATACATTAGAAAGAAATAATAACTAATTCAAGTAATTACGAAATATTAAAATCACCAAAGCAATCAAGTCACGACCACAATGCCCAAAAAAGAAATGTACAGCACTGACTTAATTTTGAAGTTTATTTAGACTAGACTCTTCTTCAGGTCTGAGCATCTAACTCTAATTAACCCAAATACATGCTTGTTTCAGATTTGGCAATAGTAAGTTACTATAAATGCCATATATGTATATATAAGAAAAAGTTATAGCATGTGATAATAATTATGAAGTTGAAAAATGAACTAATTTTTACTATTACTATTACAAACCTTATCAGGTAAGCCCGTCCAGGGCTTGCTATAGGAATGTACTTGTTTTGGGGGAATAACTTGCACTTGAGAATCGAAGAAGATAAAAAATTTAATTTAGTATGTCATTGTTTTTTGTGGTATATTTTAGTTCTTGGGATTTTGTTGAACCTTATTGGATTAACCCATTCTGGGCCCGCAGTAGGAATGGACTCGTTCTTGGTGAATAGCTCGAGAACCGGAGAAATTAGAAAGTCCAAATTTTGTACGTCGTCTTTCATATTTTTAAATTATATACATTTTAATAAATGCATTTTGCGTGGTATATGGGTGTGGGACATTTGAGAACAAGCAATTTCAGTCTTCCAAACAAAAAGATCATGTTATGAGGTTTGAACTGTACCTGTTTTATGTAGTAATCAAGTCATGCTGTTTTGATAATTTTATAAAATTTGCTTCAATTTTAAAATAAAATTCAATTGAAAATTGGAGTCAGCATCATAAAAACTCCAAAATTTATTAATTGCACTAAATTAGATCAAAACTTGGAGGAATCAATGTGCAAGACAATGCTACTGAATTGTAAATACATAATGTATTCTGTCGGAAAAAAATTACCCCTCCAAAATACTAGAGAACTATTTCATCTCAATCGGCATTTGGAACTAGTGTTCAGATCAATCAGCTGTGAATGAAAGACACAGTAAAACATATGTGGATTATATGGATCAATGGATATCATGATGTTGAAAAATCTCGACTCCTGTTATTCAATTCGAATAAAAGCCGAAAACAAACACCAAGCAATCAATACCTAAAGCAACTAAGATAATATATGTATTTCAGTAGTTTGAAGCCATGCTCGAGTGTTAGATGGTAAATGCGCCTATTCTTACATTATGTATGCAGAATTGAAAATCCCAGTATAATATCAAGTCCACCTATGAACCAATATAATATTTTATTCGGAATAAAACAAAATTGTCGCACAAATTCCAAACCTTTAAATACAATTACCTACAAATTTATAAAACATAGCATTTCTTGATATATACAGGGTGTCCCAAAAACATTGACTTCGGCTCTTATTCCTTACATATTGACCTTAAGATATATATAATAAATTACAAAGTCGCGTAAAAAAAGGTACAGAATTTTATGAAATCGATTAAAATTTTCAAAAGAATTAAATTTTAAGAAATACAAAATTTAAATTTTTATACGGCCCCGTACAAAAACATTTCCAATGAGTAAAATGTGCCCCATACACAAATAAGGTGATGTACAAAATTTCAGCATTTCATCATAAAAAGTCCCAGAGATATGTTTAAACAAAGTTGGTGAGGGATTAATCGCACATTGAAATGTAAATGTTTACAGCAAGAGTGCAAGACGCAACGCAGAAATGCATCATAGGCAAATAGTGTCTGCCTCTTATCTTTAATGGATCTTTGCCATGGATGGAAAACATTTTGAACAAGCTTTGTAATCTTTGTGTAAAGTTATTATTTCTACACAGTGTAGATACTTTTGTACCAATAAATAGCAAAATTATTATTTATTTATGTAATCATTGTTTTCTTTCGTATTTTGTGTATGACCCTTGAAACGCGATCTGCCGACATGATTTTTCCCCTCTGAGAACCCATGTCGATGCATTGAAAAGTGGTTTAAGTCAGCATTTTTGTCTTTTCATATCTCTGGGACTTTTTATGATAAAATGCTGAAATTTTGTACATCACCTTATTAGTGTATGGGGCATATTTTACTCATTGGAACTGTATTTGTACGGAACCGTATAAAAATTTAAATTTTGTATTTCTTAAATTTTAATTCCCTTGAAAATTTTAATCGATTTCATAAAATTCTGTACCTTTTTTTTACACAACTTTGTAATTTTTTATATATGTCTAAGATCAATATTTAAGGAATAAAAGCCGAGGTCAATATTTTTGGACAGGGTGTCCAGAAAGTTCCGGAACGGCGCAATATCTCGAGAAATACACTTCGGATCAAAAAATAAAAAACACGTATTCAATATTTTTAGAAAAGCTATCCAATGATACCAAAATTGACCCCCTCCCTCCCTCCTGGGGGGAGGAGGTTGGGGCAACTTTGAAATCTTCAATGGGAACCCCCCATTTTTTATTGCAGATTTGGATTCTCCAGAAAAAATTACATACATTTGACTTACGATTTTTGCTCCCACAAACGGCGCTATAATCGAGAAAAACGAAAGTGGGGCACAAACGTTTAAAAATGAGAATGTCTCGGGAAATACACTTCGGATAGAAAAATAGCATCTACAGCGCCATCTATCACCCACGATATGATGCCTGGAAGTATAAATTTATAGTAGTATCTCGAGAACCACTCCAGTTAATAAGCTCATATTTGGGGGTTAACCACAGTCACTATCGGAAATTTTTGGCCATAATCACGTCATTCGTTTTTCCTCGTTCCCAGGAGGGGGGAGGGGGTCAATTTTGGTATCATTGGATAGCTTTTCTAAAAATATTGAATACGTGTATTATTTATTTTTTGGTCCGAAGTGTATTTCTCGAGATATTGCGCCGTTCCGAAACTTTCTGGACACCCTGTATATTGTGTATTTCAAGTATGTGTGTGATTAATTCTTGATTACTTAACTCTTGAATAATATAACAGAAAACACTTAATGCAACTTTAATATCTATTATTATTTCTATAACCACTGTTCTGTTGCTCGATTTAATGTTTTCTATTTCCAGAAGCAAAAGTTTCGATTTACAGATGAAATGCGTGCTACGATGTGAAAGCGCGTTAGAAAAATCGGTTTTTTGTCTTCTGATATCAAACATGCCAGGTCGGATAAATGCGAGACTTGTAAATTCGCATTTATCTTGTAAAAAACTAACGAATGACATAATTTTCTTCTATGTACTCGGTGCGTCGATGAGGTAAGTTGGGACAAAAAATGCAAAATAAATTGAGTGAAAATTATATTTTTGTACACAAAATGATTTGTTACATTAAATAACTCTCAGAAAAAAGAAGTTTCATTTTTTTTTTTTGCGATGGAAACTTTTCTAACAGTTGGCAACAGAATTTTTGACTTTTCAAGGTTCATTTGTCCTAAGAGATTTCCAACTATATCTCACTAAAATATGTACTTATTGATATCGCTTTTACTTTTAAATGTGTAGTAGAATAACCCAAACGAAAATTCTTAATTAAAACTTTTATATTTTGATATTTTATTTATTTATTTTTAATTTTGGTCGGGAAAAAGTTAATTATAACATATTAATCTTTTTACATAATCTTAATGCACATATTTTAAAACCTCTAAATGTAAAATTCTATGTTATTCTACCCGTAAGTTTTTGAAGTATATATGTTTAAAGTTTCAAAATTTCAACTTTTGAGGCGTCTGGCATGCAGCCTGCCACATGTAACGACTGCCAAACTCATAGATTCGTTAATAGGACTTTAAAACCTATCATTTAATACCATTTTTCATCTACGTACTCGATGAGTTCAGTAGATGTCAATTTTAGCCTATTTCAAAAATACGCCCAGTGCGAAGGCCACCTGAGGGGACTCTCAAACTCACGAATCTCGATTGACATCGCGAAGTTTTACCACATGCAATGCTCAAACCTTTTGTATTCCATGGGTCTGGAAAATTGCTGCTGGCTCTTGGACTAAGTGCCACGGTCATGCGAAAATCTAGGAAAGAATCCCGAGAGGTTGACCAATCCCACATTTCTAGTTCTAAGTCAGTAAAGATCTATCCATCTTTACTTTTGCATAGCTGCCAACCTTGGAAACTGAAAATTAGGGAGATTTTTAAATATATGCAATTCGCAACAAAAGTCGAAAAATCGCACAGCGCGATAACAATTTCTTTTTTTACAGAAAGCATAAAAGGGAATTTTCAAGACAGAATAGGGATTTTTTTCCCCTCTACTATAAAACTGCACCATAAAAAATAGACAGATGTGATAAACAATCTGTATTGTATCTATAAACACAATTTAATTTCAACGAATACAAAATAGTTAAAACATCTTTTAAAAAATAAACACATTCGTTAGAGTTATTCTCATCAGAGTCTATAACAATGTTCATTACACTGAATATGATGCATAAAGAAAAATGTCATTGGTTACTGTTAAATAATCATTCACATGTTTTTGACACAGAAACACTTCTCTGCAGATAAAATATTGAATGAAAGAAATCTTTTGGTAAGTAAAAATACAGCACGTAAAAGTTCTATATAATTAAAAAATGTCAAATTCAATCCTTCTTACTACTTAAGAATAAAGTAGTAGCTCTTTTTGCTTTTTTTAAGAACTCCTTACTAAATTATTTTTCAATATCCCTTCACAGAGTTCATACCGATTTTTCAGAAAAATATTTTTTTTGAAAAATTTGTATTATACAAATATAATTAAAAAATTAACCTTAATGATTAGCCATAATATAAAATAAGCTAGTTTAGTCAATCTAATATGCAACATTTAAATGATGGAGATGGATGGAAAAAGATACTAACGTACTCTCGGCAATTCACGCGAAGTAACTGAATTGCGCAATCGCACTATTTATGCGAAAATAATTAAGAAATTAACCACAATAATTAATCAGAATATGAAAATAAGCTAGTTTAGTTGATCTAATATGCAACATTTAAATGATGGAGATGGATGGATAAAGATACTAACATACTCTCGGCAATTCACGCGAAGTAACTGAATTGCGCAATCGCACTATTTATGCGAAAATAATTAAGAAATTAACCACAATAATTAATCAGAATATGAAAATAAGCTAGTTTAGTTGATCTAATATGCAACATTTAAATGATGGAGATGGATGGATAAAGATACTAACGTACTCTCGGCAATTCTCGCGAAGCAACTGAATTGCGCAATCGCATTATTTATGCGAAAATAATTAAGAAATTAACCATAATAATTAATCAGAATATGAAAATAAGCTAGTTTAGTTGATCTAATATGCAACATTTAAATGATGGAGATGGATGGATAAAGATACTAACGTACTCTCGGCAATTCTCGCGAAGCAACTGAATTGCGCAATCGCATTATTTATGCGAAAATAATTAAGAAATTAACCATAATAATTAATCAGAATATGAAAATAAGCTAGTTTAGTCAATCAAAAATGCAATATTTAGAAGATTGAGATGGATGGAAAAAGATACTATTGTATTCTCGGCGATTCATGAGAACAAACTGAATTGTGCAATCGCCGTGTTTATGCGAAATTAATGAACAAAATAACATTTTAGCGATTTATGCTCAATAACCTTTGAAGAAGTATGTTTATTACTTTCATAAAATAAGCGATCGAGATCTTAATATACAATACACGCGGCCGTAAATCTCCGTTAATTTGATTGGCATTACCCTGCATTGTATTATGGATTTGCTACGATCCCGGAAATGATAAAAATCAGTGCTAAAAATGCGGAAAATTGGTGTTTTCGAGGAATTATACCATGTCTGGTTAATTGATAAATTTCCAACCAAAAAAAGCCGGAGAATTTCGTTAGTAATCCGGAGGCCGGAGAAGTAATGAAAAATCCGGAGTCTCCGACCAAAATCCGGAGAGTTGGCACGTCTGCATAGGGATTTTTTTAGGAAAATCTCTTTTGTAGGGATTTTTTCTAATTACTGTAAAAATTCGGGAGATTTAGGAATTTTTCGGGAGTTCGGGAGATTGCATCAAAATTCGGGAGACTCCCGGAAAAATCGGGAGATTTGGCAGCTATGCTTTTGCATCTTTGCAAAGGAGAAATAGATGCGGGCGCTCGAGAGACTGCATGAATTATGGAAAGACATGGGAGGGGGAAAAGAATTAACCGCCAATTCTCCGGAATATCCCAAGAATAATTTTTGGAATTATACTTTGCTTTTATTTATTTCTTTAGGAGGATTTTTTATTGTGTAAAATCAGTATTTTAGATAGTGGCGGCATGTTAGGAACATCTAAAAGGTTTTTGCTTTTACCTAAAGAGATGCTAGACCCCCGGAAGCGATGAAGTAACCTGTTTAATTTGAAAACGCAGTCGTTATATCTGTCACCCAGTACGTAGGGAAGCAAAAAACTTCTAGAATTCTGGCTTTAGGTGGCCACAAAATACCCCCATAAAGTGTCTGGGAATCTAAAATTCCAGACAAAGTTAGTTGGGAAGTGTCTGATGATGTCTGGGAGTCCTAGGGATATAGATATGGGAATAAGACAGAGAGAGGGAGGGTGAAACGATGAGAAGACTCGGTTGAGTACTGAAGAGGAGAAATCACAAGCTGAACCAATTGTTACGTTACCTAGGGAGATTATGCGAAGCCACGGTCGAGAGCAGACGTGGAGAAATCTTCAGAAGAGAAATTTTTAAGTTAGAAGGAAGATAGGGTGTATAGTGCCCCATCTTCACTGCCGATTCGCGGGAATCAGGAAATCAAAACATCACGGAGTCTAGATGACACCTGAGACCATAGGCCGGGTCATTATAACGATAATTTAATTTTCAAAAATATTCCAATACTAGAAAATGTACCCGGCGTACCCGGAATTTGATCCCGGATCTAAGCTCTTATCATTGAAGCAGACTCTGCATTCTCCTTCTTTTAATGTCAGTTCAGTGTACAACTTAACAGTCTGGGGGTGAGACAACCCAGTGGTTAAGGCACGGAGATTGCACTCGGGAGACCAGAGTTCGACTTCCGGTTCTGTCCAAACTGTCCCCGTGTCCACGCGTAGTACGGGTAAGTTAAATATGTGGGTCCATAAACCCTGCCGAGAAGTTGATGGTGGGTGGAAGAACTGTCCCGGCCGTCAAAATAGATGCTTTACACTTTCTGTTATGGCGGATAATCTGGGTCTAACGAACGAACAAACAAACCTGGCAATTTGATTGACCACCCCCTGCTATTTTCCCCTCAGGTCTTCTAATGCTATTCTTAACATCTATTTTTAGAGAACCAGTCAAAATGGCCTCCATTTTCGTAGCACAGAGGTGTGTGTGTGTGTGTGTGTGGGGGGGGGGCATTATAAACATTTGTCAGCCATCTATACGATATGCAAAAACAAAAAATGTGTTTGTTCTAAAGGATCAAATAGAAATATCCGTTTGGAGGCTCTCGATTTCGAACTTATATCACGATTTCATTTGGAGGATTTTTAACGATTTACTTTTCTTGTGTGAAAATACATGTACAATAATTACTAGCTTGACATAACGAATAATTGGTTTAAATGATTCCCATTCATAATATTCATTAAAACTTCTTAAATATTTAAATTTTCTTGAAAACGGTTGGTTTTAGAAGCTCGAAAGTGATTTCATTCGCTTTCTTGAGTAAAAAAAAGTATAAAGAAACTACTTGCATAACAAGATTCATTTTTTTTTCTTTTTAGTTTAAAATCAAAATTAGCCGTTTTTCCTGGCAGCACAGTTAGTTCTTTTTCCCACTAGGAACATCCTTCCAACATTTTAGTAACACTTATTAATTAAAAAAAAACAGAAGTTGTTCTCGAGGGAAGGGTGGAAGTGGTGATTGGCTCTATAGGCAAAGAATCTATTATTATTATCTATCTATCTATATATATATACTAATTGCCAAGTGTCCGTCTGTCTGTCTGTCACGCTTTTTTAGGCACTTCCCGAATAGATAGAGACTTGCAATTTGGTACACGGCTCGGTCGTTCGATAAAACCCCCTGGAAAAATCGAATTTTTCGAAAACGTTCTATAGAGGGGGTGCCCCACACCAAAACGTTCGAAATGTGAAATAATGGGAAAGCATGCTTTGCGATGAGATAGAGACTTCAAATTTGGTGTATGGGTAAACCGTTTGAAAGGAAAAAAGTGTACAATTTCAGGTTTCGAATATTTTCTACTTAAGGGGGTGCTGCACACCAAAATGTTCGATTTACCGAATAAATGAGAAACGGCTACTTTAAAATTTGATACAGGCTTGAAATTTGGTATATGGGTTAATCATTTGAAGAAAACACCCAAAACGAATATAGTTTTCTAAAATGTTCGTTTAGGGGGTACTCCACACCGAAACATTCGAAAAGTAAAATGATAGGAAAGTATGCTTTGCGATAAGATAGAGACTTCAAATTTGGTGTATGGGTAAACCGTTTGAAAGGAAGAAAGTGTACAATTTCAGATTTCGAATATTTTCTACTTAAGGGGGTGCTGCACACCAAAATGTTCGATTTACCGAATAAATGAGAAACGGCTACTTTAAAATTTGATACAGGCTTGAAATTTGGTATATGGGCTAATCATTTGAAGAAAACACCCAAAACGAATATAGTTTTCTAAAATATTCGTTTAGGGGGTGCTCCACACCGAAACGTTCGAAAAGTGAAATGATAGGAAAGAATGCTTTGCGATAAGATAGAGACTTCAAATTTGGTGTATGGGTAAACCGTTTGAAAGAAAGAAAGTGTACAATTTCAGATTTCGAATATTTTCTACTTAAGGGGGGTGCTGCACACCAAAATGTTCGATTTACCGAATAAATGAGAAACGACTACATTAAAATTTGATAGAGGCTTGATATTTGGTATATGGGCGAATAATGTGATAGTAAACCCAATGAAAATGGATTTTTTCAAAAATGCATATTTAAGGGGGTGGGTACTGTACACAAAAACATTCGAAAGGTGAATTGATAGAAAAAGCAGGCTTTGCAATGAGATAGAGACTTCAAATATGGTGTAGGGGTAAATAGTTGGAAAGGTAGAAAGTGTGCAATTTCAGTTTTCCAGCATTTGCTATTGTAGAGGGTGCCGCTCACTAAAATGCTCGATTTACCGAACAAATGAAAAACGCCTCCTTTACAATGTGATAGAGACTTGAAATTTAGTATATGGGCTAACCATTTGACAAAACAACCAAAGATGACTACAATTTGACAAAAATTTTCTTTAACGAGGTGCTACACAGAAAAACGTTCAAAAGGTGAAGTGATAGAAAAACATGCTTCTCAATAGGATAGCGACTTCAAATTTGGTGAACGGGTAGATAGTTTGAAAGGAAGAGAGTGTGAAATTTCAGATTTCCAATATTTGCTACTTTAAGGGGTGCGCACACAAATATATTCGATTTTCCAAATAAATGAGGCACGCTTCCTTTTAAATATGATAGAGACTTGATATTTAGTATTCGGGCCAATCATCTGATAAAAAACACAAGACAAACAGAGTTTTTCAAAAATGTTTATTTATGGATGTGCTTCACAGAAAAAAGTTCCAAAGGAGAAATAATAATATAGGGGTGCCTCGGGATGAGATAGACTTTAATGTGGTGTAAGGGTATATAATTCGAAAGGAAGAAATGCTCAAATTTAGTTTCCCAATATTTTCTTTTTTAGGGGATTCTGCACACCCAAATATTCGATTTGTCGAATAAATGTGAAACGCGAATTATTAAAAAATTTACATTATTCAGGGGTTGCTTATTGCGAGACCGTTGATTTCCAACGGGTATTCGGCTAGTATACATACTATTGGTGCTAAATATCTTGGTATTAGTTCTGAAAATTTTCAGTGGCGCCACCTAGTGGCAAAAGTTCGATACATAGTTAGAATTCAACTCACTAGATAGATTAGATCAGTGGTTCCCAAACTTTCCGGTCCGCGGACCCCCTCAGAGAAAAAAAAAATTCGCGGACCCCTTAAAACCATATTGCAAGGGCGTGTGTCTATTGGATATGTACAACAAGCATAATTTAGTGTAAACAGTGAGGGAGAGGCGGGAGATGTTCGCTACGCCCCCCCCCCCCTCTATTCAAAGCTGACATCATCCGGTCTCTAGTAGTATTAATGCTCGAAGTTACAAGTGCTTTGACGTCTGAGCTACATCAGAGTATCGTCACCGTTAATCATCGCATTGTGCCAAAACGAAACCTACTCCCAAACAATTTAATTCTGTTTGAAGATATAACCTATGAGTTTGAAATTAATTTCATGAATGTATTTAATTCAAAGTTATTTAGAAAAAAAGTTCATTATTATTTTATTTAAAAAAATAAAATAAAAAAAAGAGTGGAGAAAAATAATGAATTTCATTTTTTTAAAGCTAACTATTTATTAGTTAAATATTGCGTGTTGTTCGCGGACCCCCAGGGGTCCGGGGACCCCAGTTTGGGAAACACTGGATTAGATTATAAAGGAACCCTCTAGGAGAGAAACAGAAAGAAAAGAGAATCCCTCTAGGAGAGAAACAAAAAGTAAAGAGAAAGATAATTTTATATGGAATGAAATTTAAACACCTCTTTAGACTTTTAATATTCTTTAGGTGTACAGGTTGTTACCATTGATTTATCTTCACTAATTTAAAATTGTTTAAGTTATAAATTGATATCTGAATACATACTCGCAACTGAAAATCTATTTTTTTTTTTAACTATTTCTTAGAGTTTCGTTTCCTTACAATAATTTAATCCTCCCACCCATTCCATTCCATAACATTAACGTATAAAAAGCTTAGCTAGTAATTAAAAAAATAATTATATTTGCACTTTCGAAACCAGAAATAAAAAGTATTGGATATTTAAAATATGGCAAACATTGAAACTTACTCTGACACCACTGTAATTTTGTCAATGCCTTTTATAAAACATTTAGATTCTTTTAATTTTTTTTCTATTAAAAATGGATGTGACAAATAAATTTAACGCTCATTAAACTTAAATTGCCTTTCGATTTGCTAAAGGTACATAGCAACTCACACAATTACGTTACTTCAAATTTCTAACTCGCATATTAAAACTGATATCAATATAGTGTTACCTAAATAATAAACTTAAGAAGTATTAATATCTAAACAGGCATACACTAATAACGTGTCAAGAATATAGGAATGTAAAAAGTTTTAGAGAATAGCTATTTCTAAAATGCGAATTAAAACTGATACATAAAACGCGTTTTGGGGTACGCAGAGTATTTTTTACAATTACTTAATAAAATTTTAGTTATCAATATATAAAATGGAGTATGCATTGCTAACATGTATGTAAAATAAGAAGGTTCGGAAACGCAGAAAGTTTTTGGAAATAACTTGACCGCCAACGAAAATGTGATATAAATTTATTTAAGACCTACGTTTAGAATCCATGTATAAAGAGTCTCGAATCCACTTTTAGTGGCGCCATCTTTTCACAAAATAGAGAAACATTTGCAAATAAAATGTGACATATTCTGCTGTAAACATTGTGCAAATAGCGTACAATAAACTTTTGCATTAAAAAATTTCGAAGCTCGGCTTCAACAATAAATGTAAATACAATCGAACTCGTTTAATACAAGTATTAAGATATCAATACGGGTATTACAAGATCACGAAAATAACAAGTAAAAAATATTGAAAGTTTGGTGTTTAAGATCAATTTTTTGCCATAGGCATGGTATAAAAATGCTGGGGGCCAGAATTAATTACTGGTCCATTTTTCTTGCCCCATGAATATTTCTAATATATTTTGCAATAGTATTTATCTCTCTAAGGGTACTTTTGAAATTGAGCAATGCATTTAGTGTGTCCTCAGTGTAGAAAAGCAAAGTAATGTGAATATTTTTGGGCCTCCATAAAACAATGGACCTTGGGTTTGAGCCTTAAACACCCTACTACAAATTAGTCACTGATTGCATGAAGGACGTGCATGCATTCATACATTCGGGCCTGGCTATAGGGGCAAATTGACACCCCTCATTGGCAAAGAAAGCACATTAGTTCCCTATAAGGCTCATATTGGAAAACTAAATCTGGTGCTTTAATCCCCCCCCCCCCCCCAGACACGACTGTCCTTAGGCAGGAGCGAGCAGGACCGTCACCCCCGGTGTGACGGCAGGACCCATGCCCTGAACTCCACTTCTAGAGAGCCCCGTGGAGCGCTCCCTCAAGAAACGAGATATCCAGAATCTAAATAAAGATTATAAACACAATGCTCGCTTACAAGGAGCGTTCTCAAAAATTTAGCCTGCTGCCATTGCAGATATCCACTATTCAATGCTGACGAGCGCATAAGTGCGAAACCGGTTAATGGATGCTGGTATCTGCAATGGGAGTGTCTTCCAAACTATCGAGATTATTTTGGTACTACAAGCGATCTAAAATCTAAATTCTACAGAGATTATTCTCTCCCCATCATCGATCATATGGCATCATGTCTATAAAAGAAGCGTTCCAGCAATTGGTAAAACATGCAAATTATTTTATTTATTTATTTTTTGTCCAACATATATGAATTGAAAAAATCTGATGTGGGCAGCACATGATGACTTTCCCTACAGACTCAAATTTGTTTTCTCTTTCTTGAATAATTCATTAAATTGAGTTTAATTTCACAAAATAACCCGAATAACTATTTGAAATTACTCTGAATTTGCCGTTTAAATTCAATTTTCATTTGGATACTGGACGTATTTTCAAAGGTGACGTGAACAAATTTGGAAAAAAAAAAAAATACCTCGAGAACGATTAGCGCTAGAGTTATGTTGTTGGTCTTATTCTTTTCGTCGTCAAAAATTTCGGATAAAACTAGCATTTAATTGACAAATTTGAGCATGTAGTCTTTTATTTCAAATTTTGAAGAATTTTGGGGGCAATTTTACAAGAAAAGCATGTCCCCCTCCCCCCGAAACTCTCTTAATATGCCCATGACTGGACAAGTCATTAACTACACTCATGTCCACAAGTTAAGCAACAAACGGAAAAAATTAGCATATTAGGCACTTGAGGGCTTGCGTCCCTGTGTTTTCCTAGCCTCTTTTGTCTTCCCACCTTCTGGATTCTCTTTTCGGTACCCCGTGGCCTCTGACCGTCACCCCCGGTAGAAAAGGCCGAACTACTTTCCCCCCCCTGTACCTCGTGACGTATTAGCTGTAGGCCCAATTCTGGCCTTCGAATTCGAATTCCTCCGTCTCAACTTTTCTCAAAAGTTCTCCCCTAGTAGAGTAGCCCACACAAAGAAGTATCGTATGTGCAGTGCAGTGCAGTACGTGGGCTCGCGCGTGTGGATGCATAACGGTCTTTTTATCGTATTTTTGAATGTCTTATATGTTAGTTCATCATTTAATAAACATTTTGACCAGCATACCTTCGACTACATACCTTATAACATTGGATTACTAATTACCTTATTTCTGTAATGTGAAAAACGAAAAATGCTATTTAGAAGTAAGTGCTTACCATTTTTTGCTTATTATCATGTCATTTAAAATTATATAGAATTTTAAATATATGGCAATCAAATTATTGCTATTCAATTAACGCTAACTGGATTCTAAATTGTTTTGTTGCTAATTATAACGTCAACAAACCTTTTAGAGTTTTCTTAGTTTGTTTTAAAATTTTATTGTTGTCATATTAATTAAGAACTGCCCAGGTACTTGTAAAATTAAGCTTTGCTAAGTAATTGTAAAGTATTTAAAATCATTCAATGTTTAAAATGTATATTTTATCAAGTTAGCTTGTGTCATTATACAGCTATTATACATGTGTCATTATACATAAATTATACAGTCTCCTGCAAATATTTTAAAATTACTTTAATAATGTTGTTAGTTGTGTAATATTTTATAATAGACTAGCAGCATGTCCGTTCTTCATACTGACCATATAATACAAGAAACCTAAAATTCAGAATTTGATGTGAAGTTTTAATATTTAGAGTCTCAATTTTTGAAATTTTATAATTCTAATGAAATGAAAATAGGTGATCTCTACCGTGCTGAGATAATAAACAGACAGATAGATGTACAACATACAATTTTATGTATACTGTTAATAGCAGATATACCCGACATTGCCCATGATTTAATATATGTGCAAATTCCTGCAGTATTCTAAATGACATTCTTACTCAAAACATTCTATTAAAATATTTCATTTAATTCTCCTTTCTGTGTTTTCTATACAAAATTATCTTCAAGCAGATCTGAATAAAACATTCTCGTTTGAAAACAAATTATAAAATATATATGAAATTGGATCAATATAAACTAAAATAAAAGCGCTAAAATTGTATAAAAATGGTTATAAAATTTTGTTTTATATTGATTTCTTTATTATTTAAATCTTAAAAAATTTAATAATCGTCTGCCTAATAAACACATTTGATTTAATTGCGTTGCTAAGCATCATGATATAATTTTCTTAATAAATTTGTGGAAAATATATCATCTGCATAATTCTATTTTTATGGAAGGTTTAATTGTGGGATTTTTATTCATATCTCGACAATCCCTGGTCCTAGAAACTCGAAACATGGACTAAATTTTAAGTAGGGCTATTTCAAAGCTACCCACAGAATGTTCATGAAATTCGATGCAGCAGTTCTACCGTGATGATGAGATAGATAAATACACAGACAGATACATGTATTTTCAATTTTATTTATATAGATAAAAAAATGTCATTCTCTTTTTAAGATATTGTCAATAGTAAGAAATCGTAGCAATAAAAATGCTACACTAAAGTTATGAAAGTAAAATAATGTAAAATGGAATATTTCACACATCAAATAACATATTTTAACTGTTTGATAAGTAATTGCATATAAAAGATATAGTATCTTAATATATTGCACGTATATTTTTTATTATTTGTTATGGCATGCTGAAATTTTAGAAGAATAGGTTAGGAAGTCATTTGTGTTTAGGTTGGGCACATTTTATTTTTTATGTAGCGAGTTATTATGTTATTGAAAATTGTTAAAATAACTTGGAAAAAAGCAAAGTAACTAACTTACAATTTCAAGTTACCATTGTATATTTCATTATATTATAGTTAATGTTATTTTAATAATACAAAGCTAATTTAATCTTTCTTACATTTTCACTTCAATGGAATTGTAAATGAAATATTAATACCAAAAAGTTTTATTATACAGCTTTATTAAATTTTCAAAGCCCCTGAGGTATTTCAAACTCTATAATTAAGCAAAATTGTTTACAATTTGTTAATGTCTGGTAGTAAAAAAGGGAATATAAGATGTGCTATATTAGAAAACCTGAACTTCTACAATTTATAGTGCATAGGTTAATGAATGACATTCAACTAGTATTTTATCTTAATTCTAAATCATTTTACAATTTATAACAACAAAAAATGAATAAAATAAAATGAAATAAAAATAAATAAACACGTAAGCATATTAAAAGTTAAATTCTGAGTTTCTTTTTAATGATTATCTTATGATATTTAAAGATATAGTATTCAGTAATCATTTTAGTTTCTGCATACTTTATCTGTAAGTACGCATACTTTAGCTGAATGTACTGAAGAATTATTCAAATAAAATGCCTGATTAAGCAATAAATATACAGGGTTCTTTTTCAAACTTTTATTAAAACACTGACTGAATGGAATCCTTTCATCTTTGCTCCTACAGTGAATGAGTCATTATAAATATTTTATTTTAAGGAAATGTACAGCAATATTAAGATTTTAAATCACCCATTTTAATGAACATTATCGAAAATACTTCCAAATTTCATGAATATTATTTTCTTTACTGATAAATTATGATTCCTTTACATCGAACAGAGAATTAAAAGGGAAACAAATAGCAAAAGCTTCGATCGCGATCTGGAAGACCTACTCGCAGTGGGCCTACAAGCCAAGACGTCAAAAATTAGTGCTCCGGCCTCTGCTTTCGGAGGTGACGCTCTGACCCTCTCAAGCTCCCCTTGGTCCTGTCCCAGCCACGAGCCAGCTTCTTATTCCCTTCTCGGCCTTCCTCGGCTCAGCATCTTAGCTTTCCTCCCTTGCCAGAACTGTATGCTTCGGCCGTCCGGCTCTTGCTTGGGTCTCCTGTTTCTCTTTCCTGCCCGGCCCTTTCTAGCTTATCTTCCTCTTTTTTCTTTCAGGTTAAGTTAACCTGGCAGTACAGGTATATGCCCGGGTTACGACAGCGCCTCTTTAAGTTGTATGCTGCCTCTGCATAACTACCGAAGGGTAGAAAGTCTGAATCCTCTGTTAAAAAATAATCCAAATTGGGTGTTCCCTCTGGGGAAGTTTCGGTCTCGTTTAAGCAGCCACTGCAATCGACATTCATCGTATTTATTCCTGCTGGTTGCTCCAGTTCTCCATTTGGGGTTGGGGCTTTTTCTCTGCTCGGGTTTCTCCAATTAGGGGAAGCTCCCCTGGAGACATTCGAGTCCTCCTGGAGCCGTGTGGCTCTGGGCTTCGGCTTCTGCGCTGCTCCGTGGGGTGTGATGTGTTGTTGTTGAGACCCAGACCATCCGACCTACCAGAAAGATGTAAGGTAACTGTTTGGACGGCCGGGAAGGGGTGTAATGTGTGTGGTTCTTGGGTCCCAATCTTCGTGTCTGGTACCAGTCAATTCTTGGTCCCTCGGACTGGCTTTAAAGCACATGTCTTACTCTTAGGACTCAGCTTGGTCGTCAGTGGGCGACCCTCCAGGAGTGCGGAATCATAAACCGTTAGACCGAGAGATAGGCCGGGTCCGCACTTCTGTTTCACAGTAACATCCACGAAATGGACGCATACAGAGGCGGTGGTTTGGGCAGGGATTGCTATTAGCGCCCGCACAGATCTCTACATCTTCCCTCGCGGTACTGTAACTGCAGTGCGGTATAGAAATAACATCCTTACTCAATATGTTCGTCCATGGGTCCTGATGCCATTTTTATGGACGATAACGCACGAGTTCACAGGGCTCGTATTGTAACGAACAGTACTTAGAACACTGCTTCGAATGGAATGGCCATCGAGATCACCAGACTTAAATCCCATCGAGCATGAATGAGACATTTTTTTTAATCCTATGCCCGTCTCCGACCTCTCGGTCATAAGTCGACGAACAGCCCAATACAAAGAAGAAAGGTAAAAATAGTCACTAAAAGTCTTGTCAGTAACACATAAAGGAAAACAGTCAAGAACAGCAGGGCAAATGTTGAGGTGCTCTCCAGTCATGGGAACGCCATGGTTGTAAAGAGGGCAGACATCTGTATCTGTCAGTCCCATTCGATACAAGTGACTGAGTGGGACATGATTGGGAGACGTTTACGTTCTCGTGTTGACCCTTCCCGGAACGTTTACGAGCCAAGAACATATCTGCTCCGTAAATGGGCACAGATACCCCAAACCGCCATAGATAATCTTATGCTTGGCATGAATCGGCCGCATGTGTTTCTAGCAAAGGTCATTACATTCCGTAGTAACAGACCCCCACCAATGAGCTGTTTTTACCGCCCAAAATCAAATGTTTTTGTTTATCTCTATTTAATTATTTATTGATCATTTTCTTTGCATTTTAAATGCTAGTGTCTTTGTTATACCCCATGATCTGTGCACGTTTCAATGTTATGTATAAATACTTTTCTTTTTATCCGCTTTTTTCCACTCTGTTGCTTAACTTTTGGACATGAGTGTAAATTACAAGAATTTTTTCTGAATAAGGAAGACTTCAAACAAGTCAAGATCATAGATCGATGTACATTTTTGAAGGATCTTCGCTGAAGAAAACTCATAACGATGGTCAAAATCAGGGGCGTACCGTGAGTTTTTGGCAGGGAGGGCAAAGGTGGAGAATTGCGCCCCTCCTTCCCTTACCAGATTACGAACTCGAGCTCGCGCGCGCATGCACGCACGCACACACACAAATTATTCATCTTGGAAATATCGAAATTTCTAGATTTATTGAACAGATATTAGTACAATATTTTCCATTATTAAATATTGTCTCAGGAGATCATATCCTATAAATGAACCCTTCGAATTTTCGCGATTGCAAAGGTATCAATAACTTTGTCAGCATTGATTTTCTCGAATGTTTCCCCCTCAATACTCAACCATGCCAAGTCACTCAAGCGTTCTTGTTCCATAGATGAACTCAAATAAGACATAATCAATTTCAGTTTGCTGAAGGATCTTTCACAACTAGCAATTGATACTGAAATTTTGAGCAGAATTTGCAAAGCAGTCTGGAGATCAGGGTTGTTGTTGAGACCCAGACCGTCCGACCTACCAGAAAGGTGTAAGGTAACTGTTTGGACGGCCGGAAAGTGCCACCCAATTTAGACCGGAACCCAGTGGGGGAGGCATCCACAGAGACCGTACCCTCCTTCCCCTACCACCAACCTCTCGGAAGGACTTACGGACCCACATGTTTAACGTGATCGTACTCCGCATGAACACGGCGGCAGTTGTGGCAGCGTGCAAATCCAGCGCGCAAACCACCGGGCTACCGCGTCCGAAATGTGCCAACAGCACGCGGTGTTCCCAGGTGGTCTGGAGATTAGGGTGCACTTCCTCTCCATATGAGATAATGAAATTCAGCAATTCTAATGGATGCATAGGCTCAATTACATCGCTCTCATTTCGATTTTTTAACAGCATTGCACAATCCAAAATTTCTTGATGCAGCTCCTTCCCATCAAAATCATTTTTGTAGTAGCTGGCAGTAGCACAACATTGTCTTTCCAATTCCTTATCCATATTGGGACTACTAAAAAGTTTCTGAACGTTCAGGAGAAATCCAAATCGAGTGTTAAGGTCACGCAACCGTTGGAAACGCTCTCTGATTTCCGCTCCAATGCGGTCAACGGTCAACGATGCTCCGTAGGATTCGCCCAATTTCTTCTTTGGCTGATAAGCCAGCATCTCTTGCTTGTTCACCCGGCATCATTGTGACACGTCTTACTCTTTTTTGAACTGGAAGTCCCCAGTCAATGCAAATTCTTTCTCCTTTGCAAACTGATTCATCACACAGCTTTTCACGATTCTCAGTAAAATGTTGTTCAAGAGAGTTCATGTCAGCTGCCGCTTCCTTGAAATTTATTTTAAGATCTTGCAATCTCTTTTGGACTCTATTCATCAAAGACAAAATTCAGCTCCAAAATGGGAGAAATGTCAAAAAATTGAATCTCAAAATGTTTGACAGAAGCTGATTTGCATCCTTTCTCGTTTTCTCTGTGGAGTACTTGTCAGAACACATCCTCTCCAGCACATTCACAATCTTTTCCAGATTCTTATGGAGAACTGTAACAGCTGCTTCCCGGGCACTCCAACGAGTTTCAGACTCTTTTTTGACAGACACACCAACATCAGATGCCACCGAATTATTGACTCAGAGAAGAATACATACGCTCGTATAATGCCTCAACAGTTCCAAAAAATGTGACAGCCACAATTTCATTTCCAGCAGCATGTACTCTGACCAAATTCAGGCTGTGGTTGTCACAATTCAAAAACAAAGCTTTGGGATTCCGATTCAAAATTCTTTGCTGCACACCAGTTAAATGACCGGACATCACAGCTGTATTGTCGTAGCATTGAGAGCGGCAATCAGACAGAGGCAGCTCATCCGATTCTAGTTTGGTTAGAATTACTTTCTCAATCGCAACAGCATCTTTCTCGTGAATTTTGATGTAGTCAATGAATGCTTCTTTGACCGCAGCAGTTCTTTCTTCAAAGTCAATGTCGACATACCGAATAACCTAAGACATTTGCAGGCAAGATTTTGTGATGCCAATTATTTGATGCAGTCGCTTCAATATTCCTCGCCATTTTCCCGTTCCGATTGGATTTTGTTGAGGAGGGTCTGATCAATTGCTTTTTTAGTCTGGATACGCCGTTCCATTTCTTCCGACACCCGATGATATGTTCCATTTTCATGTTCAGGGATTTTTTCATTCAATTTCTTCTAATTTTGGAATCCACAGCCAGGTTCAAATTTTGATTTGTGGTTCTCAGGGGCACACGAGAATAAAAGGCAGGAAAAGCAGTATGCTGCTCCCTTTTGAGGTGAAAAGAGTAACCAGGTTCGGTTCACCTTCTTCCCATCAGGAAGCTCTCGGGTAAACCATTTATTTCTTAGTCATAGAGCGACCATCAGTTGCAGAAAATGGACCATCTGCATTTTAGAATACTGCCGACCCCATTGTAATCATTTCAGTTCTAAGTTCATGTGTTATAATGGGTCCACTTAGGTCAGAATGAAAGTCCAGTAGGCCTATATCATTTTTATACGGATTACTTCAGGTATCAGAAGCTTAAACAGATGAATGAACATTCAAAAATATTTGAATTTGTCACACATTCGTATGAAAAAGCAAACAAATATTTGTTGGAAAATATTCACTCTATTTTAAGATACAAAATAAGTTTTAAAAGCGATATTACCGATGTTGACTGTAATGAAACAAACAAACAAAAAAAACCGTAAAAAATGTATTTAAATGCAAAAATGCCGTTATTAAAATATCATGTCTTGTACAAATTTAAGTTCATTAACATTTTATACTTGATTTTAAAGGTTTTCAAATACGTACCTACATTAAATATCCGAATATGTTCTTTGCTCATTTGTAACTTTTAAAACATTTCTCCTTAAAGTAAACTTTTAAATTTAAAAATTATTTTATCTACATTTATATTTATTAAGTAATTATGTTTTAAATTAGATTTATATTTACATGTAAACATATTTTTTTTTATTAAAAATAAATGATTTTCAAATGTATTGTAAATTTCTAATTGTCTATGTACATTTAAAATAATAAAAAAAATTTCAAATGTTAGCGCCAAATTATTAAAATTCAACCTCCTTAAAATTACAAAGTAGTTTGATTTTTGTTTCTATTCTAATCTAAAATGTTCGAAATGACATGTCGATAGATAACTACTATAAGGATGTTCGATGATTTCTGTCTAATTTTATGTGCACATTTTATATTTACTATTTCTACAAGCACTTTTTTAATTAAGAAGAATAGCTTAAAATGTATACTCCATCTATAGCTGGTATAAAGTATACTCCAAGATATTTTTCAAAGTAACTTCGAAATAAATTTTTATTTTTATTTTTTTATTTTTTTTAATCCTACGCCCGTCTGCGGCATCTCTGCCTACAATCGCCGAGCAGCCCAATAAAATGAAGAAAAAGTATAAAATAGAGAGTAAAAATTAGCCACCATAGAGTTGTCTGTAGCAAACTTTAAAACAATGGGACAGTTCTTGAGGTGTTCACCGTACATATCACCCTGGAGGCACAGAGGGCAGCAAGCTGTATCCGATGTAAATGTTTTTGCAAGTAATCATGTCCAGTTGTCATACGAAAGCAAGCAACTCCAACAGACCGAGGCAAGGAACTAGGGATTTTATTACACTTGTTGAGCAGGATTTTCCAACTCTATCCATAGCAGTATCAACATAAAAGGATAATCTATTTACTTTTATTTTATTGTAAATAATTCTTTTAATATTTTGGAGAGGCAGGGGGGGATCAGGCTGTACCATAAGACAGCCAGCCTTGGCAAGTTTATCCGCCTGCTCATTCCCAAAAATATCAGAATGGCTCGGAATCCACTGAAGGGCAATGCTTTCCCTGGTTTTCTTTAAATCAAGAAGCTTCATTCTTCAAGAATGAATCTGGGCATTTTCGTTATAGTTAAAATTGGTAAGCGACAAAATAGCAGCCTATGAATCAATAAAAAACACAATATTATGATCAAGGCTGTCTGTCAATTTATCAATTGCATATGATATAGCCGCAATCTCACCATCAAAATTGTCACAGTACCGTCCAACAGGACAGGTAATACTAAAAATACTTGAATAGGCTCCAGCACCACCATTTTTTATCGCATATTCGGCTGAACTATCGGTATACACATGGAGCCACTGGAGGGTATCTGCTTTGTATAGTAGTCAGTGCAGCGCTCCTTAACTCACTCTTTATAGAAAGCTGCTTATTTACATTCCAATCAAGGTCCAGATGTCCTTCCAACCCTCCGTGACCCAAAACAGGATTCCATTCTTGTGAGAATACCTGACGATTATGAGTGGGAATATCATAAGTATCATAAAGATCGCCAACAGTCGATAGAAAAGATGTATGGGTTTTTAGTCTCTCATTTACTGGCCTATAATAATTTAAAAAGTTATTTTTTCTTCTTTTTTTCAACAAGGCATATGGCACTCCTTTGGCATCTTTCACTTAAAGGCTCTAATTCAGTATGAAGCTCCATAGCAACTATAGGAGTTGATTTAGCACCACCAGTGATCAATCGTAACATGTTGTTTTGGAAAACATAATTTTTTATAAACATTCAAGCTTAAAAATAATTTACTGATATAAGGTTATTTTATATATAGAACTTAAAATAATTTAAAACAAAATATTCTGCAGATTATTAAAGAAATATTGTATTCGAATATTTTAGCAACAGATGGCAGTCGTATCTCAACGGGTGCCTCCAAAATTGCGGCTGTACCGGATTCAGAAGAAAGACACTGGATTCACAACACAAAACATTTAATATGTACACATATTTACACTTTTAAATGCATATTTTTATTCATTTTAGCGGACGTGACTTCCATCCTCAAACATCTCGCTCCTTCCCCGACACAGACTGCCCTCTGCGCAAGCAAAGTTCTAGTTCTTTGACGAAGTGCCTTACACTACAACACACTCATTTACTAATTATTAATGTTTAATCTATGTTTGTTTTTTCTCTCATTTTGGGCCCCCTAAATGGTTGGCGCCCGGGGCAACTGCACCCGGCTGCCTCCACCCCCCACCTACGGTACGCCACCCACTGGTCAAAACGATAGCAATGTTGAGCAATTGAAGATTTATTAAATTCCTACTTTTACACATAATTTTCATGTTCCTTAATCGGAATTTTAAAGCACGTTTAGTTTGACCAATATAAGAACGACCACACTGGCATGAAATACTGTAAATGCCCTAACTATTAGAAATTTCTAAAGGATCTTAAAAATTTGGTAAATCTGAGTTTAAACGCAATATTAAATTATTAAATTTGAATGTTTTAAGGATTTTAGCAATCTGCTGACTGACTGAAGTTTGGAAAAAATGGTAAAATGATAGTGTTGTTGAAATCTTTTTCGAAAGCAAGTTCAGAGGAAGGTTTAGAAATTTTTTTAAAAGCATAATCAACAATGCTGAGAGAAACCACGATCAACAGCTTTTAAATAATTGATCTCAGAATTGGGTAATACCTTAGTAGAACAAATTTTCAAAGCACGATGGACAAACATATTGAAAGAAGCAATTTTCTGATTAGGCAGATGGCAGGAGTTTTTATTTGAAGGTAGAAAGATCGAATAAGGTTTACAAAAGACAGAATTGAAAAATTCATCATCTCTGCGGATGACAAAGAATTAAGACAATTATTGATTTCCATTTCATAGGTTAACAGAATGCAAGGATCAATGGAATTCAAAATATCATCAACATAACAAGTATGGAGAAACAAAGTGGATAATTTCAAAAAGCTTAACTTCAAAATAATGCATATGCCACTAAGAATAGGACTGAGGGGATTACCCATTGCCAAACCATCAGACATACTGTAGAATCTAATATGAAAAATAAAAGAATTTTGCGATACACAGGTGATGGTAAGAGAAACAAGTTTATCAAATTCAAAGAAATGGAATTCATACAATCTTTACCTGAGGCAAGACAATGAACCCTCAACAGAGACATTGGTAAATAAAAAGAAGGAGACCATAGTCAAGCCATGAGTTTAATTATGAATTTTCTTCAAAATTTTGGCAGGTATGAATGTTATTACTAAGTAGAGGAGAAAACCAGGTAAACTAAATATTTGGCTAATTTGTAGGAAATAGTATCAATATTAAATACAATGGATCGAAAAGGAACACCTACTGCATGAACATTGGGGAGAGCGTATGATCTAGAACAATTGGTCACAGAAGGAATCGGGAACTTTTTATAATTTTTAGAAAAGACACAATGATGTGTGTGGCTAAATGTGAAGATTTAATGGATCACCTAATTTTGTTTAAATTATACTAACTAGGATCCTTGAGAATAACACAATACAGATCTTCATTGACTAAATTTTCAACAACATATTTTTATGAAAAACAAAAATTTGACCACCCTTGTCAGCTTTAGTGATTACTAAATCAGGATTGTTACACAATGCATTGACGCTGTCATTTTTAGATTTTTTAATACTTGATGTTGAAATGTAATCATCGAATTTGACAGTGATGACATTAGATGTCAATTAGATACAGAAAAAAACAATTCCATATCTAATTGTCTTCAAAGCGTATTAAGCACCCACAGCAGGTTAAGGTGTAATCATGCAATTATTTAGGGCATATTAAGCCCGCAGTGGATTAGCTTAAGAAGTGAGCGACTGCACTTTTTGAAAAATTGAATGAATGAATTCAGTTAATCTCTGCTTCAAATCCTGAGCAATGCCAGATACAATTTCAAAGTGGTAGAGAACTGTTGCAAGAAAACTATTGCAGTTAGGAGCTTTTAGAAAAGCACAGCAATTGTAACATAGTCATGTGTGCACCAGTGTAACTTTTTTTTTTAATAATTTGGCATTTTGTTAAAGTTTTTTTTTTTGTTTTCCAGAATTTACTGTGAATTAATTACAGTGTAATTTTAATCAGAAGTTCTTGCATTCCAGACACATTCTCTAGTATATTATGTTAGCCGCCTTTGTGGACCAACCCGGTCCCTTTAGCACTGGATACAGGGTTCCCACAAAATGAATGAAATTAAATTCCCTGAGTTTCCCAGGTTATTCAGGTATGATTTAAAAATTTTACAGGTTTTAATCTCAAAGCTTATCTTGGTCCTGAATAAGTAAAAGATAGCAATACTCGAAAAGAGTTATTAGAGTATGTAATTTGATCATGTCACAGCATTTGGAATTATGAAATATGTGTGGCTCAAAATTTTAAAATGTAATAAAATTAAGATAAATAAAATAAAAATGTTCCATAAGTATAAAAATATTTAAAATGTTATTTCCAATCAATTAAATAAAATACATGAAAACAATTGCATTAAAGAATGAGCAACATTTATTTGAACCAATTACAATTATTTTACTAAGCACAATGTTCAGATTTTAGCTTTTATTTTATTATAAACTTGATGTATTAAATGGATATATAACAAAGACCAGTGTAATTTATCAAATAGTTTCCTGTCATGATTCGAGCTCTTTCAATTGTTGTGCTATGGCCTTTGCTTCTTCTCGCAACTTTTGTTGCTTTGCTTGCAAAATACGTATCTCATTTGCTTTGCGCTTTCTTTCTTCGCTTTCATTAGCTTTAGAGTCAATTTTCTTTTTTCTCACCTTCTCCAATGCTTCTTCATATCTACTATGTGCTCCTCTCACACTTTGGATCATATCTTGATTGACATCTGCATTAGACACTCCTCCTGCTACTTTCACTGCATCATAAACTTGATGAATGGCCACAAGCGATTGTTCTTTAAGATTTTCAACTAAAACTTGTTTGTTTATGGAAAATCCACTTTCCACATAGGCATTTCCATGAGATAAAATCAAAATCATCTTAATTACATTCCACAGCTCAAAGAATTCATCTTTATTCTTAAGGATACCCGTAAAAACAGAATCCAGTTCATCATTTTTGACTGAGAAGTTTAAAAACTTCTATTAATTAATCTTCGCAGAAAAAAGTCATATGTAATACTAAAATATATGAGGCATTTTACATAAATAACATGACATTCACCTAAATTTAAACAATATCAAGACGAAGAAACACATTAATAATGACACAGTGTTGGACAGATACGACTGGCCAGTGATTGTGATTGGATTATATTAATTCGAATGTTCTCGAACCAAAGCAGCCGTCAAACCCAGCTGTCTATAGGGCATCGCCCGGTCGACCAGTCCAACCCTGTTCGTTGGGTAAGCACATCGCCTCTCTCAACACTTTTCTTAATATAAAATATGAAAAAAATATCATTTGGCACCTCAAATAAAAAGTACAATGCAGAAAAACTTGGATTTGTAACATATATCACCCGGGAATTATTAACATTACTGATTAAAGAGCATTTATCGGGACCAAATAAATTATGTATAAAGCGGGAAACGTAAAATCCGGGTTTCACTGTAGTAATTTTCACTTTTATTTATATGAATAATTAATTTTTTCTTTGTTATTTTTTTAGAATAATAAATTCAAGTTATCCCAGCATTAACTCCTGGGCAACACTGGGTACTTTTTCTAGTTTTACGTAATAAATGATGATAAAGGGACACACTACACACTGTCTGTAACAGGAAATCTATGAGTTGTATGGCAATGAAATTTGGTACCCAGATATTTCAGGATCCCGGAAGGAGACCCCAGCATTATTTATTAAATAATATTTTTTTTTAGTAATTTTATTATTTAGCATTTTTACACAAATTGTTTCACTAGTAAATGAAAATATTATCACAGTGTTTCCATCTTGACACCATCAGAAAGACTGAAGAGCATTTGTTCTTTCCAACGATGTTTAAACCGAATTCATAAGACAATCACTTCATTCATTTTTTTAAAATATACATTGAAATTTGCAGTTTTTACTGATATATATTCTGTAGCAAATAAATATAGGCATCCATAAAAAATTGAGCTACAGCCACGAAACTTGGCATGCAAAGTTTAATATAAAAGTTTAGGATGATTATAACAATATCAGTGGTTTTAGTTAGATCAGTATTATATATTAAAAATATCGGTGCCACTGATGTTCATATTAAAGTGACTCCTGAAAAATGATGAGCCCTAGATTAATAAATCATGGAAAGCTAGATTATCATGTAGGAAAAATTGTGGTAAGGTATAAATGTGTATGATAATGTTTGACATCAACTGGTATAAGAGAAAATGTTGTGTTCCTATCTCCAAGCATCTAATCCGCAAAAAGTGAGATATTTGTATAAATATGTCAATATCATAAAGAGTATGATGAGCTGCACATAATAAAGGGTGCTCCTAATGAGGTTTAAAATTGAAAAACAAAAATTCCAATACGAAAGTGCTAAAATATACATTAAGTAAAAACAATGTGATTAAGCTATTAATTTGTTTATTAATTTCTGCTTAATCATTTTTCCTTTAAACCATGATATTGTTGGGCCCCTGAAAAATGTCCATCTCTGTAATGAAAAATGTGATACTTTTTATTGTAAAAATTATCAGTATTAAAAATGGTGTAATGAAATGAATATCAATGTGTGCTCCAAAATATTCTGGAATGTGAAAATTTTACATTGTTAAAGTCAATACCGAGACAAGTGTAATTATAAAAACATTCAACAAGCTTCTAAAAACATTGATTCTCGGGTCCTGAAGTCGTGGATTAAAGCTTTATCAGTTGGAAAAATTGTGTCAATATTGAAAGGATTATAATGTCCAAGTACAAATCTTTCATGAAAAATGTTGGAATTTTGCACATTTCATTAGGAAGTGTAAAATATGAGAATTATTCAATTTTTTTTTGCCTTGTGCATCTATTTTTTTTTTTAAATTGGGAATCTTGATTAAATGTTACAGATTGTGTTTATGGAGTATTTTTACACAGACACTTAAGTTTTAGATTTTTAAGGTTCTATCTTGGGAGTGTGATCCAATACTTCTGATATTGTTAAAATCCTTCTAAACTTTAATCTGAGAACCACTGCCATGAGTATGACCAAAGCTGACTATGGATCCCTTTGTCATTCTACCTAGAGGTCACTTACCACAAATGGCAAATCAGCAGTCATATCATACGAAATAAATGAGCAAAAGTGATATAACCCCTTTTGGAATTAACTTCTTCATATATTTTGCTTTACCTATGGGGGTGTCGAGTTTTCAAGGTTTCACTGTATAGAGCTTTCAGGGAGGAATGTTGGCCACTATTTTATTTTTCCTTACACTTAAGATTTTCTATTGTACAGAAACAACCATGCTTTTCACTTATACTTGAATACATGAACAGAGACTTAGAACAAAATGTAAACTTTAGTAAGCCATGTTTTTAAAAGTTGCTAAGTATATGGTTTGAATGTAATGGTATGGCAAAATAATATTTTATGGTTTGAATCTAAT
This sequence comes from Amaurobius ferox, assembly GCA_951213105.1. NCBI lineage: Eukaryota > Metazoa > Arthropoda > Arachnida > Araneae > Amaurobiidae > Amaurobius > Amaurobius ferox. Next base: position 67,966,789 of record OX578141.1, on the reverse strand, counting down.
AATTGCTTGTTCCTATAAGTGACATGAAACTTATAAATAAAAAAAATATATATTACAACTATAGAAATGTTTGAGATTTTATTTTAAGACTTAATGCAAAGATACAAACACAAATTATTTAACATAAACAAATTTGTACTTAGTAGGCAAGAGTGTTAAGAAAATTTCTGATATAGCAAATGAAATCATGTACCTCATTTTTACAAATAATATTTTTGTAACAAAAGAAAGTCGTCAAAACATGTATAAACATGATTCCTACTTCAATACTTAGTCTATTATTAAATAAATAAATTACATAATATTTATGTATCATAGAACCTTTTTTGTACATTTTAGCTTTGCTTTTTTACAATATTTATGAACTCAGATGTACATAAGTTCAAGTATTTACTAGAAGTATTTATAAACATAAAATTACTTTTTTTTACAATATAATATATAAGATCCAAAAAATAAAATATGAACTCTTATATTTATAAACTATTTACATTATACTGGGAAGCACAATGAGTATTTGTTTCACTAAAATTCTAATTGCAACATATTACACTGTAAACTCTTGATTTTTATGCAGATGATGTATGAAGAACTACAATGAAAAAAAAAAAGAAAATATGAAGAAAAAGCTTTAAAATAAAGTTGTCAAAATGTTTGCTGAAAGAGTTATTGCATGTAAAGAATGGATTTTAGCAGTCAAACAGAAAAATTACTTGCATAATATGAAAAACTATTTGAGTACTCACATAATGATATGAAAAACAAGTTTAAGGTGCTAAAATTTTGCAAGGGAAGCTAGGAGAGATGTGGATTTTCCAGAAAATTTTGAAATTATTCTCAATATTACATTTCAGCTGGGATAATATATGAAGTGACTTTCAAAAATATTTATTCTTAAATTAGTACAGTTAGATTATATAATATGGCTAGAATAAGGTTTAAATGTAGAAATATAAAAAAATTCCATGCATGATGATTTCTTATAAATGTATACTACAGTCAGTAGCTACAATTTAATATTTTCTTTAAATATGAGTGCTCTAGAAAAGTTCTAAAATAATTCTTTTATATCGAAATCAAAAATTCTTTTTCTAAATGACAAATTTAAAGCATTACTCAAAAGAAATAGCATGAAAAATAATTTTAAATTAGTAAACCTATTCAGATTCCTAAATAATTTATTGCTTATTATAGGCATAAAAAGTAAGTTATAGAATGTAATATTATAAGAAAATATTAAAACTGCTTATAACTGAAAAATAATTTATTAAATAATATAATAAATAAAAATAATATCTACCGTTAATCAGGGAAATCATTCTACCACTTTGTTAAAAGAAAAGAAAAAAAAAAGGCAAATTACTCAGCTTATAAAAATCAAATTATTAAATATATAAAAATATCATAAGATAAAAATAAATTCAAAACTGCTTATAATTAAATCCTTAAAAAATAAATTTTCCATTTTTGGAGAATTTTCTGATCCACATCTTTAGAAGTTACAAAGCTTATTTGAGGAAGCTAGGGAATGTGAAAGCCCATGTAGCCCCTACTATTTTAGTTACAATGTATAATATGTAACAATATACATTTCTAAAAAAATCAACTCAAAAAAACATTTTGGTTTTGATTTAAATTATCACAATATATAAACATTGTGATGTTTTTCATTTTTCAAAAATAAAAAAACATTATATTATGATTTCTTAAAATCTATTTTAATAAATCTCTAAAAATTTCAGTGCCATTGGGAGTTGGGTTTTCTTCACTGTCTACAATTTATTGACAAATACAAACCTGCGTTTTACAAGAACATTTGTTCTATACAAACAAATCAGACTAGATTATTTTTACAAATGTTTTAATTGAATATGTTTAATTTTAAAATATAATGCCTCAACCCATCACCAAAGCCCCTTTTCTCTAATACAAAGGTGACATCAACTGTATAAAGCAGAAAGGATGTCATTAACTAAATTTTCAAAAAGTGAGACTGTAACTTATTCAAAATATTTATGGGGGCAACAGGATAAAGTTGAAAAATCTGATGTGGGCAGCACATGACTTTCCCTACGGATTAAAATACATTTTCTCTTTATTTCTTTAATAATTCATTAAATTGAATTCAATTGCACAAAAATACTCATAATTATTTGAAATTACACTGAATTTACACTTTTAATTCAAATTTCATTTTCATTTGGTAACTGGACATATTTTTAAAGGTGATGTAGCAAAATTGAAATAAAAATAAAATATCTCGAGAACAGTTAGTCCTAGAGTAATGGGATTGGCCTTATTCTTTTCGTCAAAAATTAAGTATAAAACACACATTTATCTGATACATTTGAATATACAGAGTCTTTTATTTTAGATTTTAATGATTTTTGCAGACAATATTGTAAAAAAGGCAGGTTATTTTTTCCTAAATCGTACCAAAATCTAATCAGCATCAAGGTAACCCACAAGTGACTTACCTACCAAATTTTGTGAAATTTGGTAAATTAGTATTTTAGCTAGAGGGGATGCATACATTACACAAACAGACACACAACCACAGGTAGGCAGACAAACATCATGTTAAAAAGGTTGAAGACTACTCAAACATCACGTTGAAGACTACTCAACAACAGTACCCATATTTACCTTGAAGACTAGCTTCATTGATCAGTTTTTGAATCGTACCAAAATCTAATCAGCATCAAGGTAAACCCACAAGTGACTTACCTACCAAATTTTTCTTTATTGTAATATATATATGTATATACGCTTTATGCAACTCTTCCATGATTCTCGTCTTGCTGGTTTGTAATATTTCCAATTTTAATGCTATTTTGATCATTTTTATGTTGTCTGGGATTCGGCCATTTTTCCCCACGGACATGTTCGATTGTTGTTTCGGGCGTGCAGAGTCTCTGGGAGCGTTTTCATGAAGTCAAAGCTAGCTTCTAACCAGGAAATAGGGTTCGCAATCCCCCTTGACCTTTCTGCAACCCTGTAAACACAATCATTCCACCTATATTTTTCATTTTAAATCTTATATTTCAAGACTCTGATAGTGCGGCAATTTGCACCTTTCTCGTTCTTGAATTTTATACTTCATGGGATTGTATTTCATTATATATATATATATATATATATAGAGAGAGAGAGAGAGAGAGAGAGAGCTAGTGTTCAGTTCAAATAAATATATTCCTATATGTCCCAGGGGTACTTCTAAGTACCATGATATATAAAATGTCATAAGACTAAACATTTCTTGGCATTCTCAGTGAAAAGCGTAAGTACTGATTCATCATACTTATCTCAACCCTCAATAAATGTCAGATGTTTAGTAATGTTTCCTTGGGTATTACTGATCATCTATTTGGTGCCAGTTCACTACTTGCTGCTAAAAACTCATTTTGTATATCTCTAAACTGTTTGAAATTTATTTGATGGGTTATCACTTTTATTTTTCTTAAATCTTTAAGCTGTTATATACTGATTATCATCAAATTTTCTGAAAATTTTACTTTTATGAAACTCACAGAACCAAAATATGACATGATACTTATAAATACCGATGGGTCAATACTAGTCTTTTTTAATTACATATATGCTTCAAACATGCTATTTCACAGACAATGAAGCATTGTATTTACTACAGAATTTACCTTCTGATAATAGTGAAACTCAGACTGAGGAAACCTCAAATGATGAAAACTATGCTAAAGAGGCTATTTATAATGATGATGCAGAATTGAATTTGCCTGGTCTATCAAGAATGGCTACAAAACAAAATGATATGATACTCCCAGAAGAAAGAAGTAATTCTGAAGATCATATTCCATTACAAAGGACATGGAGAAAGAAAGACTACTCAACAACAGTACCCATATTTACCTTGAAGACTGGCTTCATTGATCAGTTTTTGAATCTTTGTCTACACCAACTGATTTTTTTTTACCATCTGACCTATGCAAACTAATGCAACATGTAGTCCCTCACAATCGGCACACATTGGAAAGTGTAAATCATTTTCTTTTTCAAATGATGTTAGATTAGAAACCAGAGGATGCCACTGGCCTGAATATGGACAAAGTCACACAATTTTAAAGATACAGATATGCGGGGGGTTTTAATGATCTTGTTGCATTAAAAATAAAAAATTTCTGATTGACCAAATTTGTCTAAGGGGGGTCGTATAAAAATTTAAAAAGTATAACTTTTAGAAAATTAATGGGAGGATTATTTCATTAATGTCGTCTTATTTCCTACCTTACTTTTAAGATTTTTGCAATTTACATTGCCCACTTATCTCCAACAGGTAAAGAATTAAAGAATGTTTCAATCTTTTCGGGACCCCCTGTATATGTATGTATATATATACAGGGTATCTCAAAAGCATTGACCTCGGCTTTTATTCCTTAAATACTGATCTTAGACATATATAATACATTACAAAGTTGCGTGAAAAAAGGTACAAAATTTTATGAAATCGATTAAAATTTTCAAGGGAATTAAATTTTAAGAAATACAAAATTTAATTTTTATACGGCTCCCGTACAAAAACATTTCCAATGAGTAAAATGTGCCCCATACACTAATAAGGTGATGTACAAAATTTCAGCATTTTATCATAAAAAGTCCCAGAGATATGAAAAGACAAAAATGCTGACTTAAACCACATTTCGATGCATCGGCATGGGTTCTCAGAGGGGAAAAATAATGTCAGCAGATCGCGTTTCAGGGCTCATACACAAATTACAAAAGAAAACAATAATTACATAAATAATAATTTTGCTATTTATTGGTACAAAAGTATCTACACTGTGTAGAAATAATAACTTTACACAAAGATTACAAAGCTTGTTCAAATGTTTTCCATCCATACCAAAGATCCATTAAAGACAAGAGGCAGATATTATTTGCCTATGATGCATCTCTGCATTGCGTCATTTGCACTCTTGCTGTAAACATTTACATTTTAATTTGTGATTAATCCCTCACCAATTTTGTTTAAACATATCTCTGGGACTTTTTATGATAAAATGCTGAAATTTTGTACATCACCTTATTAGTGTATGGGGCACATTTTACTCATTGGAAATGTTTTTGTACGGGGCCATATAAAAGTTTACATTTTGTATTTTTTCAAATTTAATCCCCTGAAAATTTTTATTGATTTCATAAAATTCTGTACCTTTTTTTACGCAGCTTTGTAATTTATTATATATGTCTAAGATCAATATTTAAGGAATAAAAGCCAAGGTCAATGTTTTTGGTCACCCTGTATATGTATATACATACAGTATATGTATATACATATATGTATTTTGAGCATAGCGATGACTGTATTAAGAATATAAACAATGGATATATTAAGTAAAATAACATACTTGCCACCTGCTCACTCGTTCATAAAAATTCTGGACACATCTGGCTGTACCCCTCCTAGTGAAAACATTACATAGCCCTAATTTACATTAAGTTCAAATTGTGGGGACTAGTTAAACTAAAAGTTACGTCCAGGGGGTTGACTAAAAAATATGCATATTCTGGTGATACGTACACATGGTTCAGAGATTACAACCACCAGTAAAATAAAAATCGGTGGATTAGGAGGCGAGATAGAAAATTGGGGAAGGGGCTAACTGAAGTAAAAGTTAAGATTTGTCATGTTAAAGATGCATATCCAGGTGACATGTACAAATGGTGCTGAGACTATAGCCACCAGCCGAACCAAAAGTGCTCAATTAGGAACAGATATGTAAAATTGTGGAGGCTAGTTAAACTAAAAGTTACGCCCTGGGAGTTAACACAAAAATGCAGGTATATTATATCCATCATATATGTATATCAAGGTGAAGCTTACAGATAGTGCAGGTACAACCATCAGCAGAATCAAAATCGCTCAGTTAGGAGGTGAAATGGGAAATTTGGAGGAGGGGGGGGCTAACTGTAAAAGTTATACTCAGAGAGTTATTACAACAAAGATGCATATCCAGGAGACATGTACATTCAGATGTATATTCAGATGACACGTACAGAGGGTGCAGAGACTATAACCATCATCAAAATCAAAATCGCTGAATTAGAAGCCGAGTTAAGAAATTGTTGAGGGGGCTACCTCAAGTAAAATTTATGCCCAGGGGGTATTTGAGCAACATAGTTGCCAGCTGGGGGCTAAAATATCAAGGAAAACAACATCAGATAAAAGGATCACAATGAAAATTTAATTTTAAAGTTTTTTAACAAATATTTAGTATTTCTTTAATTTTTAGGTATTTTTTAATGAAAAAGCTGAAAAAAATAAGACAGCTGGGTAGGTCAAGTAACCCTTCAAACTAAATGTCCGAAACAACACATTTCTGAAAACGTTGCTAAAAATAGGAAACTCGAGACGTTTAAAGAATTAATTTTAAGTCAAACATATTGGAATTTGTAACCAGCAGATCAGCCAGAGCACAGAACTGTCCCAAATCAGAAATGACCCCCTTCCCGAAGGACAGAACCACACTACATCAGAAATGACGAAATGCGAAACAACTTCAATAAGTAAGACAGCTGGGTGGGTCACCTGTTCCCTCAAACTGAGTGTCCCAAACAACACATTTTACTCACGATGGACAGAAACCCCTAAAATATCATAAACAACCCCCCTCCCCATCACCACACACACACATACTTAATCTACTCACTTGTTCAAATGTTTATTTAAACTTCCAAAAAAAAAAGAAGAGAAAGAGAACAACACACACATTCTTAAATGTAGAAAATTGAAGCCAAATTAGCGAAAATGAGCCAATTTGAGAGATCCCTCTTCATGTTTTACTACTCTTCCATTTCTCTTTGGAGAAAAGCGCTCACAAGACATGACTATCAAATGCTAATACTGCAATGTCTGGGGTTTTTTCACACCAAATTTCTAATATTATTCCTATACCATTCATTCGCTCAGGACAAGGCGGTAAACGGGATGAGGCCTTAACCAAATATCGCTGTATTCCCTGTATTTTCCCCTGAAAATTCTATGCACTACACTCATGAGTCTTCTTTCTTCTCAAGAAAGCTGTAGTGCTGTCATCTAGTGACATATTCCATCACTTATTTCCGATAATTCGTGATTTAATTGAACTAAAAATTCAGATTTTTTCAATAGAAATTGTAAAAATCTATATAACTAAAAATATAATTTGGGATTTTTTTCTGAATGGTGCAGCGCATCCCAGTGGCTTCCCCCAATGACCGCCCCTGCTGGTGGCTAACCCTTAAATGCATGGTAGTTTCAAGGCAAAATTACAACTTTTAAGATTTTTTCCCCTAATGCTTACAATGATTCAATGCCCAAATAAAAAGGGCAAAATATATTATTTAAACTCTTAATGACACTCCTAGACTACAGCACATTTCAAAGAACAAAATTATAGACTTCAATTTTTTATATACTTTTTTTGCTCTAAGAAAATTAATTATCTATTACAATAAAATAAGGTAAGTGCCAAAAATACTCAATATTATTTTTTGCACAACCTAGAGATTATAAATACAACCATAGTCAAAGGAAAAAAGAAATATGTATTTCCAATATTTTTAAGTGGTTTCATCGCAAAACCACAGCACATCTAGAGCATTATCAACAGCTGGCAGTACTACTATAGAAAAGCACTAAACACCTTGTGCTAGTGCTGGCAATATTATAAAATTTTTATCAACAAAACCATAAGTAAAATTCACCAGAAAATCTACTGTGATTTAACTTATAATAATGTGTTTGCATTTCACATGTTTTTATAATGTAGTTTATTTTAGTTAGATTTAATAATAAGAGATGGCAATGCACAGTAGGCCAGTGGAAAATAATAGATTGTGTTCCAGTTCTGGAATAGAAAGGGGCAGATGTTCGGTACAAGAAGTGGTGTAGAGTTTGTTCATTTATAAATATCTCGTATTTTTATATTGTTAATTGTATTTAATATGTTCCTGAGTTGGTTTTAATAAAGTTTTAGCGATCAAATGCTGTGGATTGAATAAATAAGGAGCCGGGGGTCCCTATAGAGGTTATGGAAGCCAAGACATGTTTTTGCTGAAGAAGTGTCATGCCGTATTGATGTCAATGTGGATCCGAGAGTTGCCTAAAAATAGTAGAGTCAATTTATGTTTTACTGTTGCTGAATTTTTACTGTTCAAAACATAAGAAAATTATTACTCATTTGAAAATTAAAATGGAAACAACAGCATTACAGGTGTTAAAGTTTGATCGCAAAAATTTTTCAAGTTAGAAATACAGAATACAAGTTGGAACTATTATGAAAAGAATTACGAGACTTGCCTTCTTCTGACCCGCCAGAAGCAGAAACTGAAAGGCAAATTTAAGAAAAGCTCAGGCAAAAGGAATTTTAATTTACCTAATGACTGATAGTCAGGCTGCTCCAATTTCAACATACAAGATAGCAAAAGAAATTTTATAATCTATGTCAAAAAGATATAAAAAGGAAATGAAAAAGTATATGAAAAGTATGAAGAGGAAAAGCATTGAAACTAAAAAATAAAGTATTTAGACTCCGGATGAGAAAGGAGAAACACTGGAAAGATTATTTATTAAGAGTTAAAAATATGCTACAGAATGCACAGTTTAATAGCAATGCAGTTTGATAATTTTGAAAATACAACAACTGCGAATGTATACAGAATTTTCAGCTACATCGAGATGTGATTGAGAAGGGAGAAAATTCCTGGGCATAAAGTTAACTTTAGGAATCATAGATATTAAAGTCGAGAAAGCATATGTTTTGTTTGCAACAAACCTATCCATAAAGCATCTGCATATTGGCATAATAGAAGAGAAGATAAAAAATAAAGCAGAAATACCAAAATTTCCGTCAAGGTTTCCAAAAGTGAAAATGGGAGGCAGGAAAGCATGAAACCAAAATTAAAAAGAAATCCTTCATAGAAAAAATTCAAGAAAAGATTCAAAAGATTTATTTATTCTAAATAGAGGATGTACATCTCATATAATGGCAAACCATTTTACATTAATGCAGCCCATTTTACATTATTTGAAAGGGGACTACAGATCAGTGTTTAAAGTATAATAGAGGTAAAATGAAATTGTAAGGGCGCACCAATGCAAGTTCGATATATGATAAAGAAAAGCAGCAAAGATCAGCCACAAAACATGTGTTCTTATTTAGACAAAATTTAATTAGTTGAATTTCCAGGATACAAAACCAAATGACATTATCAACGTGTGATTCAGAACTGGATTCATTAGTTAGTCTTGTTCGTAAAAATATTTACTTGAAATTATTACTGGAAGAAATCACAAAATCAAGGTATGAACTTGCAGATATCTTTTGTGACAAAGGCATCCATATCTCTATGTAAAAATGGGGTTACAAAAGACAAATCACATCAGTTAATTTGAAACGTAAACTCTATACATGAAAATTTAAAATCTAAAGAATTTAAGTTAAATTATGTACCTAGTGAAAAGAAAATTTCTGATGTTTTAACAAAACCATTGTCTCAGAAATTAATTTTTTTAAAAGGTATTATAAATTAAAGGAGGGATTTGTTGTGGTCTTATATATTAAAAGCCAGTTATGTACATGTGTATGAATGTATGCAAAGCATGTATGTTGTCACTATTCTGCAGCCCCTACTTACCTCGCTGCTTTTTTTAAACATATCTATCAAACTGGAGATGGGCCCAGAAATTTCGAAAAATTTGGTAGATTTTTAAATATTTGTAAAATACCTCCTTTTTAGGGCAAAAAGGGGTGTTCAGAAGAAAAGATATCTCCACCTCCTACAAAAAAGTTAGAATCTGAAGGGGTTTTTTGTTTGTTTTGAATGGGAAACAAATTTCGAAGACCCTCTAGAAGCCGTAAATTTGATAATGTCGATCATTTTTTATAGATTGTTTAAAAATCATATAAAACACTGTAAAATGCATTGAGAACAAAGTGGGAAGATTGCTGACAATAAATCTCACTCCAAGAACTCTGAGAATTAAAAACATAAGTTTCTACTCAGACAGCTGACACCTACAGTAGTAGGATTTAAAATTGAGAAATGTATATTTGCGAATTTAAGAGATAGAGATTTAATTTTTTAATAATAGATTGTAAGCATTCTCTAAAAAATATTACAGTGTTTCGATAAAAAGTTTGACTCTTACAACTGTTCACAATGTTACTAAAAATTAAAATTTCACAAACAAAAAAATTACTTTTCGAGGCATAGTCTTCAAAATATGCCATTGTGAAGTCTGGGCTCTGAAAAATTTCAATTCTTTTTGTGGTCACTTTATTTATTAATGTTTTACAATTAAATTACGAATTCTACAACTTTTCCAAATGCTCAATAACTTTATCTCATAACATTTCAAAGCTCCAGATTGTTAATATTATTAATTTTGCAAAAAAATAACTGTTCGAAGAACAGCATTTATAAAATTTGTCATCATAGCTCTAGAAAACTTAAATTCATTTTGTTTTTGCTTTATTTGTTAATGTTTATAATAAAATTAAGAAATGAATAACTTTCATCAGGAAAATCTCTGCCTGAGAAAGGATGCATACTGTCTGCATATTTATTACAATTTTATAATACAGGAGTTTTCATTTTATATTTTTACTCTTGGTAGGTTGGCTGTGGTAGAAGGTGGGTTAGGGGTCTTTTTAAAACATTAATTGTTAAACAATGCATTATCCTATTTTGATGCAATTTTCAAGTTGTATTTTCTACTCTGCAGTAAACCCACTCAATCTGCTGGTGATAAACTTAGAACCAATTTTGCTGCTTGCGACTTTTTACATTATTTCCTTTTATTCTATCTTAGGACCATGGGAAAGGGGTAGTTGGCTAGGGGGCAGTTTTTAAAAATTTTTATGTATCTATCTTGGCGACTATTGTTCTGATTTTGATGCAATTTTCACATTGTATTTTCTACTTTGCAATGGACCCACTTGACCTGCTCATACAAAACTTTGACCCAATTTTGTTGCTTTTTATACCTGCTGCACAGGTGTAATACTTGCTAAAATACTGACTGCTATAAAAACTAGTAGCTGTATTTAGTGTTCGCTAGTAGTGTTTTTTTCAGGCATTCCTATTATCATTGTTCTTCATATGATTTCACTATTATCATTCTTCTGTAAATAGGAAATAATGCTACAAAAATCTTAAATTTTGAAATCTTGCAAATGTTCAAATCTTACAAGTGTTTACATCTTGCGAATTATAAAAAATTATATCTAGTTATACATTTTACATAACGTATAATACAATTTCATTCTCGTACCAATACAACAATGAAAATCTTCACAAAATTGTTCAAACTGTGTTCAGTTCTTAAAATACGCTATCCTTATGAAAATTTGGAATTCAAAAACTTTCGACAAAACAATACTTTTTCTATACTACAGTATGAGAAAATATTAAAAGAAAATAGAAATGAGAAAGGTATTTTTGAATACTGGAGTTAAAATAGGATGCACATGAGAAATTGTGTGAACATAACACAGTGTATTAATAAATATTTAGATTAAATTAATTTGCTTTATAATTAGATAGATTTAAAATGGTCACTAAATAAATTAAAACCTAAATATAAAATATAGGAGTTATATCCAAAAATATCTAATTTAGCAAACATTAGATATCCGGATTGTAACTAAATTCCTTTTTCAATAAAATTGGAATATTAATGCATTTAAAAATTAAGATTTTTAGCAAATCTTTTCTTTTGCATTTCTGACCCACCCTTGAGTTTCATTCTAGCCTGTTTATTTCCATGCTATAGCTATGATCATTCTATTTCTACCATATAGAGATAGAAATACACTTCAACTAATACAATGTAAATATTTACAGCAGCATGATAACAAAAAAATTTATATTATAAAATAAATAAAACTTGTTCAGTTCATTTTGTTGCTGTCCTAACAATTCATTTTGCCAACAATCACCATCACAGTTATAATTTGCGGAAGTTTGAGCACTAAAAACACGAATTAATTTAATACACTTTTTGGCTTCTTCTATCCTTTGTTTCTTGCATTTTCAAGCTGCTTTTCAGCTCTTCCTTTATGTGTTTAACACTTTACAACATGACTTTGTTCATTCTGTCTGTCTGTCAGCACGATAACTGCCGTAAAAATGACTTTATCAAAATAAAATTTTAGTATGTTTTTCAGACAGTCTGTAGGACCTATGGGAATATAAATGAACAATATCACCCAATTAGTTTTGGATTGAACCCAGGTTGAAAAAATAAAATACATTGAACCCTATGGGACCTAATTTCTCAAACATTTTTTAAGCGAATTTAAAACTCACAAATTGCTTCGAAAGTTTTAGGAAATATTCAAATTATCCCATAAAATATATAAAAAAAATTTCAGCAAAGCATGCTAGGTAGTTTTTTAAATAAAAATTATTTAATATAGGGAGAAAAACAAATTCAATTAAATTCTGACTCTTGCTATATCCCCCAGAAAGAAAAAAGAGATATATTTTATAATAAATATCTTTCCAAGAGTTTAATTATTTTGTATAAAAGAGAGGCTTCACATTTAAAAATAAATATGGTAGATAACAATTTTTCAAATGTTTTTTAATTTTATATAACTCTTCATGATTGATGGTCATCTGTCTGTCATTTTATACTTATTTGATGGCATTTTTAATGCACTTTCCTATGTCCTAGAGAGTTGAAATTTGGTAGACAGCTCAAATTTGTAGAACATTTTATTCTACAAAAATTCGGTAGGTCCTCAAATATAGATCCTACATTTTTTTCGAAATGGCCTGCAAATAATCCCCGTTCACTTCTATGAATCATTGTTGTAAGATTGTTAAAAATTCTGATGCAGGCAGCACATGACTTTCCCTGCAGACTCATATTCACGTTCCCTTTATTTCTTCAATAATAATTTAAATTTATCTGCACAAAATAACACCCATAAGTATTTTAAATGACACTGAATTTGCACGTTAAACTTAAATTTGGTTCTCATTTGATAGTTGAACTTATTGTCAAAGGTGGCGTAGCAAAAATGTGAAAAAACTAAAATATCTCAAGAACAGATAGTCCTAGAGTAATGGAGTTAGTCTTATTCTCTTTGTTGTCAAAAATCACGTATAAAATAAGCATTTAATTAATTAATTGAGCACACGTAGTCTTTTATTTTTAGATTCAACAATTTTTGCGGGCCAGTTCATTTTTCCCGAATCATACCAGAATAACCTACAAATGATTTATATACCAAATTTTGTTAAATTTGGACCATTAGTTTTTAGCTAGAGTGGATAATTGACCAAATTCTGTTAAAATTGGTCCATTAGTTATTTGCAAGAGTGGATAAAGGCAATTTTTGCCGGCCATTTCGCAAAGGCAATTCTTTTATTATGAATCGTACTAAAATCTAATGAACATCAGGGTTTTCCACAAAAAACTTACCTACCAAATTTTATGAAATTCGGTCCATTAGTTTTTCGTTTAGAGTGGATACAATATCCTCACAGATACACCTTTACACACACACAGATACACCTTTACACACACACAGACGTCTCCCTAAAAGTAATTTTTTCGTGTTCTAGAAGTCCCAAAACGTGTAGATCCTTTGAAAATTCGAATTTCGATCTTCGGCACGATTCCAATACTTTGAATACATACACACACACATATATATATATATATATCATCTGTGTATCTAAATTTCATGCCTACACAATTACAATAGTTGTGATTTTAAATGATCCCTAAACTTTTATTATTTCTACAATGAAGCCTAATTTTAACTTATGCAGAATGCAAATATCTCAAGCAATTGTAAGGTGAGTTATATAAGAATTGCTGAATTTTTTTCACGCAAAATTATTTAGCTCTGGAGTCTGGAATACAAGTTATATGAATGAAATATTTATTCATTGATTTTGCATAAAGAATCAGATGATTTATATTGCGATGAAGTTTTAAATATTTAAGTATAATAAATTACTGTAGTACTGTGATAATGTAAAACATATCACCACTGAATGTATCACATTCAGATTTCAGGGATCATAGCAGATTTTCTAAAAATTTTAGGTAGGAATTTAAGGATTTTTTTTCAAAATTTTAGGTAAATTTTAGGAGCTAATTTTTATTATTTCTATTATTAGTACTGTTTAATTACCGTTCTTTTCATTAATTAAAGAAGAATTGATACAAAAAACAAACATCATTGAAAGAAAAAGGTAATCTTTTGAATATTTTTCCTATTTCATTTTAATGCTCTGTAGACTTAAAAATTCAAATTATCACTCAGTATCCAGTGGCTACTTTATCACAGGTATTTTTTGTGTAAATATATACATACATACACACTATATATATGTATGTTAGAAAAATGTTAGTTTAGTTTTCAAACAACTTTATATAAACAAAAAAATAAAATCTTAATATAATTAACAAAAAAAAAGAATCCAAAAAGCTCAAAATCACATTTAAAATTTTTGAAGAATTGTAAAATAAAATACGGCCATAAGAGCAAAAATCTAGCTGGTAAGTTAGTAGTTATTGCATGTAATGTACAAGGATTGCATGCACCCGCGCAGCGGGCGGGCTTAAAGAAAATAACGCTAATAAAAGCCAATTTATTTTGGGAAAAGTGTTTATCTGTTAGCCTTGAACCCTCGTAGTGGGCTGGAACGCGATTGACAGCTATTTCAAATCTATGCAGATTGCATGTGCCCGCGCAGCGTGTATATCGTTATTACATGCAGTAGAATTGCCGTTATTGCATATATCGTACGTGGATTGCATGCACCCGCTAATAAAAGACGATTCCTTTTATACACAGCAGCTGTACCCGTGTGCCCGCATTGCGGACGGAAACGCGATTGACAGCTACTTAATGAGTTAGCCATAACTTGCGCGTGTAGCTGAGGTGTGCGATTGAGAGCTACTTCATGAACTGCACCGTTAGTCATAACTTGCGCGCGTAACGGAAACGATCAACAGCCACTTGATGAACTATATCGTTAGCCGTAACTTGCGCGCGTAGCGGAAATAGATAGCTACTTCATCAACTGTACCGTTAGCCGTGACTTGGCCGCGTAGCAGAGGTGTGCCATTGACAACTGCTATATCAACTGCACCGTTAGCCATCACTTGCGCGCGTAACGAAGGCATGCGATTAAAAATCTGATTTTTAAATGAAATTGCATTTCAGTTGGAAAGTGTTTCATAATTAATGCTTATGCATGATTGATCTATCTTGTTTTTTTTCTTGTTTCATTCTTTTCTGAATCTATTTTT
>OX578141.1:67928994-67946494 GCA_951213105.1 Amaurobius ferox | reverse complement strand
TGAAAATTATGTCATAGATATAGATTTCTATGCAGACAATTTGGAATTAATTCCTAATGAAGCTACTATTAGTAGAGGAGAAGGTGGTAATTTGGAAACCCACCTTGTTTTTTGTAAAGTGCGCCTACATTTTAAGCTCATTTCACTAGTTTGGGGAATGGTTGGTCACATATGCTAATCAGCTATGTATATATATATATATATAATGACATAATAGAAATATAAAAGAAGAAGGAAGGTAATGTAAAGTGCTTACACTAAGGCGGTAAGGGGTAGTGACCTTACGGTAGGGGTAGTAAGGTCAGGGTTAGGGGTAGTAAGGTCACTACTCCTTACCGCCTTAGTGTAAGCACTTTACATTACCTTCCTTCTTTTATATTTCTATTATGTCATTATATATTTTTAGTGTTTTATGCTGCTGTGCGCAAATACACTAAAGACTTATTACAATAATTTTCTTTAGAAATCTATTTTTACATTATATATATATATATATATATATATATATATATATATATATATACACTGCTGAACAATTGCTAAGGACGGATAACACTATCACCCATAGCAACCACAAAATGAAAGGAAGCAAAATGTGGAAGATTAGAGTTAGTGAGGGATACAGTAAGAAGAGGTGTGCGTATGCAAATTTTTCATTTCCACGCCTGTTCGTCACGTGATAGTGCTGATAAGAGATTTAAAGGATTTGATGCGTGTGGACAGTTGTTGTTCAAAGTGAAAGTTTTAAGGGAAAGATTTAATTGACGAACTTGAAATTTTAGGTATGTCTTCCCGATATCACTTAGATGATTTTACACGTGGCCATATTATTAGAAAGATCGAAGAAGGGCAAAAAAAACAGATGTTGCCAGGGAAGTTCAAGATCGCCCACAGCATTGTTTCACGGCTGTGGTAAGTATTTAAAACAACTGGAATGTGT
Organism: Amaurobius ferox; assembly: GCA_951213105.1. Classification (NCBI taxonomy): domain Eukaryota; kingdom Metazoa; phylum Arthropoda; class Arachnida; order Araneae; family Amaurobiidae; genus Amaurobius; species Amaurobius ferox. The sequence continues at coordinate 67,945,554 of OX578141.1, read as the reverse complement.
AGCAAGCATCATGGGGGAGGTAGTGTTAGAAGAAGTACGACGCCTGCAGAAGACAGGTACATTGTCCTATCGGCAAAAAGGGACAGTCACACCACAGCTCAGCAGGTGACAAATCAGTTTCTTGCTACCATGGGACAGCGAATCTCCCGAACTGCAGCCAAACATTTGGGAGGAGGAGGACTATATGCCTGCAGACCTGTTGTGTGTGTCCCATTGTCCAGACTGCACCGTATCGCCCATTTGCAAAGGTGTCATGAGCATTACAATTGGACCAAACAGGACTGGGCTATGAACCAAACTATGGGACCAAACAGGACTGGGCTGGGCTGGATACTATTCTCAGATGAGAGTAGGTTCAGTCTGTCATTGGATTGTAGACGCCAACTGATCTGGTATGACAGTGGTACTGCTTATCATCCAGTAAATATCCATGAAAGGGACCAATATCCGACATCATGGTATGGGACGGCATCATGATCAATAGCCGGAAGCCCCTACATATGGTTGCAACTGAGACTATGACCAGCTAACGATACATTGATGAAGTTCTACTACCTCATGGTCACCTTTTTTGTGGTGGGATAAGATATTCTGATAGTGGGATAAAACAAAGGCAGGATAAGATATTTTGATTTTGTGTATCAATCGGTTTTTCGCATCAAAATCTCATGCAAAGTTACTGGTTTTTGAGATAAATGATTTTGTTTTAAATAGGTAATAGCAGTTTGGATCTAATACATCAGCTGGTCTCTATTTCAGCACATCGTAGATGTACGAAAAAGCTAATTTTACTTAATATAAGAAGGTGTGTATATATGTAGTCTGTAGCGGGAAATCTAAACTGCAGACAACTAAGGAATTTGGTACAGAGGTACTTCAGGACCCAGACAAATACGATTCTGCGAAATTTTTTATTCCTATTAGTTTTTTAGTCATTTTATATTGAAGTTTATATTTTAAGCATTTTAGTTATTTTATATCAAATCGGTTCTTTTGCGATCTAAAATTTTGGCACAGAGTTTCTATTTTGACACTATCGGAAAGGTCGAATAATGCTCTTTCCAATGATGTTTAAACCGAACCGAACCAGTAGGATAATTCCTTATATTTATTTATTTATCTTAAATACATCAAAATATGTATATTTTAGATTATTTGATACTTAAATATGTGTGTATATTTTCGTATTCTAACGAATTTCTTTTTAATTACTACATTATTTTAGTTTTTGTGAATTTTCGAACAAATGCATAAAAATTAAAATTGTTGGTATTGTTAATGAAGTACATATCTTTTTTTCTCCCCGGTGGATATTTGAGCATATTACCATCAAATCCTTGGAACTCACAGTGTGATTTAAGACCACATCTTCTCTCCTAGAGAAAGGATTCTATTTTGTTTATTTTATTTATTTATTCTACTTTAATGCTTTTCACGGTTGCGAAACGAAAGGAAGAAATGAGTTAGACATTGAGGATGTTTGAAGGTGATATGGAAATTGAGTGATTTATCTGTAAATGTATTATTTATGTAGCAGAAGCTTATTTAGGGCACAGGCAACAGTGGGTAATTTATTCTAGTAGTATATAAATGTCCAACCACAGAAGAAAAATGCCCTATTTACATCCTACGATCTTCTGATATGATTACTTTTGTAGTATGACAGGTATGTGAGACCTATCTCCCTTAACTATTTTTAATTGTATATTCAACAATACATCAGTTGTAAAAATTTCTTCAACTGTTATGAATTATTTGATAATTTGGAAGAAGCTACAACTTTTCTGTAAATTTTAATTGCTTTATTTACTTCTCAGAGAACGAAAAAATTATCCACAGACCCAATAACTAAAACATCTGATGTATCTAACATAAAACTTTACCAGCAAATTAATATATTTTGATATCCATAAACAATAAAAAATTTGAACTTCCTTATGACGAGAATTTGCTAAAAATAAGTCACGTGGAGATTGTTTAACTCTCTTGAGAGATATTATGCTTGTTATAAAGAAAGTAAACTTTCTAATATCTCAAAAGTGGTTTGTGCTAAATCTTAAATACATTTTCAATTTATTTTCAGTTAAAAGTATACACCCAATTGATACTAAATATCATATTTAACTTTTTATAATTTTTTAACACAGATTGAAAACAATGCAATATCTGGATGACGGCACATCCTGTAAATGATGTCATTTGCTTTTTAAATTAAATAAATTCAATATTAAATAGTTATTTCTGTACGTATGTATATTGGTAACATTATTATATTGCACTTTTTCAGTTTTAGGAATATATATTTGAAAAAGCGTTCTCTTAGTCTAACCTCACTGAAAATCAATAGGATTGTTATGTTTAGACAATAAGATAATCGTACGATATTTTGTTTGATTATTTCAATCTATTTGAGAGAGATTATACTCCCAGATATTATTGAATTACTGGTTTATACATTTCTGGGATGTTTTCAATGAGTAAATTCATCCAAAAGTTTTATACAAATTTCAAATATACAATTATTTTACAAGAATAATTTTACAAAACTATATAAAATTCTCATAAAATAATTAACGTTCACTCTAAGATTAAGATGTTAAAGCAATTAAAAATAATGTTGAAAAAATATAAGAACTAATTTAAACATACTTTAATATCAGCCCCCTATACTAAACAATTTTCTTAATTATAAATAATTAATTGAAGAATTTATATGAGTGATAAAATATTACTGACAAATAAAATAATTTTTTTTCATCCCCTTATGTTAAAATCTCATCAACACAAACTGAGAAACTTTGTTTCCAGAGGACCTACTCACATGAGCCTTGCTTAGGAACATTCTGCTAGATAAAAGGTCTTTCAACAGTGACCCCATGGCTTAAAGGATGATATACAACACTCTGCAGTCAGGCATCTACCCAAAATGTCCTCCAGAACTTCAAAAGAGAGTTCATATACTGGACACCCTGATGTGTTAATTGCTTTGGGATAACTGACTGTCCCCATAGGATCTAATCTCATCTGTATGGGAGTGAAAAAGCCCCCTCTAGACAAAGATGATCATGGCATAGTGCTCACTTTCTGTGGATAAATCTTTTTTTCTTGTTGTAAAGGCATTTATTTTATCAGTTTGTACTTGTAAATTTCGGAAGCTAAATAACAAACTATTATTTTTATTGCCTTGGGAACCAAAGCGGGCTCTTTGTTAGGAATTGGTGCCTTGTAAAGAATCTTCTCCTCCCTTCAAAGTCGGGCAATTTATGGGAAGTATTTATTGTTTTCTTACCCAGTTTTCTGATTCCTTGTTGATGGGATAGCGTACAAGGCATCTTCTTGGTATGCTATGAGGCCCAGTCTTTTTTTATTTTAACTTTTTTTTGCAACAAATGTGGAATCAAAAAAATAGAACAAGTTCCCTAATGTATCACATGTCTATTTCTACAATTCTTTGGGGATTTTTTTATTGTTTTAAAAAACTTGTGTTTGCTTTCTATCTATTCTATACTTGTAATTTTATAATTGTACAAAATATGCGATACTGTATCATAAAAGAATCTTTATTATACATTCATATGAACAAACTATAAAAAAATGTTCTCCCGGCACCTTCACGGGTCCCTATCGCCCGCCGGACCCCAGTACCATGGTACCAACTGACCCTCCCTTTATGGGGGCCCTGTATATATATATATATATATATATATATATATATATATATATATATATATATATACAATATATATACATATACATATAATATATATATAAGGGGCAGTCAAATGAAAACGAGACAGATGGAAAAAAAGTATGTAACCTGTTTATTCATTCAAAAAGTAATCGCCATAACTGTTAAAGCATTTGTCCCACTGTGAGACAAGACGGTCAATGCCTTCATTGAAGAATGTTTTTGGTTGCCTACGGAACCATGATTGTACACAGGCATGCACCTCGTCGTCCGAGGCAAATCGACAGCCATGAATGTCTTTCTTCAGGAATTGCAGGTCAGAATGTCTTCCACCCTCCGCCATCAGTCATTTCTAATGGCAGCATCTACCGCAGCAATGACAGAAGGGGTAATGACAGGATGAGCCTGTCCTGGCCGACTGTTGTCTTTCAATGACACCCGACCGTCTCGATATCGTTTAGTCCCCTCAAACACATGCGTACATGACATACTGTATTCGCCATACACAGCAGACATTCGGGCATGAATTCCACTTCCTGACACTCCTTCCGCAGTCAGGAAACGCACTACAGCACGCTGTCCCTCTTTCCCGGCCTCCATAGTGATGTCGGATGCACACACGACTCGCTAACCTCACTTCGAGCATGTCTAACAGACGAATAGCACGGCACTTAACGTTCGAGCTGTTCCTTCCTGATACCCAATAGAGGGGTGCTTCTATACACAGCACTACCTGCGTTACAAACTTCCGCGCCAGGCCCCTTATATAGTCTGCAGTGGCGGCTCGTGAGCGAGGTGTAGAGGGAGGCGCTCATATATGTATTTATGTATAGATGGGGATATTTATGTATAGAGGCATACTATAATATGTATTTATGTATATTATAGTATCCCTCAGTTTGTGCCAACTACGTCTTTTAGACTTCGAGTTCGTCGTTTGTCCGGCACTGATAAATTAGTTCCGGCGTTACCTCGAAACAACTGTATACCAAATAATTATTTTACTTGCGCTGATATGTGTTTGCAAGTTTCCTTAAAATGAATAAGAGCCTATTGTAACCATGGAAATTATTTGAATATATTTCTAAATAAATTTATATCAAATTTGTAAAAATTAAATACTCTCAGCCGTATGCATGTGCAGTATTTTTTTATGATTAGCGCAATTGTTTGTACACCCAAAATGCACACAATTTCTTTCATATACACTCTATGGCTAATAGTTTTGTACCTGATCGTCCTTGTAACCCAAACAGTAACATAATTAGAGAGCAAAAATCAACTAAATCTATGGCCGTTTATATGTAGAAACGGAATAACTATTTTAATACAAGTTTAAGAATGAATTTGGAATTTACAGAAAGTTCTTATGCATTATGCTTATCTCTATTCGTCTTTAAAATGATATGAGCGAGTTCTGCCTGCTAGCAATCACTATATATAGCAATCGGTTTCTATAGCAATAAATAGTTAGCTCGTTGCACGGGTTCAACAAAAGTGGATCAAAGTTTAGAGTAAGCAGATCAAGTGGGTCCATTGTAGAGTAGAAAATACAGTGTGAAAATTGCATCAAAATCGGAGCAAGAGTCACTAAGATAGATAAAAATGTAAATATGAAAAAGAGGAGGGTCTCCCCTCTTCCACCACGGTTGTTTCATATTACATAATAATAGACAATGTTTGTGTGTCGACGTGTGTGTGAAAGGTCTGTAGCGGAAAATGTAAACATCGTATGGTCTTGAAATGTCGTGCACGGATATTTCAGGAACCAAGGCGATGCATTTTTGTAAAACCGAAATATGAAATTGAGGCTATTTAAAGTAAAAGTTACGCCCAGAGGGTTGACATAATAAGATTGTATATCTAAGTGATTGTCACCAGCAAAATCTAAATCGCTCAATTAGAAGGTGAAATAAGAAATTTAGAGGAGGGGGGGGGGGGGCAAACCGAAATTAAAGTTGCGCCCAGGGAGCTGACACAATAAATATGTATATCCATTTCACATGTACTAATGGTGCCAGGACTATAGTCACCAGCGGAATCAAAATGGCTCAATTAAGAGCAGAGATGTGAAATTAGAGGGGGACTACTTAAAGTAAAAATTGCGCCCAGGGGATTGATATGAAAGATATGTATATTGAAATGGTACAAAGACTAGTTACCAGAAGATTCAAAATCGCTCAATTTAGGAACCGAGATGTAAAACCGTGCGGGCTAGTTAAACTAAAAGTGACGCTCAGGGGGGTTTGAATAAAACAATATGCATGTCCAGACGATACGCGTATAGATAGTGCAGAGACTATAGCTGCCAGTAGATTCAAAATCGTTTAATTACGAAGCGAGATGAGAAATTTTAGGACTACCTCAAGTGAAATTTACGCCTAGGGAGTATCGGAGCAATATTGGTCTTCAATGAAATTAGAAGCAAAACCAGGGGGATTGAATAGTCGTTGGTGAAGAGGCGGGGGGGGGGGGGGGGATGGGAGATTTTAAGGAAAACAACGTCAGATCAAAGAATCAAGTATCAGGTTGAAAATTGATTTTTAACATTCTTTAACAAATATTTATATATTTTTTCAATCTTTAATGTTATATAGCTGAAAAAGTAAGACAGCTGAGTAAATCAATCAAGAGACTCACCCCCTCAGACAACACATTTCTGAAAGTGTCACTAAAAATATCCACGGGCATGCCACAAATACAATTATTGTGACTTTTAAGCAATTAAGAAGTCAAACGCATTGAAATTCATCACAAACAAAGCATAGAACTACCCCAAATCAGAAATAATCCCCTTTCCGAAGGACAGACAGAACCACCCTACATCAGAAATGCCCCCCCCCCCCCGTCCGGGCGCTTACGCAGCGAAATTAAACTGAGTGCCCCAAACAATGCATTTTTCTACCAAAAACGAAGAACGGAAACCCTAAAATACCATCAATAACCCCCACTTATTCAATTAAGTAAAAAGCACAAAATATATATCGAAACTTTTTTGCATTTCTATTTTCTATATCTAATACTACTAAACTATTTCTTCATGAACCAAAACTGAAAAAGCTAGGGGTCAATAGGATCAATAAAATAAATCAGAATTACATAAATACAGTAATTTATTTTCAAATATTTATTTAAACATCCAAATTTATTATTTTAAAAAGAAGCGAGAGAGAACACTCATTTATCAAGAAATATTCGAGGCCAAATTAGCGAAACTCAGCCAATTCGAGTCAGTCCTTCACGGTATTCGTTTCATTCTTGGCTTTTTTAAATGAGAGCCGCGGTAACCGCCGCGGCTCAGATCAGATTGGAATATTGCAATGTCTGTTTTTTTAACTGAAATTTCTATTGCCCTTGTATTCACATACCATTCTTTCTATCAGCCAGAGGCGATAACGGGACGCGGCTCTCGTTAAAATCCCTCGTCTTTCCCTATAATACAGTATTTTTCCCTATAGATTTAATATAGTATGAAAAGGGCATAGGAGATTTTTTTGAAAGTCAAAGCTTTAGTGCTGCCATCTAGTGACAATTTTATCACTTATTACCAATAATTCGACTTTTAGTTGAAAGAAATTTCAGATAATTTCCTTAAAAATTGTAATTAACCTATATAACTAAAGGAATTTGAAGTGCTTGATCAAGGGGGTCCGCGCGGCCCCCCTGAATAACCGCCCCTGGTAGTCTGTCTCGTTTTCATTTGACTGCCCCTTGTACATATATATATACATATATATACACATCTAAATACATACATACATATATATATATATATATATATATATATATATATATATATATATATATATATATATATATATATATATATATATATATATATACACTAGCAGAAAATAAAACCCCAACACCAAGAAGGAGTTGGGCTAGATAAACGAAATTTGGGTGGCGTGTTTTTTCAAATATGAAAGATGATGCCCATTCAAATTTCACGCTAGATGAATAAGAGTGGCGCTACTAGTGCCACTATGATCATGAAAATCACGTTTGCTTTAAATACATGATGTAAACTTCGTAAGCATTATTTATCATCTGGATTGGACGCTGTGAGCCAGGTTTGAGTCGAGAATGCCTTTAAGGAGACGAAGACGGCAGTATCAGCAGCTTAGTGAGTTTGAACGATGCCGTATAATAGGGCTACAAGAAGATGAATTTTCTTTCCGTGATATTCCAGAAAGACTTGGCAGGGATGTATTATTCACTGTGCATGATTGTTGGCAGCAGTGGTCACAGGAAGGCATTGTTTCAAGAAGAGCGGGGTCCGGCCGCACACGGGCCACTACTGAGAGGGAAGACGGCCGTATTCGTCGTATAGCTGTGGCGGATCATACTGTATCTGCAGCAGCAATTAGAGCTTCTGTTGGCCCCAGAGTGACACAGCGAACCATAAGAAATAGATTACTTGAGGGACAGCTCTGAGCCAGATGGCCTGTAGCGTTCATACAACTAACTCTGAATCACTGCCATCTGTGACATCAATGGTATCAAGCTAGAGCTCATTGGAGGGCAGAGTGGAGATCTGTTGTATTCTCAGATGAGAGCCGTTTCTGTCTTGGTGCCAGTGATGGTCGTATGTTGGTAAGGCCAGGTGAGTGCCTGGAACCAAGCTGTCTGTGGCGTAGACACACTGGACCTACACTAGGAATTATGGTCTGGGGAGCCATTTCCTATGACAGCAGGAGCACTCTCGTCATTATCCCAAGCACCTTGACAGCAAATTTGTACATCAGATTGGTGATTGAGCCAGTTGTACTGCCAATCATGAGCAGTATTCAAGAGGATGTTTTCCAAAAGGATAACACTAGTCCTTATACTGCTGCTGTCACCCAACGTGCTCTACAGAGTGTCGACATGTTGCCTTGGCCTACGAGATTCTCCAGATCTCTCTCCCATCGAGCACATATAGGACATTATTGGAAGACAAATCCAGCATCATCCATAAACAACATTAACCGTTGCAGATTTGACTGACCAAGTGCAACAGGCATGGAACTCCATCCCACAAAATGACATATAGCACCTGTACGACACAATACATGCACGTTTGCATACAAAATCATGGCGACTACAGTGGTTATTAATGTACCACCATTTCACATTTGAAATGGCTCTTCTAGCACATACTTTAACCCGTGACCTTGAAACTTTAATCAAATAAATATGTTACTTACACAATTGCTTTGTCTAAATTTCATTCCTCTAAACTAATTTCTTCTTGGTGTTGGGATTTTATTTTCCACCAGTGTATATATATCTATATAATGCATATATATATATATCTATACATATATATATCTATACATATATATATATCTATACATATATATCTATATACATATATATATATCTGCTCCATTATTTTGTAGCTCTTACTGTTGAATTTCACCTTTTATCGCCTTTTCGCAATACTGTTATTTATTTCTCCCAATTGGCGACAGCAGTTCTCTACTTTTTATTTTTTGTGATTGGCAACATTGGTCTCTTTATTCAAGGCTCCAATGGATCAGACATATGCAGTGTTTTTTCAGGTATTTTTGTATCCTATAATTTTTCAATCTTTATGCATGTAGTCCAAGTTATCAGTGTTTATAGATGTAATCTATCACTGATATCAGAAACATGCATTTTATGTTCATTTTGATAAAATACTTGGGTTTGAAAAGTTTTATTGAAATGAACAATTCATTTGTTTAGGCCTAGGGCTTGTCCACGTGTAAAGCTTTAAGGCTTGGATTTTATTTGATTTTCTATTATCAATTCCTCTCCATTGATGTTTGTTGTTTGTCTTCAGCTTGATGACTAAAGGTTTGCATTCTATTTTTGACTTGATTGATGATTATCTGTTTGATACTTTTTTATTTGTTAAGCATTTTTTAATGTTGGGGTTTTTTGAGTTGCAACTTCGCTCTATTCTATCATTGGATTTTCAAACTATTATTATTATTGAAATTATTTTATTTATAAGCTGCATTTGTGCAATAAATTAAATGTATTTTGTATTGTCATTCTTTATTACTTAATATCTTTAGTATTTTTTACTATTCATATTTGCAAAGTATCCTTAATTATTTTAGCATGCTTCGGTATTTCTGAAACTTTTATTTGCAATCTATTCAAATTTATGCTGCATTTAAGCTAAATTTAGTAATAGAATATGTTGTTAATTTTTAATTCTACTTTCGTCCAATGTTAATAGAAGAATTCTGTTGCTCGCATTCTCCTATATTTTTTTCGGTTATTTTTATTGCCTATGTTAATACATTTCTTGTCGGATTATCTGTATTGTAAATTGACCTCCTCCTTACTCTTTATTAATTTAGTTAAATTAGTTTGTTATAATTAGTAGATTGCTATTATTCTTATTTTAAACTAATAATATACTAATCTTAGTTGTATAAGTCTAGTATTGCCATCTAGTGTTATTTCTTCTTACTATTTGTTAATTTCGACTTTTTGGTATGGTTGATTAAATATTTGTGTTTAGTATACTGTATTGGTGAACTATTGAAGCTCTTTTAAACTGTACTTTTCAGTACAATCATTTTATTTTATTATTTTATTATGTATTTGGAATGGATTTTAAGTGAATCCAATTTTTACACTATATATATTATTTAATACATAGTGTTTTATTTAATCAAGTTCAAAATTGATAGTAACTATAACGTTAAATATTTTCTTATTATTTTGAAATATCCTCCTTATTAACATTAGGATTAGGTTTCACATGGACTTAGTTATTTATACTTATTTATCTATAAGCAATTATGTTACTTCTTTTATATTATGTTCTCTATGTTATATTGTCATACTAATAATTATTCTTATACTATTAGGAAATACACAACTTATACGATTTAGTGACTGGCAAATATATTTATACTTATTATTATATAATTTGATAGATATTGCCTGATATTTTCGATTCATGTTGGGAATTGTCTAGACCGATATCAATTTACCAACATTGTGCCATGGATAGTTTTGAATATAATAATTTGCTAAAAATTATAATTTCAATAAACGTAAGAATAAAAATTGCAAAACTTGCCCTTTTGCTCCTAATACTCAAATCACGAACCCAAATAGCCATTTGCCTTCCTGTAAAATTTTTAATTGCATTTATCGACTATCATGCAATATTTTTAATTTATCTTATATAGGACAAACTAGTAATCCCATTCATTTACGAATGAATGCTCATAGAGATCATGTTAAAAAATATATATCCTTAATAATAATTTTCTTCCAGCATCTAATAAAATAGAATGTAAACATTTTGCTAAACATGGTTTTGAAAAGATTACTATATATATTTTGGATATAAAAACTAATACAGCTAATAGAATTTTTTTCAAACACTTTACATTAAATCAAATTGTACTCTTTTTCCATATGGATTAAATCAATTATATCTAAATGGTAATATTGTAAAAAATAACTTTGTAGATAATCAATATTCTATTTTTAATCACCTTTTTTTGAAACCCCATTTAAATAATAGAAACTCAATAATCTCAAAAGATATAAATGAGGCAAAGGAAGCTCCATACTTCATGATTATAAAGCTGAGATTAAATGTTTACATCATCAATTTAACAACACTTATCAATGGAAATTAATAAAATCTTGGGTATTTACGGTTAAAGAAAAACATTTAAATAATATTTATACCATTTTCTTAAAATTAAAAACTAATGAACATTTTAATCATATTTTCTATGATTTGCTCATTACTAGATCAAGGTATTTAAAAATAAAAATCAATTTCATAATAATAATACAGGGTCTTTCAAAAGTCTGTATAAACTATAAAAATTAATTAAAAATCGAAAAATCATCGCATTGAGGTATGGTTTGTACCATAAGTATTGCTAGGACGGGAGGGGGGGGGGGGGGGGGGGGGGGTACGTGAAAAAATGTTGTAGTTTATGTAGTTTAAAAAATCACCAATAGGTGGTGCTGAACGCATTGGAAAGACAATTAAAATAACTTACTGCAAGTGTCAAATCATGTGACAAGCCTAAGTAACCCTGAACAGGTGATAGGACCTTTACTTTTCTTTAGATTTTTCCTAAATCAGAATTTTCGCAAAGCCTCTGATACTGATTCGCCGCTCACGTAATACAGCTTCACTAACAAGGCTTTCTCGATCAAAGTTAACATTCTTGCTAAAGCTTCCTTCTTCTTTGCACCGTTTACTAATAAATCAAATGAAGAATCTACAGAGCACTACAGCTCTTTTATAACAGCCTCGTTTGCAAGTTTAAAAAATCACGAATAGGTGGCGCTGAACGCATTGGAAAGACAATTAAAATAACTTACTGCACGTGTCAAATCATGTGACAAGTCTAAGTAACCCTGAACAGGTGATAGGACCTTTACTTTTCTTTAGATTTCTCCTAAATCAGAATTTTCGCAAAGCCTCTGATGCTGATTCGCCGCTCACGTAATACAGCTTCACTAACAAGACTTTCTCGATCAAAGTTAACATTCTTGCAAAAGCTTCTTCTTTGCACCGTTTACTAATGAATCAAATGAAGAATCTACAGAGCACTACGGCTCTTTTATAACATCCTCGTTTGCATACTTCTGGAAGATATATTCGGATAAGCGCCCCCTATAGGTGATTTTTTAAACTACAAATTTTTTTCACATAAAAAAAAACCTGTCCTAGCAATACATATGGTACAAACAGTACCTCAATGCGATGATTTTTTTATTTTTAATGAATTTTTAAAGTTTATACGAATTTTTGAAAGACCCTGTACATCTAATAATTTGTATTGTGTGATATCTTTTAAACATCCAATTTATAATTCTATAAATTTTGGGTCTATATTTAACAAATTTAAACACTTATTGCCAACTAGCCAACCAAACTGCTGCTGTAAACCTCTGGGTCAGTCAGGTGGTTTGGGTTTTTGACACTTATTGCCTATTGAATGATTTGAATGTTACTAAGACTTTTAAATACAACAAGCCTATTGGTAGATTTATTTTTAATTACAATGAAATTTCACAATATCTCTCCATAGATAAAGATTCCATGTCAAATATAGATAATAATTGTATTTGCAAAGTAGACGAATATGCAAAATATATAAATCCACACTTGGGCCATAGGAGACTTAGCAATAGTTAAAGACGAAATGTTAAGAACCAGTATGTCATTTGGTACAAAATTCAGGTTACCATATTTACCTTCTTATAATAGCTCTTTTAAAGTTTTAAAGTCAATAAATCTTGACCTTGATAAATATATTTATAAATTAGCTTCTAAATATGCTCTGCCTTTAGAGGCATTTAATATGTGGAAATTTACTTTATTAAAAATACTATTTGTAGTATTAAATTGTCTAGATCTATATATAATATTGATAATTTAAAACATTCCACTAATGATTTACAAAGATCTTTTGTTATTACTTATGTAGATAAAGCCTCTAATAATTATACTATCTGTAAAAAATTCTATATACAATTTCTGTTAGATTATTTAAAGAACAATAGTCTATTTAAACTAGATTCACACTCCATTAATAGTATCAAACTGAAAATTATCCATATGTATAGTGATTTAAATATTAATTATAAATTTCCATATATAGTGCTTATTCCTAAATTTCATAAGAATCCTATTACATTTAGAATAGTAACTAGTGGTCATAATACTTACTCTACTACTGCAAGTAAATTAATACTTAATTATTTAAATGCAATAAATGATAGTTTATGTTTTTCTAGCAATAACTACCTTATTTTAAATAATAGTAAAGAATAAATTAACATCATTAGGCAACTAATTGGATTTCAAACTTTTGATTTTAAAGATCTTTTTAATAATATTAAGATCTCTGATCTTTATGTAGTAATTTTAGCTCTATATAATGCTTATATTGCTAATCATTCTACTCATACTATATTTAATAATTTTCCTAAACTTCTTCACTTTGTTCTTTTCAATAATTATATATTTCAAGGAAATAAATTATACTTACAAGTCTCAGGGATTCCACAAGGTGACTGTAGTAGCAGTATATTGGCTAATTTATACCTTTATCATTATGAAATATCTTTTACTTCAACAGATTGATATGTTGATGATCTGATTTGTTTGTTTTTTACAGACAACTGTATCATAGATATAGATTTTTATCCATATAATTTGGAACTAATTCTTAATAAAGCCACTATTAGTAATAACATTAATTATTTGGATTTAAATCTAATTATTGAACCTACTAATAGGATAGTTACTAATTTATATGATAAAAAAAGACCATTTTAACTTTAGCATTAATAAAATATTACCATTTAATTCCTGTAACTCGATTCAATTGTTTAGAAATATTATACTTAATCAACATTTTAGAATTTATACATTATCAGATAAAAAATTTCATGCCATGCATATTAATAAGCTAAAAATTACCAACAAATTATATAAATATCCAGTATATTTAGTAAATGGTATAGTTAAAAAGTTTGGAATGGTTGAATATACTTAAATTCTCTCTTTAGTATCTTATATTAGTCAGACATCCACTTTCTCTTGAATAGCATTACCATGTATTTACATCCCCTTAAATTAGCATCTATGTTTTCTATTATCATCTGCTCCATTATTTTGTAGCTCTTACTGTTGAATTTTACCTTTTATCGCATTACTGTTATTTATTTCACATGATTGGCAACAGCAGTTCTCTACTTTTTATTTTTTGTGATTGGCAACATTGGTCTCTTTATTCAAGGCTCCAATGGATCAGACATATGCAGTGTTTTTTCAGGTATTCTTGTATCCTATAATTTTTCAAACTTATGCATGTAGTCCAAGTTATCAGTGTTTATAGATGTAATCTATCACTGATATCAGAAACATGCATTTTATGTTCATTTTGATAAAATACTTGGATTTGAAGAGTTTTATTGAAATAAACAATTCATTTGTTTAGGCCTAGGGCTTGTCCACGTATAAAGCTTTAATGCTTGGATTTTATTTGATTTTCTATTATTGATTCCTCTCCATTGATGTTTGTTGTTTGCCTTCAGCTTGATGACTAGAGGTTTGCATTTTATTTTACACTTGATTAATGATTCTCTGATACTTTTTTATTTGTTAAGCATTTTTTTAATGTTGGGGTTTTCTGAGTTGCAACTTTTCTCTATTCTATCATTGGATTTTCAAACTATTATATATATATATATATATATATATATATATATATATATATATATATATATATATATATATATATATATGTATATACATGTACATACATATACATACATATATATACATATATATATAGACATATATATACATATATATATATATATATACATATATATATACATATATATATAAATATAAATTATTAAATCCAAAGTTAGAATGTATGTAGTAACTCATAATACACTATTCCAAAATTTTCTACAAATACAAAGAAATTAAGACAAAAAGAGGAAGTAATAAAGCATAATGCAAGTCATAAGGACAAAGACAATCAACAAATTTCAAAAATGAGGAATGCAAATAAGAAAACAAAAAAATCAAGCAAAAAAAAGCTTGCACATGGAGGAGATTTAGGCTTACGAGATTAGGCTTACGAAAAGTTCATTTCGAAAAAATTCTCGTCGGGTCCATATATCCTTTCGAAATGAACACAAAAATGCTTGTTTCTGAAACACAAGATAGATTTTATCTATAAACTTGTGTTATATGGACGACAAGCATATAGATTGGAACAATAAAGGAAACATAAATACCTCAAAACACACCTCTTCAGCGCAACCATGACGAGCAAAATATGACTGGATCAATGTTGCCATATGCCAAAATGAAAAGATGTGATTTGCTGTTGCCAAAGAGAGTAATAAAAACTGTACTGCGCAAAAGCAATAAAATGAGTTATTCAACTGTTAAAGCTTCGAGTTAAAAAGATGAAAATATAATTGCAAGAGAATGAAGAAGTACGGCTAAAATAAGATAAAAAGGGGAGAATATGAGAATTTTAGGCTAATCGAAACTTATTAACTATACTATTGACTAAATAAGCAGGATATTGATACATTTTACTGGTAATTTTGAGGTTATTAATGTACAAAGCATGAAATTTTTTATCTGATAATCTATAAATTCTAAAAAGTTGATTAAGTATAATATTTCTAAACAATTGAATCGAGTTGCAGGAATTAAAAGGTAATAATTTATTAATATTAAATTTAAAAAAATCTTTTTTATCATATAATTTAGTAACTATCCCATGAGCAGGTTCTATAATTAGATTTAAATCCAAATAATAAACATTATTACTAATAGTAGTTTCATTAGGTATTAATTCCAAATTATCCGGATAGAAATCTATATCTATGACATAGTTATCAGTAAATACAAGACAAATCAGATCATCTACATATCTATAAATTTTATAATCAGTTGAAGTAAAGAATTTTTCATAATGATATAGGTATAAATTAGCTAACATTCTGCTACTACAGCCACCTTGTGGAACACCTGAGACTTGTAAGTATAATTTATTACCTTGAAAGATATAATTATTGAAAAGAACAAAATGGAGAAGCTTAGGAAAATTGGTAAATTTTGTAAGATTAGAATGTTTAGTAATATAAGCATTATATAAAGCTAAAATGACATCATATAGATCAGTGATCTTAATATTATTAAATAGATCTTTAAAATCAAAAGTTTGAAATACTATTATTTTACCAAGCGTTTTTAATTTATTTTTTAATTCCTTACTGTTATTTAGAATAATGTAGCTATCACCAGAATCTCGTAAATTGCTATTTAGTACATTTAAATAATTTAGTAATAATTTACTAGCAGTAGT
>OX578141.1:67753994-67921494 GCA_951213105.1 Amaurobius ferox | reverse complement strand
TCAGGATAATAGTTACGCAGTCATGAATATTAAATCTCTATATCAACAATCAGATTACAAATTTTCTTTAAAAAACGATTTGTAATAATGTTGTACAAAATTGACTGGATAATTTCTTTTTATAGCTTCATCTGCAAATTTTTTACATTTGCAAATGCAGTCTTTTCTAAAAGTATTATAATTTTGGTTTCTTCTAAAATGTCCAATTATTATATTTCTGAAGACATACTTTGCAAGGTTTGAATTCCAATCGATAATATGATTTACCTTGATCCTGTATGAATCTCTTTTGTCGTGTAACTCTGTGTATATTCCATATTTCTTGTGTTTTTTGATAGCTAAATCCAAGAATTTTACCGATCCGTCCTCACACGCTGGATTTTCAATAAGGTCCAATTCGCTTGGGTAGAATGAAAAGTCAAAACATGGGGTGTTACATATACATATATACATATATATGTATATATGTATATATATGTATGTATATATTCAGGAGTAGCCAATTAAGTGGTGACTGAGGCAACGCTATTACCAGCATAGTAAAAAAAAAAAATAAATAAAGGATTCTGGAGAATGATGACGAGGGTGACAAACTAGTGGCGGTCACTATGCTTACATTTTATACTGGTACTACGACGATTCAAAGTTTTGGTCTGACACTGACCTAAGAATGCTGGCTCAGAAACTTGAGAGAATTTTATCAAGGGCTTGGGTCCTTGTAGAGGCTTGAGCTCCAGTACAGGCTTCGGGAACTAATCATGGGATCAATTTCTGATGATGACATCTTTTGGTGTGCTGAATGCTGCTAATTTATAGAGCAACTGTTAGTCATGGACAGGTATCCTACTACGTTGACACGTGTTACTCCGACATACTATTGACAATAGCTGGTTGATTGTGGAGAAACTTTACCTCATCACTACTGCCATGCAATAAGTCTGCAGACTCACGACTTGTGAAGAGAGTGACCAATCTGTGAACTAAATAAGACTAACATCATGTCGCTGATGACAGCAGCAGGTCCCTCAACGTATAAGCCTCATCCTCTTATTCTTGTAAGTCCCTTAATTCACAATATTGTGATTTCTCTGATAAATTAGAATAATATAAACAAGTAATCTAAGATAGAAATGATAAAGAAGTTTCATTTGCACCCATTTGACATAAATAATGAATCGTAGCAAAGCATTTTAAGCAAGTTTAATGGATTAAATTATGGCATTTATTTTACAATGCTTCAATCTAGTATTGATTTAAATAACTTTAAATGATCACCCCCCCCCCCCAGAGACCTCTGGGGAAGAATAACGTGAATTGTGTGATGAATATTAAAATGTAAAATTGTAATTATGAAACTTATATAAAAGATATGAAGAAATGCAATATAATTTGTAATCTATTTAGACATTGGTTATTTGATTATGCCTTAATTTGTTAGTAAAACACTGTGCTAAGATTTCTAATAGATAAATATTCACTTCTCACGCATATAAATAAAATATATTTATATATGTCAATAAAGTACATTTGGATCCATACCTGCCTCTTAATTGCCTCTAATCTTTTGGAATTAATTTACTTATAATCATATTTCAGATAAAATTGAAGGATAAGACTTAATTTTAAAAGCTAGCCACTTGATCATATAAATTAAGTAATAGACCAAAATTAATTATGCCTTTATGAAGTATTCATATTAAGTAATTACTGAGCAGTTTTACGTAGTCTATTATTTTGTATCAGGAGTACTTACGGCCATTGCATCCTGATATATATATATATATATATATATATATATACAGGGTGGCCCAGAAAGATTGAAACATACTTTAATTATTTACCTGTTGGAGATAACTGGGCAATGTAAATTGCAAAAATGTTGAAAGAAAGGTAGGAAATAAGACTATGTTAATGAAATAGTCCTCCCATTAATTTTCAAAAGGTTACACTTTTTTAATTTTCATACGACCCCCTTAGACAAATTTGGTCAATCAGATTTTTTTAATACAACAAGATCATTAAAAAAAAAATGCATATCTGTATCTTTAAAAACAACTGAATTATAATAAAGGAAAAAATCTGACTTATCCCACTTTTCCGTACCATGTGAAAGACTGTTTCATCAGTGAAAATAGAGATCATAAACAAATTGATACTGGATTATCTATCATCCAGTTTTATCTTTTTTATATGTCACAAATTTACATTTCTAATTTGATATATGGTCCCATTCACAATGTTCAATTTCCAATTAAATATAACATAATTAAAACAATTAAATATAAGGATACAGATATGTGGGTTCTTTTTAATAGTTGCATTAAAAGTGAAAATTTTCTGATTGACCAAATATGTCTAAGGGGGTCGTATAAAAATTTAAAAAGTGTAACTTTTTGAAAATTAATGGAAGGACTATTTCATTAATGTAGTCTTATTTCCTACCTTACTTTCAACATTTTTGCTATTTACATTGCCCACTTATTTCCAACAGGTAAAGAATTAAAGGCTGTTTCAATCTTTTTGGGTCACCATGTGTGTATATATATATATATATATATATATATATATATATATATATATATATATATATATATATATATATATATATATATATATACACACACACAGTGGAAACTCATTACAATAAATTTCTAGGGACCGGAGTAAAAATTCGTTACTTTGAAAACTTCTTTAAAGTGAAAATTGAAAGTGGCAAACATTTAAAAATGGAAGGTATAGTAAGAAACATAATGAAACCATACTATGTACTATGATATATTTTAAATTATATACAAATATAACTACGTTTTTTTTGTTGTAATTAATCAAAGATGCATTTTAGAATAAAGAGGAATAAATTTATCGCACACATATTTAAATTACGTAATTGTATTGATTGTAGCAGCAGATTCTTTATGTAAAACATAATATAAATAAAATCAAACAGACCTAAAGCCCGCCACACACCGGGAGTATTGTTACCAGACAGCGGAATTTATCAAAGGACGAGCTTTATATTTCCCTGTATGTGGTGGTGAACGCAGGGAAACATTTTCCGTCGTTTTGCTTGACATTTGGATGATCTGCGGGGGGCCTTGCGGTTGAAGGGTTGTATGTTTAATGACCGTTTGGCACAGACTTATTTTTCTTTGGCGTATTTTCTTCTTTCAGAATCCTTTGGCGTCTTTTTTCGTCGAGGTTAAAAAATACTCATTTAGCTAAAATATTTTTGCTTCGGTAAACAGCAGCGAAAATATGTACAGTTCTTAAGTAATTCTAGTAGAGTGAAACTTTGCACACTTGTGGTATCGTGGACATAACCGAATTGAACTCCCCCCCCCCCCATTTTCCGAATGAAATTTTGAAAAAATATTACTTATAATTTTATGAGCTATTGGTTAAGATGAAAAATAAATTGAAAAGGAATGCATATCATTTCAATCCTACCTTATTTAATTTCTATACAGTTATTTTGGGCATTATTTTTTACTCAACTTTTTCGAAAAATCATACATTAACCATCGAATTTTGAAAATGCACTTTTTCAAGGCGCTCCTTAAAAACTGCATTTTTACACGGAAAAGGAAGGGAGGGGTTATTAGGTGTTTCACTCTCTCTCATTATGGAAAAATTACATTAGTTATCCAAAGGAGTCCATATTAACAAACCCTTTTTACCAGATGATAGGTGTGTGTGTGTCCGTGAGTCTGTGGAGACGATATCTCACAAACGAATGGTGCGATTTCAACGAAATTTGATACAAAAACTACAATCAATGATATAAGTCTCTTGATTTTAAAAACGTAATCAAATGTTAGGAGGACTCCCCCCCCCCCCCAATTTTCGAATGAAAAAAATTATCAAAAAATCGGAACCTTCAATAGTATTTATTACATGAATAATCATTTCTTATGTCATTTTTAATTAGAAAACGATTGACACAAACTTTAAAACGCTAGCACAAACCTGTCTTGAATTACTGTGCTTTTTCTTAAAAAATGTATTAAAAATCACATTAAAAAAAAAGTAATAACTATTACGAAATATGTTCACTTTTCATATGTAATATCATGCAATAAATTTGTGATCATATATATATATATATATATATTATACAAATGTTATGCAATTTAGTATACTACTAAATAAAGAATAGTATATTTTGTTATACTGTGTACTACTATTTGTTATACTACTAAATATAGAATAGCGCTAAGCTACCGACTTCAATCAAATCGAATACAAACATAGCTAACGCAACGTAGCCACAAGTCTCTCATGCGGAGATAACGCTTGCCGTCAGTGGCGGATCCAGAAAACCATTCTGGGGGGGCTTTTCAAGGCGCTCCTTAAAAACTGCATTTTTACACGGAAAAGGAAGGGAGGGGTTATTAGGTGTTTCACTCTCTCTCTCATTATGGAAAAATTACATTAGTTATCCAAAGGAGTCCATATTAACAAACCCTTTTTACCAGATGATAGGTGTGTGTGTGTCCGTGAGTCTGTGGAGACGATATCTCACAAACGAATGGTGCGATTTCAACGAAATTTGATACAAAAACTACAATCAATGATATAAGTCTCTTGATTTTAAAAACGTAATCAAATGTTAGGAGGACTCCCCCCCCCCCCCCCCAATTTTCGAATGAAAAAAATTATCAAAAAATCGGAACCTTCAATAGTATTTATTACATGAATAATCATTTCTTATGTCATTTTTAATTAGAAAACGATTGACACAAACTTTAAAACGCTAGCACAAACCTGTCTTGAATTACTGTGCTTTTACTTAAAAAATGTATTAAAAAATCACATTAAAAAAAAAGTAATAAATATTACGAAATATGTTCACTTTTCATATGTAATATCATGCAATAAATTTGTGATCATATATATATATATATATATTATACAAATGTTATGCAATTTAGTATACTACTAAATAAAGAATAGTATATTTTGTTATACTGTGTACTACTATTTGTTATACTACTAAATATAGAATAGCGCTAAGCTACCGACTTCAATCAAATCGAATACAAACATAGCTAACGCAATGTAGCCACAAGTCTCTCATGCGGAGATAACGCTTGCCGTCAGTGGCGGATCCAGAAAACCATTCTGGGGGGGGGGGGAGGCACAATATAGTCCAGTGGCATACGCAAAGATGAATTTGTGGGGTGCCCGGCAATGCCAAATCCACGAATTCCGGTAATTTATACAGTTTGTAATACAGTCGAAATGACGCCGAAAATAATTCGATATTTCCGTAATTTCGTTTAAAAAATTTTCTGTAATGCTGTAAAGCCTAGAGAGGGCCTAATATATTTTTTTCGTTGAAACCGTAATTATGTTGTTTCCGATTTCGTTATACACGGGTTTGACTGGCTATGTGATGTGTATAAGAAAATAAAGAAAATAGAGTAAAAATTATTCAGATTTACTGTATAAACAAATTCACTTTACATGTACTTTAAATTTAACTTCATTTTAAATTTGCTCGAAAAAACTTCCTGAAACCTCTTCTGTAAACGATACATTTCTGTTGATGTTCATTAATGCTAAACCATTAAGCCGGCTCTCCGAAATGGTATTGCGTAGGTAAGTTTTAATTCGGAGTAGTGTTGAGAAAGAGCTTTCTGCTATACTTGTTGTCATAGGATGGATTACAAGAATTTGCAAAATAACTTTAATGTTCGGTAAATTTGTGGCACTTTTATATGCTTTTATGAGACATCTGAATTCTTCGTTTCCATCCTCGCAGATTTGCTTCCAGATAATAGTTCTCCATCTAATGCTCGAAAACATGACAAATCCTCCTTGTAAACGTCTGCGCTCTTTATAATATCTTTGATGGAAGATTACGAAAAATATTGCGGAATTAACTGCTGCAAATTAGTAATGACCTCAAAACTGGCCTTCGGAAACCTATCTGTAATTTCGCTTATAAGATTATCCAAAAATGACAACCACAGTGTCACGCGAAAATGTTCCTCAATTACTTCAGTAGGAGCATTTGAAGTCGAAGAGAGGATATATAATTTTGAAAGCCGAAGAGAGGATATATAATTTTGAAAAATATAAAAATATAATTTAAAAAAATATAAAAATATAATTTTGAAAAATATAAATATATAATTTTAAAAAATACAAAAATATAAATTTGAAAAAAATTATAAAAAATATAATTTTGAAAAATATCGACCTTTCCTAGTCTTTACTTAGCTCGTCTGGGGGGGGCACATGCCCCCCTTTGGATCCGCCCTTGCTTGCCGTAATACTGTATTGTTTTTTACAATTAAAGGTGTGACAGCAGACAACAGTTTTTTATATGTGTCCACATCCATTCTGACAAAATTTAAAAAATCAGTGGGGAAATTCTCCAATTCCCTCATCAAGTTGATATGAGAAAAGTTTTCTCTTTTTAATAACAAACCCTTCACCCATTTTGTCCTTTTACGAGGCGGATCGTCTTCCAGTGCAACAGCAATGGCAATTTCACCATCAAGCGACATTTTGCAAATAAATGACAGTCACATATGAGTGCGATCGAAACTCACCACAAAAAGCAACAACCAAAGTTATTATTTATCACTCTTTGGCGATAACCCGCCAAATCAGCACACTTCCACTCTGTCACTTTCTCGGACCTTTCAAGATTGATGACTTCGGGAGTCTACGGAGGGCGACAGACCCCCTGTAGTTCCTGTATCGTCTGGAAATAAAACTCGTCTCTTTATTCTTCAATGTATTGGGGGCTTAAAACTGCAAGTGGCCTTATTTCCAGGATAAGAAGATTTAATTACATATTTGAAAAATAGTCAGAAATTTTCGTTTGCACTGGTAGCGATAAAGCATGTTTGTTAAAATAGTTTTCAATATCGCTTAAAGAAGAATAAAAATGTTCAGGAACACTTTTTTGCTGAGTTAAAAATTTTTGCATGTTTTCGATACTTGAAAAGGCTGTTTGGAAAAACACTGGAGGGTCATCTGGTACACATTCATCGTTGCCATCACTTTCATCATCTTTTATGTCTTCACAGTTGCTACTATCAAGACTAGCTATAATTTCACTAGTTGTCAAGTCTGAACATGTAAAAACTTATCATATTAAGCATCCAATATATTCATAAGGTGATATTGTTAAAGGAAAATTAAGCTCTTTGGACGACGTAGACCATAGATCTTCGGGAAAATTGACAGCTGTAGAATCCTCAGAAAAATATCATTCGTGTTAGATTCTAACGAGTTCAAAACAATAGCTATAATTTCGCTAGTTGTCAAGTCTGAATATGTAAAAACTTCTTCACCGCATTCAACATAATCATAAGGTGATATTGAGCTCTTTGGACGCTGTAGCCCACAGATCTTCAGGAAAATCGACAGCTGTAGAATCCTCAGAAAAAGTATCATTCTTGTCACATTCTAACGAGTTCGAAATAATACCCAACTTCTTCCAACATTTATGGATTGTAGACAGGGACACATTTTGCCAAGCAACAAATATCATTTCAATGGCTTGTCTGAGATTAATTGCTGTTATACTAGTAGACTCATCATTCAACTTTGCAAGTGTTTTTCAACAAGTCGTCAACGAAAACGAACTTTAACATTTTTTATGATGTAATTGCAAGGAAGTGATGAAACATTTTTAAAACAATGAGGTTTTGCAGATTTTCCAATCACTAGTGGGGTTAGATTTTCTGTGTCAGTTGCATTACAAAAAAAGAAAACTGATATGCAAACTTTTGATTTTTTTCCACCTTTGCACTGTTCGCCTTTTTTCACCATAGTACGATTTAGTAGCAGCTGATAGGAAAAGGCTGTCTCATCAACATTAAATATGTCTTCAGGTTCATAATCTTCCAAAATATGCAGCAGTTTATTTTCTTTCCAAATCGACACTTTTCTCATCTCTGCTGATTTGTTTCCATTTTACACCATATCTTTCACAGAAACAAAACAATCGTCCAGAACTAGCATCAAAATTTTCTACTTTCACAACTTCTGCAAATTCTTTTACTTTAGCTTGTAGCATTGGACCAGAAACAAGAATATTTTACGATCAAACATCTGTAAACCATGTGTACACAGCTTCATTAATGTTTTGATGATTTCCTAAATGAAGTCTTTTCCAAAATTTCAACTTTTTCTTTTAAAGAGAACTGCTTTCACTTCTGAGAAAGAGAACTGCTTTTTTCAGACATTTTAAATTTGAAACTGAAATGAGCAGTCAAACAAACGAACTACAGTACACGTTTAATTCACTTGACAATACTGCTGATCTCGATTTTCTTATCAGTTCGTATGTGAAAGAATTTTCCAGGAAAATAATTATGCCATTGGGAGGTACAACACATGTTGGTTATTAGCATTTTCCCATCACTTTCAACAGATTTATCCATAGACTCGAAATCGGTTTCTGAGATTTTTCCTCATGCACATTTTAAATCACTGTCCACGTATAAATGTAAGCAGCTAGAAATGTGGGGGGGGGGGGGGATGCCTAAACAATGCTTTTTTCTGCCCTTACAGCACTATTCCTACCAGTTTCCCTATAGATCAATGAAATCTAGAGGGGGGCCATATCCCTCCCCTGTCCCCCTCTACTCAAGTTCTTGTCCATATATAAGTTATTTATTATGCTTCGAAAAAACCAAAACATTTCATAATGAAGTAGCAAATACTGCACTTTTGAAATTTGTTTCATTTGTCTATGTTTCTGTGTGCATTATTGTAAATTGTATTACAGAAATAATGCACATGGCCCATAGTCTTAACTTTATATATATATATTTATATTTTTTTTTATTTTTTATTTTTTATTTTTACATAATTCTTATTATTACATATTTCAAATATATATATATATACATATATACACTGCTGGCCATCCAAAATGCAACACCATGAAGGAAGCATCCAATAAGCATGAAATTTGCATCATACGTAGACCTCAATAGGAAATACAAATGATTAGAATTTTAGCTCATATGCAAATCATGTGCGCCAGTAGCGCCACCTACAAGCACTATATAAGGGGAGAAGAGAAGGCTGTTTTTAAGTACAGGAATGTTGTTTTCACCCTGTGTTTTTGTGTGGGAAGCTTCAGTATGCCTTATCGAAGAATATGGCAGCCATTCCAGCACGTTTCTGAGTTTGACAGAGGAAGAATTGTGGCTTATAGAGATTGCGGATTATCCTTCCGAGAAATCCGTGCTCGTGTTGGACAAAATCAAGCCACAGTGATGCGAATATGGAATCAGTGGGTGCAGGCAGAACGGACCAACCGACAGGAACGATTGCACCAGCCTCGTCGCATCACCAAACGTGAGGACAGGCAAGTTGTGCGCATGGCAATGATGGATCGCACTGCAACATCAACAACTCTAGAACAAGAATTAAGGTCTGTTGCACAACAATCTGTGTCAGCACGTATCATTCGACGTCGTCTGCAACAACGGGCAATTTCAGCAAAGTGTCCATTGCTGCAATTACCTTTGACTCCAGACCATAGGCGTAAGCGGCTGTAATGGTGCATTGAACGCCGGACATGGACAAACGAATGGCACGATATTGTGTTTTTAGACGAATCACGATTCTGCCTACAACACCACGATGGTCGTATCCGGGTTTGTCGGCACCGTGGCGAGAGAGTGCATAACTCTTGCGTTATGCATCGCCATACTGGTCCTTCACCTGGCGTTATGGTTTGGGGTGGCATTGGATTTTACTTCCGCACTCTCCTAATACGCATTGCCGGTACATTCAACAGCCACCGCTACATTTCTTAAGTTTTGGGGCCTGTTGTCTTACCTTACCTTCAAGGCTTGCCTGCGGCCAAGTTTTAACAGGACAATGCGAGACCACACGTGGCACATATCGTTCAGCATTTCTTCAGTGCCCACCAAGTTCCACTGATCCCTTGGCCCGCCCGTTCTCCAGATCTGTCGCCCATTGAACACATCTGGTCGATGATTGGCAAACGACTGGTCCAGCAAACACCACCAGCTGCTACGACAGATGAAGTTTGGCAACGTGTGGAAGCAGTATGGACTGACATGCCCCAAGAACACATCCAAAGTCTCTTTCTTTCAATGCCAAGGCGTGTAGCAGCAGTTATTGTCAGCCATGGCGGCTGCACAAAATACTGATTTCTTCGTTTTCCGCAAGTCGAACGGGGCTGTATTTCAATCAATTCATCCTTGCACTTTATGTTCTTTGTCCAATAAATTTGACTTTGATATCTCTTGTCTTTCATGGTGTTGCATTTTGGATGGCCAGCAGTGTATATATATATATATATATATATATATATATATATATACATACATACAATGTGTCCCAAAAAGATTGAAACACGCTTTAATTCTTTACCTGTTGGAGATAAGTGGGCAATATAAATTGCAAAAATGTTGAAAGTAAGGCAGGAAATATGACCACGTTAATGAAATAGTCCTCCCATTAATTTTCAAAAAGTTACACTTTTTAAATTTTTATGCGACCTCCTTAGACAAATTTAGTCAATCTTAAAATTTTTATTTTTAATGCAACAAAATCATTAAAAAAACTCGCATATCTGTATCTTTAAAATTGAGCGAGTTATAATGAATTGAAAATTGAACATTGTGAATAAGGACCATATATCAAATTAGAAATGTAAACTTGTGACATATCACAAAAAAGATATGTAACTTATTAATGGGACTTAAATTAATGGGAGGACTATTTCAGTAACGTAATCAACTTACTTTCAACATTTTTGCAATTTACATTGCCCACTTATCTCCAACAGGTAAAAAATTAAAGAGTGTTTCAATCCTTTTGGGACACCCTATATTTATATATATATAGGGTTAATTAGAATTAAATACTCAAACCTGAAGATGAATTTTATTCTAATTAATCATCGAATTTGGGAAGGTTCTGTTCTTTTCTCTTATCGGCATTATGGCCGTGAATTTGCTTCTATGGTGATGTTAATATTACTTGAATTGTATTTTTTTTTTTTTTTTTTTTTTTTTTTTTTTTTTTTTTACATAATTCTTATTATTACATTTCAAATATATATATATATATATATATACAATACAAATGTTAAGTAAAATATAACTTTTACTAGAAATATTAAAACGGGATATGCCCATAATATCAAATAGATATCAGCCAACATGGAGGAACAGCCACCCCCCATGGGAATACCTTGAATTTGTTGATAGAATGAATCTCCGTTGTAAAGTAAGTTTTCATATAAAACGAATTTGATGAGGTTTTCGTAACTATTGATGTTGATAAATAGATGCAAATTGTATTCATGAAATGTTTCGATCATGATCTCAAACAGATCCTTTAAATTTATGTTATTGAATAAATCTTTAAAATCGTAGCTTTTAAGGTGTAATCTCTCTGGTATTTTGCTCAACTTTTCCATGACTTCATTACTATTTGATACCATTACCGTACCACTTGATTTTATTTTCGCCATTGTAGGTCTTAAAATATTCAGCAGGATAGCATTTGCCTTAGTTAAATAAGTTCCACATCCCACAGTCACCGGTCTAAATTTGACGGGTGACTTATGCATTTTAGGTATTAATACCAGGTATGGAAATTTGATTGTAGTGATTTAAAAGAGATTATGTAGAGCAATTAAAAAAAATGTTACGACAACGAAACAATGTATAAACTAAATGTTTTGTCTAAAACGGCAAATGAAAACAAAATCACAGCATTGTATAAAAGGATCAGTATTGAAATCACTACAATCAAATTTCCATACCTGGTATTAATACCTAAAATGCATAAGTCACCCGTCAAATTTAGACCGGTGACTGTGGGATGTGGAACTTATTTAACTAAGGCAAATGCTATCCTGCTGAATATTTTAAGACCTACAATGGCAAAAATAAAATCAAGTGGTACGGTAATGGTATCAAATAGTAATGAAGTCATGGAAAAGTTGAGCAAAATACCAGAGAGATTACACCTTAAAAGCTACGATTTTAAAGATTTATTCAATAACATAAATTTAAAGGATCTGTTTGAGATCATGATCGAAACATTTCATGAATACAATTTGCATCTATTTATCAACATCAATAGTTACGAAAACCTCATCAAATTCGTTTTATATGAAAACTTACTTTACAACGGAGATTCATTCTATCAACAAATTCAAGGTATTCCCATGGGGGGTGGCTGTTCCTCCATGTTGGCTGATATCTATTTGAATAAGTATGAGATCGGAACTCATTATCTAAATGAAATTCCCTATTTCAGATTTGTGGACGATGTGCTTATTGGAAATTTTGAAAGTAATTATCAATTTAACTTCAACTTTTATCCCGCAAATTTGGAATTGATCGAAACAAAACAAGTGAAGAAAGAAATAACAGAGTTTTTAGATATAAGCATTTATTACGACAACAAAGAAAGTATTTGCTTTAAAATGTATGATAAAAGAAAGACCTTTGATGTCAGCATAAACTATATCATCAGCTGGAATTCCAACTTGAGTATAGGCGTACTACGTAACTTAATACTCAATCATCTTAACAGGATTAAAAGATTAAATACAACCAAGACCGAACGCATTATATGCGAACGTAATTTGGTATGTGAAGCGAAAAAACAGCTATATCCGTTACATTTCCTAAAGCATTATTATGAAAAATCATACAAAAAGTATGATCAGGACTTTTATGCAAAATTCTATGAACTATTATAGTTACGTCACGCTGGATGCAAAAAGATTAACTGTGACATGTATCTTAACCGTAACATGTTATAAGGACTTACAAGGACTTGCACGTAATGAAAAGTCAGTGCTGATATGGATGTTATAGGTTGTTTAGACATTAGGCATCCAAGTAGTCTTGCTATTAGTATCGTTTCATGTTGGTGATCTGGGTTTTCAAGTACGTTTTTCAATGGATTGAATTTGGCTTTTTCAATGAATTGGATTTGCTTTTTCAGTGGATTGGATTTTGCTTTTCCAGCGTTGGTATATGGAGGACTGCTTCAGGCGAGTCTGGTTCCGGGAATGTTTCCTGGGATTAAAAGCGTGCTTCAACCGGGAACAAGGGGTCGTAATCCCCCTTGGCCGTTCGACTTCCTTGTAAGCATCCCCATCCATTTTTACTTCTTTCATTTCTTATTCATTTGAATCCATATATATATATATATATATACACATACATATATATATATATACATATAGTCGAACTCACTTAATGAGCATGGGGAAAACGAGAGCACAGCTAAAATGAGCAATCTGCATATTAAGTTTAGTTCACTACAGGGTTCCCACTAAGTCAGGAAAAGAGAGGGAGAACTTCTCTCCTTCCAGAAAATTTTGGGGAAGATTTTCTGTCATAAGGAGAGAAACTTAAAATTTCATTTTTTTTTTTTTTACCATGCTAATTTAGAAAATAATAAAAAAGAAAGCATTAACTATAACTCATATTCTTCGACATTTAAATTTTTTAATTCTTAAAAAGAGCTAATCTATAATAAAAAACAACATTACACACAAATGGGAAAATCTGAATTGTAGTACAAAAAGAAAAGTACAAGAACCAAATGCAATGACTTTGGTACCGACGAAGTTTCGTTTCATTAAAAATTCTCATAGCCTCATTATAATTAAAGAATTCTAAATCAACACATTCATCAGAAATGCGTATGAGGTTACTGAGAGTTTCTGAATTAAGCATATTTCGAAATTTGCTTTTTATTCTGTTCCGGGTACTGAAACTCCTTTCTACAGAAGCAGAGCTAATAGATATGACTAGATAAGATTCATCAATTATTGCAGTATTGGAATACAAATCAGCATATTTGTTGATAAATATTTCTGCTACAGTTTGCATTTTGAAATAACTGTAGCTGTTAACTAATAAGATATGAATATCATCATATTCCTTGAGCAGTTCCTCAGGGTTTAGATATTTTCTATAATGATTTCCCAACTTCTGAACTTCTTTTTTATATTCCGCAATTGTTAAAGCATTCAAACACTGAGGACAGTAAGCAGTATATTCATTTACTATGTTTAAGGTTTCTTCAGGAAATCTGTTTTCTAATCCTTCACAAACAGTACTAAGGACAGGGTACAGTTTGTTTGATAAGTATCGACTTTCTTCTTTTTGTTTGGCTAAAAATTATTAACATTTTCAACATCAATCAGATTTTCTTCAAATTCGACTTCAGTTACCTTCGGATCAGTTTTCTTAATTAAAAATTTATCCACTGTGGTCATCAACTGATAATACCAGCAATCTTCCACTATATAAGTATTTAGGGTTACTGTTTATTTGCTATCATCCCCCCCCCAGCTTCGCCCACTTGACAAGGAAGTGCGAGCGAGACGTCAATCAACTCTCCCTGTGGCTATTTTTAGAATTCCGTAGGCAACATGAGAAATTAGGCTTTGTGGTCATCGGGCATTGGATTTTGCAGTATCCAATTTGAAGAAAAAAATAATTTTAGGCCGGAACTGGAGAGAGAGAAATTCTCGAACAGCCTAAATTTTTAAGCGGAATTTTTTATGGATTTCGCGAGAATCTCATGGATTCGCACTGAAATGGGACGGTTCACATTTTAAAGCGATTTTTTCCTTTTCGGTGAAAATAGAAATCCCAATTAGAAAAGAAAAAATAATTGTCCCACCCATCCTATCGTACCAAATCTGAAAAACATTAAGCTTATATTTCTGCCTCCGAATGCAACTTCCGTTTTACAGCCAATGGACCAAGGAATTATTAGAAGTTTCAAGTGTTTCTTCAGATGTTTCCCAACTTTATAATTGATTGAAAAAATGGAGAAAAAGTTAGAACCAAAAGTAAATCTCTTACATATATATATATATACATAGATATATGCATATATATACATACATATATATACATATATATATATATATAAGGTGCGTTTCAAAAGTTTATGCACTTTAGTATAAGAAATAGATATCAGAAGAAAATAAGAAATGAAATTTCATTGCTATGTATTTAATAATGACTAATAAACAATATATGACCATGAACATACCTGTTTGAGTTGTAGGTTTCAATAAACGAAGTAAACACAAAAAAAGCATAACAAAAACTTGTTTCAGAAGTTTATGCACAAGTAATAAAAAATGAAGTTATTTAATGAATGTGATGTCCATTTCATTTTATAACTTAAAAAACACAATCTGGCATTGACAGAATAAGAGAATGAAGAATTTCTGGGTCTAAATTATACCAGCAGTTTCCAATTTCACACTTTTATTCAGTCAAAGACGAAAACTGTCGCCTATTCGCATAAACTCTTCTGAATAGGATCCCCCAAAGGTTTTCTATGGGATTCAAGTTAGGACTTTTGGTCGACCAATCCATAACACACTACAACCACTGACAAGTTTCACTGACTTTGCCACATGAATTGGAGCATGATCATGCTGAAAACAGAAGTTTGGTCCTGCTAGATTCGCAGCTTCTGGTAATATGTGATCCTTTAACATTTGTTGGCAATTTAGCATATTTTGCTTACCGTTAAGAAGGGCTAAGAATAACGTACCATTAAAGCAAAATGCTCCCTACACTATCAAGGAATGACTTTGTTTTCTACTGAAAAAAACTCTGTTCTTTTCTAAGGTCATGCCAGAATGATGCCCATCCATCTGGGCCATTAATATTCCATTTCTTTTCATCACTAAATATAGCAGTTATTTATTGGTTGTCCCAGTTTATGTATTCCCGAGCCCATTCCATATGACATACTTTATGATTTTCAGTTAAACTCAAAATTCGCTTCATATACGTGAGCATTATATTACAATTACTTTGTAAACATCTGTGAATAGTAGATCGAGATACTTTCAAACCTGATTCACTTTGTATTTCATGTAACGACAGTTCTTGAGTCGATGCTAGACGAAAAAGTTTTTGTCATCCTGAGAACTGGTATATTTTGGATGGCCTGATCCATCTTTTACTTTATAATCGAGCTTTTTGTAGTACAGCATAAATGCCTCATTTTGACTAATTTAATATTTTCGTGATATCAAGAACAGACTTTCCATAAGCTTTTAATCTCCAAATTTCAAACACTTTGTCTTTTGTAAACTGTTTCATACACAACATTGTACTGAATGTTGAGATGTAAAACACAGCAGTCTTATATATAATGGGAAAACATCTGCAGAACTGTTTTATGCAAATTACTACTTATTTGCATACTTTATTTTGATTTTCCACGATTTTGTTACTTGTGCATGAACTTTTGAAACAAGTTTTTTGATACTATTTTTGTATTTACTTCGTTAACTGAAACCTGCAAATTAAACAGCCATGTTCAAGGTCTTATATTGTTTATTAGTCGTTATCAAATATAAAGCGATGAAATTGCATTTCCTATTTTCTTCTTCTTTTGATATCTATTGCTTATACTAAAGTGCATAAACTTTTGAGTCGCACCTTATATATATACATATATATACATATATACATATATATATATATATATATATATATATATATATATATATATATATATACATATATATACATATATATAAATATATATATATATATATATACATATACATAAAAAATATTAAAATTGTATATCCAATGGTAGAATGGAAGTAGTAACTCATAATACACTATCTTAAAATTTGCCTACAAAATACAATGAAATAAAATGAAATTCAACCATAATGAGGAAATTATAATACATATTACAGTTCAGAAAGCTAAAGATAATCAACAAATCTCAATGGTGAGGAATCGAAAAAAGGAATACAAAAATAATCAAGCATTAAAGCTTACATGCAACTACATATACAACATATATATACATATATACATATATATACATATATATATACATATATATATATACATATATAAATATATACATACATATACATACATATACATATATACATACATATACATACACATATACATATATACATATACATATATAATATACATACATACATATACATACATACATATACATACATATATATATACATACATACATATACATACACATATATATATATATATACATACACATTATATATATATACACACACACACACAGGGTTCATAGTCTTGCAAGAACCCATTTCCAGTTTTCCAGGAAGGTTCGAGCATTTTTCCAAGAGTTTTCCTAAACATTAAATATAGAAGCAAAACAAAGATTTTACAGATGTTTCATTTGAGCCACATCACTTGGTTTTGTACCAACTACACCACTCCAGCCATACAAAAATTTGTCTTGAATTACATTATAATGCACCAATAAAGGAAAAGTTTCTGAATTTACACTCCATAATTTAATAAATATCAGTGATGGAACAAGGTTCGTTAATAAATTTTTTCTTAACCAAGTCTTTTATAATTTTTTAAATAAATCCAACATCAACTTGGATGGCATGGTTGGTAACCAAATAATCTGTTTTCCATGTCTCCATATATAATGTCTTTAAAACTCGACGGGTTCTTGGGAAGAGGGGTATGACCCCACTGCTCACATTTGCTTTATATTGCTGCTTTGTATTTTCACAAGAATTATATGAATAATGGTTGCAGTTTCAGTAATCTAAACAGGTAATTTTCAGTAATGACTAGACTGGTTCGATTTGCGATAAAAAATTTTTTGCAATGATAATCAGAAAAATATTTGATCAAACATTTCAAATTTTTTTATATATTTTTTTATATGAAATGTTCAAATTTTTAAACTAAACAAACAAAATGTGAATACATTAGTCTTCATTACTAAACAAAAAAGAAAATTCAAAATCCTTAATAGAACATGCTTAACTTAAACTAAATGTAGTTGTTTATTTATTTATTTATTTTTAGCCTGCTCTAGCTCAGACTTTAATAATTTCTACCTAAAACATAATAAATAAAGTACATCTGACATGGTCTTTATTTTTTAAGTAATAAAAAAACTGTAATGCACTCAAATTTAACCTAAAATCAATCACATATTTTTTAACAATACAGAATATACATTTTGAGACAACATTATTATGGGGAACAAAAAATTATTTAAGTAAAAATTTATATAAAATTAATTAAAAATGCGAAAATAAACTAATTTTTCAAGCTAATGATTAATATCTAGAGGATGGAGATAGGTAGAAAAGGATACTTGTGAACTCACAGGACTAGACAAGAATTCCCTGAATTGCACAATGGTACTGAATATGTCAAAATAATTAAAAAATTAACATGAATAATAAACAAAAACATAAAGATAAGTAAGTTTTGTTAATTTAATGTGCAACAATTACAGGATGGAGATGTATGGAAAAAAATACTAGTCAACGCTCGGCAATGCACGTGATACAACCTGTATTTACACAATCCCTCTATTTATAAGAAAATAATTAAAAAATTAGCCTTTATAATTATCCAAAATATGAAAATATGCTAGCTTAGCGAATCTAATGACTAATATTTAGAGGATGGGGATGGATGGAAAAGGAAACTTGTGGATACCCAGGACTAACACGAGAATTCCCAGAATTGCACAATCCAATCATACTAAATTAGTGTCAAAATAATTAAAACATTTACATGAATAACAAACCAACATATAGAAATAAGCAGATTTTGTCAATTCAGTGTGCAATAATTACAGAATGGATGGAAAAAAATAGGATTTCTGAATAATTTTACAGGTCTTTTTCACAGTCCGTAATTTTGTTCAGAAATCCATAATAATTAAGGAAAATCTGTAATGATTGGCATCTCTGTATTTCCAACATCAGTATTTACACACTATCATCAGTTTGGTGGTGCCACCTATTGATTATATTATGAAATAAATAAAAGATCGTGATGTCGATTTTTCTAATTTTCAGGAGTTTAGGGCTAGAACAAATAAAATAAGAAAGTTTTAAGGGCTCTTATAAGAAATATCTTAAATCCAGGAGTTTTTAAGGATTTGCAGGAGGCGTATGAACCCTGTATACATAATATATATATCGGGGGCCCAATGGCTATTTCCTCAACTGTTAGTATCACAGATATACTTCCAATTACAAAAATGTTTTAAATTTTAAAATCTATTATCTTAGTAGCAGTTTAAATCAATAAATACATTTCTGAAAAAAATACAAAATATAAATTTTTATACGGTTGTCCGGTCCTACCAATTATATTTAAGAATATCATCCTCATACAATTTCATTCAAAATAAAAAAGAAATCTTCCTTTTATGACCCAAATTCACAGAGTTATGAAGCATAACTTTATGATTTAAGTCACTTTTCCATGCATAAAAACGTCTCGTTTCAGGCAACCAACCAATCAGGGACCGTATTGACCATTTCTACGCACAAAAAGTGCTCCAACTTTAAACAGCTATAAGTCTACCAATTTTGTTTGTAAAAGGATGATTTTCTTTTTATTTTGCATAAAATTGTATGAGGATGATTTTCCTAAATATAAATGGTAGGACCGAGGGACTGTACAAAAATTTATATTTCATATTTCTTTCAGAAATGCATTTATTGATTTAAACTGCTTCTAAGATAATAGATTTTAAAATTTGAAACATTTTTGCAATTGGAAGTGTATCTCTGTGACTAACAATTAAGAAAATAGCCATTGGGCACCGATAGCACTGGACAACCTGTATATATGTATATATATATATATTAGACACCCTGTATATATGTATATATATATATATTATATGTGTATATATATATATAATAAATATATATATATATATACACTATATGATCAAAAGTATCCTGACACTTTGGATGTTAGAATGTTTCTCGAATTTCTCGAACTTGGTGAAGTGTTATGTAACTTTGGCGATGTAAAGGACATGCTTGAACACACACTTTCCAGTAGTTTCGGCGACTTGCACATTTAGGGGACCACCAAGATATTGAAAAAGGGGAACATATTTCATCACCCTGTATCATAAAAAGCTAGAAATGATTTGTAACTTTCAGAAGATAGTTAACTAGCTTTGTTCAACGTATATAAGCATTTTTGTAAAATAATAACATATATTGATGAAGATATAAACGTTTCTTTAAAAAAAAAAAAAAAATTTTTGTTACATTTCTTTGCTTACAATATCCGTAGGTTTCAATCAAATTTCACAAAACTTACAGAACATTTGTCAACGTCCAAGAAAAACATTATACTTCAATTCAAGATTAAAGCATTGAATATACGATGAGATATAAGCATTTAAAGAAACTAAGTTTTTACTGCACAGGTGCGAAACATAGCAATAGTTTTCTTTCGTGATTTTGTAGTGAATACTGTAGGGCAACTTTTATAAAAAAATCCACTGGAATATCATGAAAATTCACAAATATATCGACGATATAGTGATCAGTTTCTCTGACTCTCTGAAAGTACCTAGTTGATAAGGGGTTTTCCAAAAATTGACATTTTACAAATTCATCGGACACCCCTGTTCTGAAGACGAACAAGTCTAATTTTATGCAAATAATGATCAAAAGTCTCCGGACACCCCTGTACGTGGTGATCATTATTTGCATAAAATTGGACTAGATCATTTTCAAAACAGGGGTGTCCGATGAATTTGTAAAATGTTAATTTGTGGAAACCCCCTTATCATCCGGGTACTTCCAGAGAGTAGGAGAAAAACTGATCACTATATCATCGATATCTTTGTGATTTTTCACGATATTGCAGTGGATTTTTTTATAGAAGTTGCCCTACAGCAGGGGTGCACAACCTTTTAGCACCTGCGGGCCAATTTCACATAGACTAAGCAACGGCAGGCCCCAAGGACGGGGGGTACCACCCAGCAATATATTTTTAGTAAATACCAAAACAAAAAAATTAAAAATTAAAATTAAAAACAAATACAGAAATGAACAAAACAACTCACTTGCTTTAAAAACGTACAGACATCACCAAAATCCTTTTATTTTTTTGTAGAGCTAGTGGGAAATTTGACATTG
Source organism: Amaurobius ferox (assembly GCA_951213105.1). Classification (NCBI taxonomy): domain Eukaryota; kingdom Metazoa; phylum Arthropoda; class Arachnida; order Araneae; family Amaurobiidae; genus Amaurobius; species Amaurobius ferox. The sequence goes on along the minus strand of OX578141.1, from coordinate 67,900,523 downwards.
TTTGATTTTCATTATTCTTTCAATGTCTATTTCAATATTGGATACAGCAATCCATACGTCTCCTTCTAAGTGTTCATCACTTAGACGAGAACAAACTTTTGATTTCACTTGTTTCGTTAATGAAAATGATAGTTCACATTAGTAGGTGCTCCCGAATAGTGCTATCGTTTTTCGAGTGTGAATTTTCAATTCTTCCACTTCACAAGGCAAGTAATTTCTGTAAAATTCTAGCAAAGAAACTTCGGAAAATTTAGCTTTCAATTAGGAGTTACTCTGAATTTCGATAAGCTCCATCTAAAAATTGATGGGGGCTGTTTCAATATTTGTCGCGAATGGTATTGCAAACACTTCCAAAGATTTCTCAAGTTTTCTGATATCGATGACAAAACTCATTTTGCAGATTTTCTAGTGAAGCGTATTTAATAAAGTTGATAGGATCGTTTTCATAACTTGCAATAAAATGACTCATTGTTGGAAAATTCAACAATTGACCAGACTTGAGTTGCGAATTCCATAATGCTAACTTAAACTCAAATGAATTGAGTAAAATGAGTTGTGTATCAGGTTATTTTTTCCCTGAAGCTTCGTATTTAGCTCATTCAGATGTTGTGTCATATGATATTAACCATAAAAGATAAATCACATAGCCATTCCTTGTCTTCAAAGTCTGCCACCAGATTATAATCACGACTTTTTAAAACAGTAATGATCTCCTCATGCAAGTCATACACTTGCTTCAGCATTTTTCCAGCACTTAGCCAACGAACTTGTGTAGAATAAATGACATCATCATACTGAGAATCTAAATGGGATAGGAAATCTTTAAACTGACGATGAGTGACTCCTCTGGAACGAATAAAGTTTATTACTTTGATAATGATTAACAAACTCTCCATCTTTGTACGGTTTCAGTTTCTTAACTAAAATTTTCGACACAACAAAATTTGCCTTGACTGCAATTTCCGAATCATCAATCACTCTTTTGAAAATATTTTGTTGGTTTGTAAACTTATGTTGCAAATCTTTAATTTTATCCTTTTTTCATTTGTTGCGACAACTCCTTGTATTTGTCGGCATGCTTTGTATCGTAATGTTTCTTCACATTGTACTCCTTCATTACAATAGTTTCTTGGCAAATTAAACATGTTGCTTTGCCTTTGTTCTCTACGAAAAAATAACTCTCACCCCATTTGTCCTGAAATGCACAATTCTCATCACCAACTTTATGCTTTTTAGACATAGCCACAGAAGTTATAACGTAAATCGTATCAAACCAAAATGCTTTATTTATCGACCTTCAACTACTCTTTGACTTTGAGTTTTTGACTATACTTGGGAAAATAATAACTGGAAACAAAAACAAATTCTCCTCTTACAACAAACACATTCCAGTTTCCAGTGTAGGTTTGCCGTACGGAAAATTCTCGTCAACAGCAAGCCAACGAAGAACTACCATAGCAGTGTATGAATTCAAACATTCCACTTCTCATTGTAAAAAATAGACAATTTTTAATTCAAAGCTATTTGATTTGCTCTTTTTATTTGTTTTGTAGTCGAAATCTTAAAGAAAATTTGATATAAAAAATAATTTTTTATAAAATTTTATGATACAGTTTTTCTTTCCTTTTTTTTTTTTGTGAAAGTCTTGGAATTTTTTTTATGTGTTCGCCAAGCTGAGGGTGGTAGCGAGCTGCACATGATTAGGACGAGGGCTGCATGCGGCCTGCGCATGACTGCCCTACAGTATTCACTACAAAATCATGAATGAAAACTATTGCTACATTTCGCACCTGCACAGCAAAAACTTAGTTTTTGCAAATGCTTAATCTCATCGTATATTCAATGCTATAATTTTCAATTGAAGTATAATGCTTTTCTTGGACGTTGGCAAATGTTCTGTAAGTTTTGTGAAATTTGATTGAAACCTATGGATATTGTAAGCAAAAAACATGTAACAAAATTTGGTTTCTTTAAAAACATTTATATCTTCATGAATATATGTTTTTGTCCAACGAAAATGCTTATAACACGTTGAACAGAGCTAGTTAACTATTTTGTGAAAGTTACAAATCATTTCCAGCTTTTTATGATACAGGGTGATCAAATATATTTTTCCACTTTTTCAATATCTTGGTGGTCCCCTAAATGCACAAGTCGCCAAAACTTTACTGGAAAGTATGCGTTTAAGCATGTTCTTCACATCACCATAGTTACAGAACACTTCGCCAAGTATTTGTATATATATATATAGAAATTCAAAAAGCATTCTAACATCCAAAGTGTCCAGATACTTTTGATCATATAGTGTACATACATATACATACAAATATATATATATATATATACATATATATACATATACATACATACAAATATTTATATATATATATATATATATATATATATATACATATACATACATACAAATAAATATATATATATATATATATATATATACATATACATACATACAAATATTTATATATATATATATATATATATATATATATATACATACATATACATACAAATATTTATATATATATATATATATATACATATATATATATATACATACATACATATACATACAAATATTTATATATATATATATATATATATATATATATATATACATATATATACATATATATACATACATACATATACATACAAATATATATATATATATATATATATACACATATATATATACAAATGTGTATATATAAAAACACATATGGGTATATATATATATATACACACATACATATAAATATATATACATATACACACACATATATATACCACATATATATACACACATATATATATACACATATAGCTACCACAAATGCCGCCGTGTTCATGCGGAGTATGATCACGTTAAACATGTGGGTCCGTAAGTCCTTCCGAGAGGTTGGTGGTAGGGTAAGGAGGGTACGGTCCCTGTGGATGCCTCCCCCACTGGGTTCCGGTCTAAATTGGGTGGCACTTCCCGGCCGTCCATACAGTTACCTTACACCTTTCTGGTAGGTCGGACGGTCTGGGTCTCAACAACAACAACACACACATATATATATATATATACATATACACACACACACATATATATATACATATACACACACACACACATATATATATATACATACACACACACACACACATATATATATATACATATACACACACACACACATATATATATATATATATATACATATATATATACATACAAATATATATAGACCCACAGTTCCAATTGAAAAAATGTTTTAAATAAGGTAGAAAATTATGAAATAGTAACTAAAATGATGTTCAATACTTTTGTAAAAAGTTAAGAAAATTAACAGCCCCTCTATCGAAAAAAATCAAATTACAAAAATGTTGTTCATACCATATTTAGTAAAACTGAAAACAATTTGGCTGTAATATGATCTAGTTTGACATAGTTATCATTGATTAAAATTTTCATTGGAAAATAAGGGAGGCATCCATAAATAAATTTTGGTTTCAAATAGTTACTAAAACTTTTACATCTTCAAATTTATTTTATGCAGATATTTCAGTGAAGCAATTACATCACCCTTATGTCGATTCACAGTATATATTTAAGCATCCGAGTAACTCTGCTACCTAACTAAAGTTTGAATTATGATTCTGTTTAGTAATGCTTACTCTGAGATGATTTTAATTTACAATGAATGCAACCAATCTCCTATTGATATAGTTGTTGTTGTTGAAACCCAGACCGTCCGACCTACCAGAAAGGTGTAAGGCAGTCGTGCACAACCCGCAGCCCGTATGCGGCCCTCGGTCTAAACGTGTGCGCCCCGCCGCCACCCTCAGCTGGGTGAACACATAAAGAAAATTCCATGACTTTCGGGGGAAAAAAAAAAAAAAAAAAAAAAAGAACTGTATTATAAAATTTTATAAAAAGTTATTTTTTATATCAAATTTTCTTTAAGATATCGACTACAAAACAAATAAAAAGAGCAAATCAAACAGCTTTAAATTAAAAATTGTCAAATTTTTACAATGAGAAGTGGAATGTTTGAATTATTACACTGCCATGGTAGTCTTTCGTTGGCTTGCTGTTGGCGAGAATTTTCTGACATACGTCTGACATATGCTGTTTTTGACAAATACAATGACAAGGCATGTTTCTGACAAATACAAGGAGTTGTTGGGACAAATGAGAAAGGATAAAATTAAAGATTTGCAACATAAGTTTACAAACCAACAAACTTGAGAAATCTTTGGAAGTGTTTGCAATACCATTCGCGACAAATATTGAACCAGTGCCCGTCAATTTTGAGATGGAGCTTATCGAAATTCAGAGTAACAAATTTTCTTTGCTAGAATTTTACAGAAATTACTTGCCTTGTAAAATGGAAAAAGTTGAAAATTTACGCTCAAAATACGATAACATTATTCGGGAGCACCTATTTATGTGAACAATCATTTTCATTAATGAAACAAGTGAAATCAAAAGGTCGTTCTCGTCTAACTGATGAACACTTGGAGGGAAACCTACGGATCGCTGTATCCAACATTGAACCAGACATTGCAAGAATAATGAAAATCAAATAATGTCAAATTTCCCACTAGCTCTACAAAAAAATAAAAGGATTTTGGCGATGTCTGTACGTGTTTGAAGCAAGTGAGTTGTTTTATTCATTTCTGTATTTGTTTTTAATTTTCACTTTGAATTTTCGGTATTTACTAAAAATATAATGCTGGGTGTTACCCCCCCCCCCTTGCGGCCCGCCGTTGCTTAGTCTATGTGAAATTGGCCCGCAGGTGCTAAAAGGTTGTGCACCCCTGGTATAAGGTAACTGTTTGGACGGTCGGGAAGTGCCACCCAATTTAGACCGGAACCCAGTGGGGGAGGCATCCACAGGGACCGTACCCTCCTTCCCCTACCACCAACCTCTCGGAACGACTTTCGGACCCACATGTTTAACGTGATCGTACTCCGCACGCCCTAGTGATATAGTGAAGGAATCTTGTCATCATTTCCCATACATCTGGTATCTTTCAAGTGTTTTTGTTCTGTGGTTGGTATGGCGATTATAATCAACAAGTTCATTTCATCTAAAGCATGGCTCAGGAAGATAATGAGTACTAGCGGAAAATGATGAAACAGATATTTTAACCTATTTCTAGTGCTATCAACATGTGAGTGTCTGGGCCATAAGTGCACCTCCAAACCCATCATTGGCTGTACTGAATGCAAGAACCCATACCGATTCATCTACAAAAGGTTCTGATTTCCAGTGGAAAAGGTGCAGTTACAAAATGTGATAGTAACTTGTTCAGTCAACTGAAAACAATTGTTCTAAATGATCTTAATTTATTTCAAAAATTGAGGGACATGCTTATTTTCTCATACATTTTGTTAGAAAAATATATGAAAGACTGAGAAAATCCTAATAATATTTTATTTACCTTATTTAAGTACTAAAATAATTTTTAACCAGTATCGCCGGTCTGTCCTTACAAATTTTAAAGACAAACCGTGGAAAACATTGCTTTAAAACCCTATAAAATGATTTTTGTGAATCAATTCAATTTGTGAACAGCCCCTAGATTCCTGAATTTTTTTTTTTATTACAAGATTATCAATAATATACAAGAAATTAGTGTAAGTCAGGAAGTTTGACAATTCATTTTATCCTAAATTTAAAATTTTGTGATCAAAATTTTTCTCTAGTTTGACTAAATAAAGTACTAACAACACTTTTGTAATTTAACTTTTTTCGCTAATAGGACTGTATAAAAACGTCAATTTAATTTTTTTATGAAAATATTACACATTTAAATTACTATTTCATAACTTTTTAACTATTTAAAGCATTTTTGCAATAGAAACTATATCTATAACCAATGGCTCAAATCTTCCACTGTTCACTTTTTGTGAGACACCATGTATATACATATATATGTATACATATACATACATTCATATAGATACACACATACATATATATATATATACATATACACATATATACATATACATACACTATATATAATATACATATATACATATACTATATACATATATAAGGTGTCCCAAAAAGATTGATACATGCTTTAATTCTTTACCTAATGGAGATAAGTGGGCAATGTAAATTCCAAAAATTTTGAAAGTAAGGTAGGAAATAAGACTATGTTAATGAAATAGCCCTCCCATTAATTTTCAGAAAGTTACATGTTTTAAATTTTTATACAATCCCCTTAGACAAATTTGGTTAATCAGAAAATTTTTATTTTTAATGCAACAAGATCATTAAAAAAAAAAACGCATATCTGTATCTTTAAAATCAACTGAATTGTGATAAAGGAAAAATATCTGACTTATGCTACTTTTCTGTACCATGTAAAAGTCTGTTTCATCAGTAAAAATAAGGATCATAAACAAATTGATAATGGAAATTGTTTAGATCAAACATACGTTAATATGTGTCAAAATTGTTTATCACAAATGCATCTAAATAACACATTACATACACAGAGATCATATAAAGCAGTGGTACTCACTACGCGGTTGGGTATCCCATGTATTATCATCCAGTTTTATCTTTTTTGTGATATGTCACAAATTTACATTTCTAATCTGATATATGGTCCCCATTCACAATGTTAAATTTCCAATTAAATATAACTCGCTCAATTTTAAAGACACAGATATGAGGGTTTTTTAATGGTCTTGTTGCATTAAAAATAAAAATTTTCTGATTGACCAAATTTGTCTAAGGGGATCGTATAAAAATTTAAAAAGTGTAACTTTCCGAAAATTAATGGGAGGACTATTTCATTAGCGTAGTCTTATTTCCTACCTTACTTTCAACATTTTTGCAATTTACATTGCCCACTTATCTCCATCAGGTAAAGAATTAAAGCATGTTTCAATCTTTTTGGGTCATCCTGTATATATGTACATATACGTACACTATATATACTATATGTGTGTGTACACACACACATATATATATATATATATATAACTTGTTCTAGGTTATAAAATTTTAGTAAAAAAAAAATGTTTTTTCAATGTATTATTTTAGGTGGATATACTCAAGTTACATGTTCTTTATTCATCTGATAATCAAGAGTTTACAGCCAGAGAACTTACTAATTAATAAATAAATAAATAAATAAATATATATATATATATATATATATATATATATATATATATATTATATTTATATATATACACACACAAAGAACTGCCAACACACTACTCTGTTTCCCTATCTATTTTGTAAAAATGAGTTAATAAAATACTAACGTGAGTTTAATAACAGCAGCAAAAATTTACAATATTAACAAGTAACTAAGCATACATATATTAATTCTATGTCCAATATACAAATTACAGTCATTCCTATAATATAAATAACAGATTTTATGCTTCAAATTAAAAATTCATTAGTGTTTCATATGTATAAATATTGGGAAAATATTATAAGGGGAGGGGGGAGGGGGAAGGGGCATATAAACTTCTATAAAAAAAATCCCTTGATAACAAAAATATAAAGTTTGAAATAAATAATAATTTGTTTTCTAATTTATTTGTTAACACTGTTTTATGTGTTGACTATGTTCAAAGGTTAAATGTGTTTTTAATTTGAGTATTTGCAAGCAAAATTATATACTTGAATCATAATATATATACAGGGTGTGAAGTAAAGTCCTTATAGGGCCAGCAAATTTGAAATGGTTGATTATAGACACATACTTCCAATTAGAAAATGTATGCATATGATGTTCGATATGTCTTGGATTCGACAAGGGGCCATATAGTGATGAAAATACGACATCACAATTATTATATGGTCCCCAGGTTCTCCCATTGATATTTACAAAATTGAAGTCCTGTTGCTAACGAGTACACCAAAACAAATTCCATGCTTCTAAGTGACATATTCGCTGAGATATCGTACATTGAAACTTGGAGCATGTTGTAAGGAATCAGCTGAGAATTGAGAAATGTTGATTACATTGAATCTGAAAAAAGATTGACAGATGTGTGTAGGTCTGTTTATGAGTGCTACTAATTGGAATAGTTCTTTCATTGCGCTGTTACATGTTTTAAAGGTATAATTGTACTTTGCACCCTCTATTTCTTTCAGAGTTTTCATGTTTTTTCGCTATCCAACACACAGGATCTTTATTTAACTTTATGTATCTCATAGACGGTCCCCTAAAAGAGCTCCTTTGCTGCCAAAACTTGGGTAGGTAATGTGGTTTAAGTCATGACATTTATTTTTACATATCTCAGCGAATATATCACTTAGAAGCATGGAATTTGTTTTGGTGTTCTCGTTAGCAACAGGACTTCAATTTTGCAAATATCAGTGGTAGGACCCACGGACCGTATAAAAATTTCGATGCTGTATTTTTGTAACTATATGGCCCCTTTTCGAATCCAAGACATATCAAACATCTATACATCATATGCATACTTTTTCTAATTGGAAGTATGTGTCTATAATCAACCATTTCAAAGCTGCTAGTTCTATAAGGACTTTACTTTACACCCTGTATATATATATATATATATATATTAATCCATTTAATATATTTCAGCAATGGATCAAATATGAATAATATGCTTTTCATAAAAGAAAATTTAGACATTTTTCTTAAATATCAGTCATTTATAAATGCATCTATAAATAAATAAATTTAGCAATATTCAAAGGTATAATTTTGAAAGTACTAATAGAATCAAACAGTGCAAGTATTATCAGTTCAAACATATTATCTTATATATCTAATTAAAAAGTAAAGCTAAACTGGCGCAAAAATTGAATAATGTAAGCTGAATAATATGTTTAAACGTACTGCAGATTTAAAAGTCAATTACTTTACAAAGTGATCATATTCAGGATAAATATAAAAAGTATATTTCTACTTAAAGATACTGCAAATTCAGGTAAGTATATTCATTTAATTTAGTATAACTAGTTTAAATGACAAGTTTCAACAGTTCGGATAAAAATAAATATCACAATGGTAAATTAACATTATCATTATTGTATAAATAATTTAAAATCTGCTTTCTGTGATAAATAAAATGACTTGAAGGCACAAATCTTGATGTGTATTAGTCTCATTTTCGCTTAAATTGACCACTGAGAAAATGTGATGCGAGTGCATTAATCTCCTTCCACAAGGATAAGTCAGAGTGCTCTTAAGGTTTAAATGATAAAGCCCCCAAGCTTTTAAAGTTCAACTCACCATTTCAAATTGATGATGAAATGCTTCATATTAATGAACAATGAATTAATGTTTTTTGTTTTGACGAGATGAAATGAGACTAAAACTTGCTGAAAATTCATCTGACCATGTACTGCTGCTCAGTACATCTGAATTATGATGCCACTGCTCACTGTGAAATGGTAAAACATCCATTTGAATATTTCGTCGACAGGAAGTTTGGAATCCTTTTGTTAAGAGGTAAAGTGGTTGTCGATAAACTGCAAAATAAAGATTTATACATGTTCAAAATACAAGAGATCTCAAAACAAAATAGAGTAGAAAAATAATTAAAATAAAATTCATGAATATGAAATTCAACTTATCCCATAACTAAATCAATTCGCACTGTCTGAGAAAATATTACACAAAAGAAATTCACATAAGTGATTCTAGTAAAAGCCTCAGGGAAAATATATGAAAGTGAAAGAAACCAATATACATGCTCAGAAAAGTGAACCAAATATGGAAAACGGCCCTCGCACAGAGACACATGTGTTTCAAACAATAAAATATTCAATCAAAATAAGAATAAATATTTCAAAAGAGAATTCATTTTCTCCCCTTTAAGACAATACAGCTGGCTGAAAGTCAAATATCTTTTGAAATGGAAAATGCTAAAAGATTTTGGATATGGAATACAGAATTCTGTATCCACAAGTATAGAGAATAACTAAAAATTAATGGTACTGTATCAATATCCTATGCTATTATATCATTGTCATCTTGAGCTTCCTTTACTCTTCTATGCTTGACATATAAAGATTTTATAATTTTCTTAATCCATACTTTGCAAAAACGCAATATAGAAACAGATGAAAAGCAAATCAGTAAGTAATTATTCTAGTCATTAATTACTTTCAATATTTTAATTTTACAAAATATATTACATTATGCATTTATGTTCAGTGAAATATTCAAATATAGAAAGAATAATTGAATTAAAAAATAAAATTTAAAGTTTTTAACACTTAATTTATCTTTCGATGTTACATAAAGCAGGTTAATCAAGAACTAAAATTCTTAAATAAGAAATATTGCATCAATATTTTAATATATAAGAATTTAAATTAGAAATATTATACGGCAAAAAAAAAAAACTTGCTCTTGGTTGTATTACAATATTTCCATCTTTTGAAAAGCCTTTCTTACAAAGTACAAAAGCAGCTGTTACACACAAATATATTAAAGTACTTGCAATTTCTGGAAGAGTCATGGTGTTTAACTAAGAGATTAAATGTTAAGTTTTTACTACATGTTGTGCTGCAAGGTATACATAAAAACATTTCTATTTTTTCAACAATACTATAACTGAAAATACATTCTAAAAATTTTTAGAAAACTTTGATTATTTTCACTATAGGTTGATTATCCCCTTTATCCCTGATTATCCTTTCTTGTTAAAAAATAAATCCAGCACAGCCTACATTGTTTGAATAATAGCAGCACAAGAAAATTACACCTAATATTCTTAGTCTTAGTACTTAAGCTTATGCACCAAGTACAAGTTTTGATTTTGATAGTAAAGTTCATTTTCTTCATTGAAGCCTCTTTTCCAAAGATTACAATAAATTTACAAAATAACTAGCTTGTGAAGGTAAAAAAAAAGTTGATTTACAAGTAATTTGATACTACAGTAAATTTGAAAATAGCATTCCTTTTATATATCATGAACATATTTTTGGTAATTTAAATCCTGTGAGTGCTTCTAATGTGTATTTGTAGTTGATTCTGGTAAAAACTAATACAGTACTCACCACCTGTAATGACAACATTTTGTAACAGTCACTGCTTTCCCATATCTTGCTAATGGTCAAAATTATCCCCATAGTGCATTATGTAATGCAACCAGTATCAAAATTTAATGAAATTTCAGCTGTTGAAGTGGCCAATTCATTTTTAAAGGCAAAGTGATTTTATTTTTCAATTTTGATAATTATACTTCTTGTAATTAATTTGAGATATATCCCAAAAATTTCAAAATAGCATAAGCGTTTTTCACAATTAAGGAGAAACTTATCCTCTTTCTAGTGATAAAACCCTACCATGTAAAGATAACAACATTGATCTTTCCTCAAATAATCATATGTTGCAAAGGTAGAGAAAAAATTAAAGGTCAATGGTTCAAGTAACTAGCTTTGACTGTAGGGTTCTATCGCCATCTGGTGTTATTAAAAGTATTAATGAAATGTCCTAACCCTATGTTGGCATCACTGGGTTCCACCAGCCATCTGTATTATGTAGTGAATATGCATCCGTGGTCCGAAGAAGGAAGAATCTCTGTTGCGTATACGCACTAGTGGTCCTGAAAGGGTTAACAGCCAATATTCAAGTGAAAGTTCATATTTAAAAAAATCGTATACGCACAAGTGGTCCTGAAAAGGTTAACAGCCAATATTCAAGTGAAAGTTCACATTTTAAAAAATCATATACGCACCAGTGGTCCTGAAAGGGCTAACAGCCAATATTCAAGTGAAAGTTCACATCTAAAAAAATCGTCTGCACTGAAATCTGTTATTTCAGTTATTGTCACATTTAAAAAACTGAAATACTGGCCCTCGTGTATTTAAAAACAAATTTCACATTGTCCATTTAGGATTTTATGAACTATAATATTCTGATTTTTATTGGTGAAAGTGGTGAACTTAGTCACAATTTATGCATTCTGAATGCTCAATCTCTTTGGGCAGCGCAACCTGCTGAAAAAATATATCGATCATGTTAAAAAACTATTGAACTTCTTAAAAAAACTTTCCTGGACAAACTGTTGTTACTAAAGATATGCAATGTGCAGAAAGAGGTTGTTTACATTATACATATCTCATGGACTAGCTATCTATTTTAACGAATGCTTAAAGGAAGTAAGTTTCTTGAATGAATTTATATTTTAATCATTAATAAAAATTAAGAAATGTCAAAAATGTAATAAACAACATGTAGGTATGCCTTTGATTGTGTTTTGTTTGAAGTTTTTCTTTATAATTATACCTTCCATCAGATTTTTAATTTCTCAATCAGTTAAACATAACTAGACAGTTTTTTAAGCATCACATTTTAGCTTAGGTTTTTGTTTTTCATGCGAATGTTGACTAAGTTGATTGTATAAACAAACACACATGCAAGTTGTTGTAGTGGTTCTGACTTAAAAGACATATGACTGAGAGATTTAAAGGGATGGTTTCTTTCATGGCAGTTATCTGATCTTTCATGGTGTTTATTTTAACAATGGTTGGAAAGTTTAGAAGGAGATTTGGTCTGAGATTTTTATTGCTGGTTTTCAGGGGGAGTGCATATGAACTAGAAAGTATTTAGACAAAAGAATGTTTCAATAATCATGTCAGAAAGAGTAAAATATATTTCTGAAACTAAAATTTAACAACTGATTAATGAATCTAATAGTAATATAAGTGAACAAAGAGAAATAGTTGCTGTGTGCCTTAGTATAAATGTTTATTTAAAAAGCATCAATATATGTGTTAAAGATCTGCCATATCTTCATTTTCTGAACTCTGGATTAAATACAAACAGTTCAAAGACTTTTATAAAGAACATTAATTTGTTTAATTTGTATTTCATTGATAATATTATACAAGTAATAGTTAACAAAACAAAGAAGATTTTAAGGCTCATGTTTGAAAAACAGTAGTGCAGTCAGGTCCCTCAAAATGCAATAACACCCGTGTATTTCTATAATAATGGTAGATGTATTTTAAAGCAAAGTTTTTAAAATACGATTTTTTGCAGCATTGGGCTTAGCATCAAAAAGTGTATGGGCCTGGAGTAGCAGACGATTCTCGCTACGTACGGTCTCATGGAAATGCTTTCTTCACTCAGCAGTTGTAAAAGGGTTAAAGAACAAGAAATGCTATAGAATTTTCTTTATGATGCCATTTTAAAGTTAATACGGTAGTGCCAAAACATGGATTTAAGATGAAGGATCTTCTAGCTATGATTTATTGTGACTTTGAACAAGAGTTGGCACAGCAACAGTGTGTCAATCGAATAAATTCGACTTTTGGTGATAAAGCACTATCTAAAGAAACAATTTACAACTGGTTTAAAGAATTCCATCTTGGACGAAGGAGTCTCAGTGATGAATCTCATGAAAATTAACCAAGTTGCACTTGGATGACACAAGTCTGATTCCCGGCTCTTCCTAAACTATCTTCCTTTTCACGCAGAGTACGGTACGGGCACATAAAATATGTGAGTCTTTAAGTACTTCCAAGAGGTTAGTGGTAAGGGAAACAGGACACGATCTCTGTGGATGCCACCCACACTCGGTTTCAGTCTAAACTGAGTTGCACTTCCCGGGCGCCCAGACAGATGCCTTACAGCTTCGGGTAAGTTGGACAGTCTGGGTTGTAGAAGGAGGGTTAACACAACAACAGTGTGTCGATTGAATAAATTTGATTTTTGGTTATGAAGCACCATCCAAAGCAACAATTTTCAACTGGTTTAAAGAATTTCATCATGGATATGGGAGACTCAGTGATGAATTTCATGAAGGTTGACTAAGAACTGTTGTGATGCAAGAAAATATTGATGCTGTGCAACAAATGATCACTTTAGATCATGTCACATATGATTATATATACCATACGTCCAGGGATTTCCCCGGACAGTCTGGGTTTCGAAGGTGCATCCGGGTGTTCGGTCAGGAGTTATTAAAATGTCTGGGTAAGCAATCAAGCAATCAAAAAAAAAATATATCAATATTTAAAAAAAAATAATAATCAACTAAAAATACTTATATCACTGAGCGTAAAAAATAATTCCATAGACTTATTAATTTTAAAGAAGATTTTATCTTCCGAAAAATATGAATGGTCAAAATGCAATTTGCCTAAACTTCCAAATTTAGTATGCACTGGTGATAATGAGGTTGATGATCCACAGCCAGGACCCAGTTCAAAATGAAATAAATGAATTACAGAACAACTTTGATTTGTGTAGCTTCCTGTTCTAATAAAAAGTAGTATGTATTATGTTATGGAAAGTTTGTGCAAAGTATTTTAATTTCACCTTATGACTAGTAGTAGTAGCCTATTCCGTATTCTAAATATTATTTATACATTCTTTAGGCGAGGCTAGCAGGGTGGATCCATGGGTGGGGGATAGGGGAAATTTCTCCCTCCAAAATCAGTCAATTAACATTAAGTTGGTAGTGGCAGCAACTATCGTCATCATCGTCGTTGTTGATTTGGCAATACAAGTTCCCACGCTCACCCCAAATTCCTCTCCTGATATGCCCCTAAGACTAGGGTTTCACCATAGGGGAGGGGGTGCTGTATGCACCTAGTTAGAATAAGGGGCAATTGCTAGCAAAAAGGAATGTTGCAATTTAATATCCCTGTAGTGGTTCAGTTATGGTGTGGAGCGCTTTCTCATATGCAGGAAATGGCAATCTGCAAAGAGTTGATGGCAAAATGAACTCTGACAGTTATCAATGGATGTTACGCAGAAGTCCGATACCTTACGGGACACTTTTAGGAGGGCTGAAATGGAAGTTATAACAAGATAATTATCCCAGTCATACATCTAAATCAACAAAAGCATGGTTCAAAAGAGAAAAGACTGATGTTATATCTTAGCCGAGACTTAGCCCTGACCTACACTCCATAGAAAACCTGTGGGGTTATTTGTCTCACCAAGTATATGAAAACAACAAACAATACCATTCCATTCGGCATATGAATTAGAAGTCGCCATTATAGAGAAATGGGACAATATTCCAGAATATGTCCTTAAAAATTTAATTAAATCCATGCCAAATCGTGTATTTCAAGTTATTTAGAAAAATAGTAGAGCAACAACTTACTAAATTTGCTAAAACTTTCTTTTTCCACATGTGGTCTTATAATTTTGTAACAGGTATTTGTGCCACTTTTTTGTTATATTGTTGTTATATTTTTTCTAAATGAATTTCGTACATGTAAGTTGCTAAATTTTATTTAAAACTTGTACCGACATGGAGTAGTTTTGATTTTGAATAAAAAAATATTCCATTAATTACCTAAATAACAAAAAGTCTCATGATCTTATATTTTTTTATATCACTATAGCACTAAACTGAACAGCTTTATCTTAACAGAATATTTATTTATATATATATATATGTGTGTGTGTGTGTGTGTGTGTGTATATGTGTGTGTGCAGGGTGTCCCCGAAAGATTAAAACGCGATTTTGTTCTTTACGTGTTGGAGATAAGTGGGCAATGTAAATTGCAAAAATGTTGAAAGTAAGGTAGGAAATAAGACTAAGTTAATGAAATAGTCCTCCCATTAATTTTCAAAAAATTACACTTTTTAATTTTTATACAACCCCCTTAGACAAATTTGGTCAATTCAAAAATTTTTATTTTTAATGCAACAAGATCATAAAAAAACAGCATATCTATATTCAGAAAAATGGTGGAGCTGTGAACCAAAATTATACCTTATAACTTGCAATATGCAAAATTAGCATATATTGAAAAATGTTACAAACAAAAGTTAGTATAAAAAATTATTCAATTTAACTTTTAATAAGTGTCAACTATAGGTATTAACCTTATTTATGATTTTTTAGATATGCTGAAGATTTTGCTTTTTGCAAAAGCCTTTCATCAAACTCCTGTTCATAGTATTAGCATTTCAAATTGCACTTCATTATCAAAAAGGGATATTCAGATGCACAGAAAGTCTTGAAAACTGGAAATATTTCCTTTTTGAAGAAGCCATAACCAACACTGATATTATCGTCTACCTATTCAATTATAATCGCAGTTAAAACACAATTGATTTCATTTTAGTTTTATGAGAAAAGACTATTATCAGATTTAAAATGTAAGAGATTCATGATTCATTGTTAACACCAAACTTCTTGATTCACACTAATCAGCGATGCTGATAAGCAGAGCTAGAAGCCAGAATACCTTAGTTTCTATCACACGTGTTTTGCTTACTCTGCCCCTGTGTAATCACAACTTCCGGCCACAAAAGTATGTTATGAGCATGCTAAATAAAAAGTCATGCGTACTGTGTTGGCTGTTACTAGCACAGGAGGAAAACAAAATGGCTACTACGAGTTCTGACAAAATTCTCCATCGCAGGAAATTTTCATCAAAAGGTCTCTAAACAAAAGGATTTTTTCTAAAAACCGCATAAAACCGGGAAAATGGAAGAAAGCATGAAAATCCGAGAGTTTCTCAAAAAATCTAGTAGAATTGGCAGCTATGCATACATGTTCTGGTTTTATTCCCTCCCTTTTTTTCTCTCATGAAGTAACACTACCACTGCTCATTTTTGTTTATTTAAACAGTTACCTGCACATAGTTTAGGCTATTTGGTGAGTAGCTTGACTTGCTCACAAAGATGAAGAAAGCCCAATTATGTGTTTTCAAAACAATCATGAGCTTATGACATTTTATTTGCATAGCATTTAACACTGCCAGCCAGTTATTTATTGTTTGTATACAAAGTCATGTTCTGCAATTATTTTTGAACTCATTTAAAAAAATATTTAGCTTGAGGAAAAATTTTATGCTTTTGCTTAAGAAATTACAAATAGATTGAGGGTTAAATGGATTTTCTGGGGATAAAAATAATTTAGGGCTCAGAATTTCTACATACTTTTGCATATGTTGAAAATGCCTATAAATACCTTGACATTTTCTTTGAACATAGTTCCCACTCAAAATTTGACCAAAATCAATCAAATATATTAGTCTGTATAAGTGCCTAGAGCAGGCTTCGGGAAATCGACAAAATCTAACCCGTCCATGAGGACGACTAGTGAAATTTTTTACTCATCCTCGAAAATTTTTACCCGGCCTCCTAAGATTTTTTTTTTTTATTTTATATTCATTAATACATGTGCTATACACGCAACAATAATAAATTAGAATTAACTGCCTCATGATGAAGTGCGATAACTGCATAT
The DNA here is from genome assembly GCA_951213105.1 of Amaurobius ferox. Lineage (NCBI taxonomy): Eukaryota > Metazoa > Arthropoda > Arachnida > Araneae > Amaurobiidae > Amaurobius > Amaurobius ferox. Next base: position 67,883,323 of record OX578141.1, on the reverse strand, counting down.
TCATACACCACTCCCACAGCACTTAACCAACGTGGAGTCTCCGATAAAGGACCAAACTCGGCGGAATTCCAATCTATGGGTGGGGGCAGAGGGGTAAGATATGTAAGGAATCTCTCCTTTTCCAATGTTTGGTAACTTGAAGGACTGGTAAATAAATAATCATATAAATCCTCTTGTCTCTGAGCAGAAAACAAACTCAATTCTCCGTACAAAATTTTGACAAATTTGTTTTTAACATATTTGAATACAAATCATTTTGGGTCTGCTGAGACGCAGTTATCTTCAGGCCAAGTTCATTCTACATTTATAAATTTCTTCGGGTTTGGTACGGGTTTAAGCATTGGTATTGTCAGTCTTGTTAAAATCCGAAATTTTGGCACATGTAGACCTTGAAAAGGAGAACAGAACATGTCACTTCGATAGTGAGTGCACGAACGTGTTGGATTGTGTTTGAGTACCCTGATAAAAAAAATGAGGCAGAAAATCAATTAATTATGAGCATATTCACTCAGTTTCCAGTGAATTAATACCAGCAAGTCTTCAGAAACCAAAAAGTTCTATATTTATATAAAAATATATTACCAACATTTCCAGCAGAACCACTACATTCACAATTATGTTAATTTTTCACAATAAAAAATGTTTACGATACTTCAGAGTATATGCTGAATTCTATACCGTGAATATATTTGACACCTAGACCTAGCCTCATTTCACTGCCTAAGTTTAAAGAGAAGCGTTTATTCTTCAAATAGAGAAAAATGTACTTGCACAGATTTTACTTAAACCCTTTGATTAGCAATGCAAACAATTTAGTAACAAAACTTGCATACTAGATATTCCTCAAATTACTTCTTTCAGCAAGCCGACGTGGTGGTTGAGTAGTCAAAGGCAAGCGTTTCTGCATGCTCGTTCGGCTGACAGTTTAAGGATTCAAGTCCCACCTGTGAGTATGGTTATTATGTTGTTGGCTGCAGTGTGTTCTGCCCCCCACTAGTGTGCCAGGACAATGTCATATGACGGCTAAATGGTCCATAATGCTGGCCAACGTATACGCGAATGATGGTGTATCAAGTTCCTGACCATTGAATACAAAAAACACTTTTAGCAATGCATAAATTTTTTGTTTATTTAAATTATTTTGATCATCTTAAATATGAAAGAATGAAAATTCCACAGATTTTATTTCCCACTGCAAATGTTTCTACTTATCAGCTTGTTAATTTTGCTAAAAACTCAATTTTTACTTAATGCCCCTATTACATGATAAACATTTTATACAGTAAACACGTTGGGATAGAAGTTCGTAAAGCAAGTTTAGAACAGCATTTTAAGTTCAACCCGAAAAACATGTGCTTAAATTTGCTGTAAAAACAGCTGTGCCAAATCAACCAATGAGGTGGTTTGAATCAGCAAATCAACCAATGAGATGGTGATCACATGGTTTGAAAGAACAGCTGACTCGAAATAATAGCAGACAGCTTCATGTAAAAGCTGTAATCCAAATTACAATATTTGCTGATCAAATAAATATTATTACATAAAAACTTTTAGAATTTCATTATGAAGAACGTTATGCATTGATAAACTTATGTCTGAAAGGGAGCAAAATTAACAATTTTCTCTTTGATGTTTTTTGCCACTAAATTATGTTTTTTAAATACTGTGATTATGGATGGTATTAAATAAATTTGATTAGTTCTATTGAGAAAACAAGGAAATATGTTTTTTAATATTTTCAAGTGTCATTATTATACTAAAATCTTGGTTTTACACTTTATCTGTGGTTTTTATCTGAAAAGTTCAAAGGCTAAACTTTTAAATTTGAAAGACAAAAGAAAATTGTCCCTTTCCAGAATCTTGAAATAAAAGTATCAAATTAAATTCTGATTAAAAAAAAAAAACGAACAGAACATTAGACAAGAATAGAGAAAGAGAGAAAAAAAAAAAAAAAAAAAAAAAAAAAAAAAAAAAAAAAGAGTAAAATAAATTATAATTATAGCGAGTGATATTTTAAAGATGGTAATGATACTTTGTGTATGATTTGAATAGTTTCCAAAATAGAATTCTATGAATTACTGAAAAATTAAAAAAATCTAGAAGAAAAATATAATTATCTGCAAAATGTATATAACAAACAATTGCACTGGATGCAAATAAAAAATATGAATTTGAAACTGTTCAGATAAGAAAACAAAAATTTTATCTTTATAATAACAAAGAAAAACTAATGCTAAATTCTATGAAAAATCAAGTAGAAATTATTTCATACAACAAAAAGAGAACTTCATTGAAATGGTGAAAATTTTATGAACACTTTACCTTTACACTATTTTCTTTTTTAATTTAAAATTTATTTTGTACCATCCCCCCAAATAGAAATAAAAGAGATTATTACAGATTTAGTGATTGAACAAAACATCAAAGCTACATCCCACCATTCCTAAAAACATTCTTAAAAATATATACAAATAAGGATAATTATTCACATATGGCACCTAAATATAAAAATAGAAGGATTTAAATATTCCAAAGTAGGTAAACAAGGGAGAAAGAAAAAGAAACTTATGAAAATCTACATTTGGGTACATTTGATCCCATATGCAAGTACTAAAATGTTTATTATTTGCTTTATATAGTATTTTAAGTGCTAAATATAAAAATTAGGTACAAAAAATACTATATTCAAACTGCTTAAAAGTTCTCCTTGAAAACATATTCAAAAATATTAAAAACTCTTAGATATTATATCATTAATTTCACCTCACAGCCTCCACACAAATAATACACTTTTATATGCCAGACACCTTTTATGTATTTACACACTTTTATGTCTCCTCTTTTCATCTCAGGTCTGTCAGTGACACATCATGAGAGGGAAATCAAAGAACCTGATTTCAAGAGTGGGTAACCATGTCTATTATTATTTTACAAACCTTGCAGTGTACCAGATAAACAGTTGCTGAAAACTCAAATTCAATTGTTTTACAGATTTATCAAAACAGGAATGTTGCACATCTAGGAATGCTGCATATAAAATATATTTTGATGTATATACTATACAACAAAATATATTTTATATATAACATTCCTAGATGTGCAGATAAGCATTAGCTACCGTTTGCCATTATGACCACCAAAGTTATTACAGTAAGTCACCATTTCTGACAAACCAAAATTTCTCTGCAATCTTTTAATCCCACAATGCCAGCTGGTTGAGTTGATTGCCTAGCAACCGGTCGATTGCAATTTCATCACACCGAGCAGTCATGGCCAGTGACTCCACTCTCATAAACTAATTCAAGTTAGTCTATTAGCTGCCATTTTCATTGGCATAGCAGGAGAGAGAACGTATTGTTTCTATTCCAATAACCTTGCACTTTTATAATAACATCGTTCGGGCAGCCTAGTCATGTACCATATGCTCCTAAATTAGTGAAATATTTCAGAGAAAACTGTAAAACATAACTCCCCTGCATGCCAATATGCAGGTCACAAATTTGATCCAGTAAAATTTGTTTTTGTTTTTACAGGCATGAGATTCTTTGGTAGATCCATAATATCCTGCTTATCTTGTTTTCCTGAGTGCTTCCATGTTTTTTGTGCTTTATGCCAGAGGATTTTTTTTCCACGGGTGAAAATATTTTCCTCAGTTCACAGAAAATCAAACAAATCCTGAAAACTTCATGAAATCTTTCATGAATGTTCCCAAAATTTTGCCAAATTGGAACAAAGTCACAAATTTTGAGATCACAGTTTTTCCTTTCTTACACTTAGACATCTGTTTTCTGTAATTCAGAAATCAGTACTTGCAAGCAGTGATTCCCACTGTGTCTGGAGAGATGGTCAATGATTATCTTTCTGCCACTTTTACAATCTATTTGTATAGACTAAAATTTCTATAATTATTTCATGTTACATACAAAAAATTATTTATCAAAGGTGTTATTAATAAAATAAAGGGCTATTTTGTAGCAATATCGGGGGGGAAAAACACTGCATTTGTGCATCATCCTCGGAATATTTCGTTCAATTGGCAAAATGCGTTCCACTTCTGCAATTTTTAATGAAATGAAGGATCATTTTGCAACAGCATTAGAAAAAACTGCATTTGTAAGTGATCATCAGCCTATCTCATTTAATTGGGAAAATATTTTTCACCTTTGCAATCTGTTTGTACAGACTACAATTTTTGTAGTTATTTTGTGTTCTATACAGAAAAACTATTTTTGAAATATAGTATTAATGAAATGAAAGACTATTTTGCAGCAGCAGCATCATGAAAGCCTATATTTCTACACAATCCTCAGTATATTTCGTTTAATCGAGGAAATATTTTCCACTTTTGCAATCTGTTTTCATCAACTGCAATTTTTGTAATTATTTTGTCTTTTGAGAAACTATTTTTCAAATGTATTATTAATGAAATGAAGGACTATTTTGCAGCAGCATCACAAAAAACTGCATTTGTATGTGATCCTCTACATATTTTATTTAATTAGGAAAATATTTTCCACTTATACAATCTATTTGCATCAACTTATAGTCGCAAAAATATTCACTTTCTAGTAGGAATAATTCTTATATGTCTGTGTAAAATGAGCATTTCATAAATCAGCATACTTAAGGTTGCTGTGCATGAAAGAAACATTATAGATTTTCTTTATGCTATAATTAATTTGCATCTTGCTATATTATCATGTATTGTGAAATAATTACTATTTTAAATTTTAAAAATCCAGCTGAAATTTAAATAAATCAGTCTGTTTACAAAACTCATTTCATTGTAAAAAAATTGTTTTTAAATAAGTTACTTTGTGTTTCCTTTTATGAGAGAAAGTCATTATTTCAACTATTATTAAGGCTAGAAACTGTGCTGCTGAGGAGGCGTGCTACAACAATCCTTTCCCATCCATCTTCATCTTCTAAATTTTATTTAAAAGAGATAATATTCTTTTTTGTACATTCCCTACATATATTTTGTATCTAAAGGCATTTGAAATGCAAAATCAAATCAAATATAAGCAAAGGGAAATATCAGCTAAAGAATTTAGCCAAAAAACACTAATCTCTTAGCATCCTCATTTAATTTTTTTTTTTTTTAAAGAAATCATTGTTCTAATATTTTTAAGGTTGTTGTGTCAAAGAAATATTTTTTTTTATAAATCATTTATTTATCAATTCATAACTTGGGAATATTGTTACGTTTCATGTATTCCTTAGTCAGGCAATCCTATTGAATCTTTATTTGTTATATTAATATTTATATATTTTGTTATATCATGCTGTTCTGCACACTGTTAAAATATTTTATATGCATATTTTAAAGATGGAAATCATAATTTTCTAGTTACTGCCTTCATTTTGAAAACATAACTTTTATATGTTGCTATCTCATGGCTAGTGGATGAAATTAAATTAATTGAATGAAATTAAATCAATTTTTGTCATTGAAATTTATCTGTTTCTTTTGTGTTCTTATTTTTTCTTTAAATACGGTGACTTTAGCCTACTGTCCACAAAACATAACAATATGACAGTATATAACTACATAATTTTAAGTATTTCCAATCCTTGAATTTATCTCAACTGCCAGGCATATAACTTATCAATATAAACTGTATTATAAAGACCTGTTATTGCTGAAAAGTTTTTGTCCACTAACATTTTTGGTTAGCCACTACGAATTTTGTTCTTAAGAGGCCAGTATTAAAAAATATGAAGCTGAATCTTTAAACATTCCCCTGTTTCAGTTGGATGGTTTTTACTTGTACTTGTCTGTTTTTTAAATCTTCAACAATAACTTCTCACTCAGTAGGTTGTTATCACTTTATGACTTGTCATATTAAAATTACTTAAGCAATGTAGTGCAATCATAATCTCATTTTCAATATTTTTTACTCTATTTGTTATTCCCCATCACCCTTCAATTGCTAATGCAGTACAGATAAATTGAGGTAAATCCGTGGTGGAAGTTTACCAATTAAACTATGAATGTCAGGCTGTCTTGTCATGAACTGAAAATTAAGATCACATTGTAACTGCTTTTTATCCCCTGTATATTCAATGTTGATAAGATCAGAGCTTTGTTAGCTAAACATTTCAAAAATTCAATATAACAAAAATTAGGCATAAGACTGCAGAAAGATCAAAAAGGAGGAAATTTTGAATTAATATAAAAAAGTATGTGATGAATACTCGTTTACTGTATCTTGTTAATCATAAAATGGAATTTAAAATGCATCAACTGTATTGTGTATATAATAATTAAATCTATAAAAATGGAAACATCCAAATTTAAATACATATTTTATGAAATTTCAATTTTTCTATGTTACAAAATTAAAATATCTCATCTTCAACAATTCTTCCACATAAATACTAAGATCTAGACAAATTACAAACCTTATGTGTTTTATACAGCTGATCTGATAATTCTGCACAGTGATACTACTGTAAAATAGCCCTTCATGTCATTAATATGTTGGGAAAAAAATTTTTTGTATACAACTCATAATAATTCTTAAAAAAATTGTAGTCATTGCAAACAGATTGCATAAGTAGAAAATATTTTTATAATTAAATGAGATATACCGAGAATCACGTTCAAATGACATTTTCATGATACTCTTACAAAATAGAATTTCATTTCATTAATAATATGTTTGAAATACAACCTTCATGTACTATACAACTCGTAATAACTATAAACATTTCAGTGGATGCAAACAGATTGCATATGTGTGGAAAATTTTTTACAATTAAACAAGACATACCGAGGATCACGTACAAATGCCATTTTTGTGATAATGCTGCAAAATAGCCCGTCATGTCATTAATATCATATATGCAAAAAAAAAATATTTTTCAAACAACACAAAATAAATATAAAAATTTGAGGTGATGCAAATAGATTACAAAAGTCAGAGAAAGATAATCATTGGTCATCTCCCTTGTGATGCAGAAGAAATCGCCATGTGCAAGTTCCGATTGTGCGAGTGCCGATTGTGCGAACAAACAGATTTCCAGATGCAAGATCAGAAAAACTTAGCTCTCAAAATTCATAACATTTTGGACATTTGTGACCAATTTCATAACTTTTTCCAGACTGTCGTAACCTGTGGCCACCCTGCTTAAGAAAGAGAAATGTTGGAATTCTGCAAGAAAATATTTTTGCTTGTGAAAAGAAGAAAATTCCTCAAGCAAGAAATGAGAAAAGTGAAAATACTCTGAAAAATAAAAACTAACACAAAAGTGGAAATTTGCAGATCCATGGAAGAATCTCATGCCTCAAAAATCGAAGAATTTCTAAAAGTTAAAATGTGTAAAGAAAATTTAAGGAAAATAGGAGGAAATTCTAAACGCTAGAAAAGCGTAAAATTCTACAAACTCTCCATAACATCCATAAAATATCAAAATACACAAATGTTACGCATTATATGTAAAAGTTCCTAGAAATGTTATAATTGTAAAAATGTAGAAATATTCCTAATATAAAACTGATAACTCCATAATATCCATAAAATATCAAAATGCACAAATGTTACGCATTATATGTAAAAGTTCCTAGAAATATTATTATTGTAAAAATGTAGAAATATTCCTAATATAAAACTGATAACTCCATAACATCCATAAAATATCAAAATGCACAAATATTACGCATTATATGTAAAAGTTCCTCGAAATGTTATTATTGTAAAAATATTCCTAATATAAAACTGATAACTTAAGTATTTTAATACACAAGTTTTTAAAAGACAAAAATAACATGGAATCTAGCTCAAGTTTAATTTTCAACTTGAAAAATGCATATTTACTATTATATATCAATGGGTCATTAATTTCATATTTATTTAGAAAAAAGCAATATTTTTATTGTCTACCTTGTCAAATCACTATTGATTGCTATGGATACATATATATCACTATTGATGCATATATCATTTTTCACATATAAGCAATATACTTATATTGTTCTAAGAATATTCTACCAAATAATGTAACTTTTTTACATTAAAGATGACTGAGATTAAAACTAGTAAGTCACAAATAGGTTTTAGGGGCTGCTAAAAAAGTGGGCTGCTAAAAAAGTTTAATAACTGTGTGCATAATGACATTTATTGAGTTCTATCATTATTTCAATCAAGAACTGTAAAATTCTGAGAAAAACAATTTTTAAGTAACATTTCTTTAATCGCATCATAAGAATAAATGATTCAATGTTTTACAGTAAAGCGACTTCTGCCCTATAGCAAAATGTTGCATAAAAACAAGAAAGTACTCAATTGACTAACCATCACCATCCAAAGTCTATGGTTTCATGGTCATTGCTGCTCATCAGCATTGTGCAGGTGATGTGATCAGTAAGCACAAAACTAATAAAAGTGACGGATATTCAGTTGAGCACTTACCTGCTTCTAATTTGATGTTTTGTTTAGTAAACACACTTCATGAATGATAAATATATGCAAAAATATAAAGATGCCTTCATAAAAGTTTATACCAATTTATAATATCAATCATAAAAAAAAGTAGGAGTACAATATGTTAAAAAATATTTAAATTATACCTTTAGCAGAATTATATGTTCTACCAATCAGCTCACAAGAAGAAAAACCAACTTCATCAGACAATAAAAATTCTCGAAACATTTCTGGTCTCATCTGCAGCTCGCAATACGTCTTATAAATTGAAGGCTAAAAGGAAAAAACAAATAAGTTGAAAAAAACAAATAATTTTACAATAAGTTGAAGTCATAAATTAAATTAAAAAAACATTCAGTTTATTGCATATTTTTTAATGAAAAGGTCAGTGCTGGAATAAAGGTGAATGACTTTTAGATTTTTCTGGATTATAGAGCTTGATGCATATATTTTCATATATTCAGTGTATAAGTTGATTTCCCAAAATTTTCAAATGAAATAACGCCATTTTTTTTTAAACTCTATATCACATCCCTGCTCTACGTAAAGAAAATCAAAAAATAAAATCTCAAAAGTTTTATTTATTATCTAACAGCTATACATCATTATATTTAAAAAAGTTGATGCTGCTGAAAAATTAATTTTATTATAAATGTTAAATATGTGGAAAATACCGCAGTAGACAAAATAAATAACTTTTCTTAAAAAGAAAAATACCTCTCCTCTCAATGATTTTTCTAAAATACAATGAGTCATTATTGAGCAGCCACACAGTAGGGGGGAGGGGGGGGGGCAAGGAATGTGATGTGACGGAAGATAGGAATGTGCTTGGCTTGTAAACAAAACCGACCCCTTTGAGAAATCAGTGTGACAATACGATCTTATTACGTTATTTATAGTAAATATGTCTTTCTAAACAAAAGGAGCAAAATATAGAATCAATTTCAAGCACTTTGCATTTGATAGAGAATCAGAATTCTCGGGATTAAATTTACTAAGTTGTGATAAAATATACTCATATTTGTAAAAATTGCAACACCATGAAGGAATCATGCAATTGAGCTGAAACTTACAGCAAATGCAGATTAGGGTATACTATTAGAATTTCAGAGTCACCGTGCATTCCTGGGCTGAGCAGAGCCCTCTGAACTGCTATTTTAGTCATATAGAGAGCTGTAGCGGGACGTTGAAAATAGTCTATGGTTGTCTGCCAGCGGTAAACATTTCATATAACTATGCCTCTACGACGACAGAGGGTGCTATATGAGCAATTTACAGAATTTGAATGGGGATGAATGATCAATCTACGTGTAGGGGATGATTTCTTATTGTGCAATAGTAGCTCATATGGATCGCAATGCCACGACAGTGATGTGAGTATGGAAGCAGTAGACTGAAGAGAATCAGATGAGTCACAAATCTGGTAGAGGATGATTAAATGTTACATCAGCACGGGATGATAGACACCCTATCCCGCATGGCAGTGCTGGACCACACAGCTTCATCTCGACCATTGGTAGAACGTTAGAACATTTCTACAGGTGTGTCATTGTCTGCTCCAACAATTCGTTAGTGTCTGCTGCACCGTGGACATTGTTCAAGAATTCCTTTGTACAGGATTCCCCTGATGCAAAACTATCGATGCCTGCGGCTACAATGGGCTCATCAACATAAACACTGGTATGCCGATTGACAACAAGTTGTCGTTTCCGATGAATCCCACTTTAATTTGGGGTACAGTGATAGTCACATCCACATTAGCACCTATAGCAGTGAATGCCACCTTCTGAAGGCAGTTATTCAATGTCATACTAGACGAACACCAAGCGTGATGCTCTAGGACGCCAGTGGGTACCTTGAATGTTCTCAACAGCAAGAGGTACATCAGAGAAGTTCTGGAGCCCAAAAATCATACCCTTCCTTCAACGCATTTCTGTAGCTGTATTTCAACAGGACAATGCCCGTCCACATGTTGCTTGGAATGCTCAAAACCTCTTTTCAGCACACAACAGATACAGCTTCTTCTTTGACCTGCTAATTCACCAGATATGTCACCTATTGAACATGTCTGAGATTTTGTAGATTGGTGTCTCACTCGTGACACTCATCCCGTAGCTAATACAGCTGAACTTTGGATTTGGATAGAAGCAATCTGGAATGCTCTTCCTTGTGTATAAATTCAAAATTTATTTATTTCGATGATATGTGGTATTGAAGCCCTTATTGCGGAGTATGGTGGCTTCACCAAATACTGATTTTCGACATGTAATATTGTTTTTTCCTTAGTAAATTTAATCATTTATTTGTATCAATACAGGTCATTTCTGGAATAAATTTCATTCAATTCTGATGATTCCTTCATGGTGTTGCAATACTTACAAACAGGAGTTATTATGATAGTGATTAACATTAAATATTATGTTATAGGAAAAATGTCTTCTCTCGGAACTGGGTTAATGTAAATAACATGATTTGCACTCCATCCCCGAGGTGATTTATAGGCATCTATTTTTATATAGTGGAGTATAAATCAGTCACTAAACTTGTAGTCTCATTTTCGAGCTTTAAAATGTTAACTTACACACAAAAATATGGTATTTGTTTATAAAATATAATTAATATAAATAATCTTATCCTGTTTTAAAACTGTGACTTTGTCTGTCCAATAGTTTAAAAAAAAAAACTGGAAAATTTGAAAAACGTCTGGATTTTGAATGTTTCCAGATTTTAGATGTCTGGATTTTTGTACTGTATTTTTTACAGGAATTGTTAATACTATGCACAGGAGAGTTGGCTCTAACTTTGAAAGAATGTCAAAAGAGAAAACAGAAATATTCGGAAAATCAACAGATTAGCTGAGAGCAAGCAGGTTGAAGGTCAATAATTTTAATTTATCTTATCATTGATATATAATAAAAATTTAAGACAGAGAAAGACACCATAATGTAATGAAAAGCAAAATTGTGGTTTCTCTAGAAAATCGTTTAATTCATGTATAAAAATATTAAAATACTCCATTTTTGTTATTTCCATTAGTTTTTATATATGGCTAAATATCTGTCGTCAATTTTCAGATTCCAAAGAAATTTTTAACTTCATACTTTCTAGAAACTTTTGTTTGGAGTTCTGCATTTAAACACACTTTATGAAAGCACTTTCAAAAAAGCATTACAATCACCGAAAGAAAATCATGGCATATTGCTCGCCAAATCCTGCTATAGCATTGCTAATTGGTGATCAAAACTCAATATTTATTATTTTTTTTAATATTATCTATTGGAATTAAGATGGTAAATTTAATTGCTCTCATTCATTATACATGTGCTAAATATTGAATTTTTTTTTAAACTGAATCAACATTGCGGGGTACGAAGACCTTCCAATACTAACGACAATGCACGAGAATACACAGTAAATTGTGTAAACACACTATGCATGTGAAAATAATTAAACAAGAAAGATCAATCATGCATAAAGCATTGATTATGAAACACTTTCCAACTCCAATGCAATTTTATTTAAACATCTCTAAAATGCAATACATTTAGCGGTAATATTTTAAAAATTATCACGATACTACAATAATTTATTATATTTGGAAACGTAAAACTTCATCAAAAAAAATGAACTTTATTCAAATGATGTCATTGAAATATAAACCGCCTGGCTCTCTATGTAAAAGAAGTAAATATTTCATTCATACACTTTTATTTCATTCCTTTCATTCATCACAATACAAAACTAATTTATTTTGCTTAAAAACTTAAAACCATGAAAGTAAAAGAAATTTAATTCTATGCTTAAAACTTCATCGAAAAAGTCTGTTACAAAATCGTCTGCTTCTCTGTGTAAAATCAATGAATGTTTCATTCATATCAGCTATATTGCAGACTCCAGAGCTAAATAGTTTTGAGTTAAAGAAATTCAGCAATTCTTATACAACTCATCTTACAGCTTGATGTGTTTACATTCTCCATAAGTGAAAATTAGGCTTTGTTGTAGAAATAATCAAAGTTTGATGATCATTTAAACTCAAATATATTATAATTGCGTTGTTTCAGAATATAGATGCACAAAAATTAAGCAAAAATAAAACGGTTTTAGGACAGAAACAAAACTAAATATAAATTATAAAGAACTTTAAAAATCACGATTTTGACACAAGATGGATGGCATTGATCATTTAAACTCAAATATATTATACTTGCGTTGTTTCAAAATATAGATACACAGAAATTAAGCAAAAATAAAGTGGTTTTAGGATGGATACAACACTAAATATAAATTAAAAAGAACTTTAAAAATCACGATTTTGACACAAGATGGATGCCATATTTTATTTTGAAGTGGGTCACGTGATCTCTTCATATAATATAGGAGCAATTATTATTTTAATTTTTATTTAAAAAACTACAGAACATATTTTGCTGAATTCTTTTTATATATTTTATGGGATAATTTGAATATTTCCTAAAACTTTCGAAGCAATTTGTGAATTTTAAATTCGCTTAAAAAATGTTTGAAAAATTAGGTCCCCATAGGGTTCAATGCATTTCATTTTTTCAACCTGGGTTCAATCCGAAACTAATTGGGTGATATTATTCATTTATATTATATTTCCATATGTCCCACAGACCGTCAACAACATACTAAAATTTAATTTTGATAAAGTCATTTTTACGGCAGTTATTGTGTGAATGGACAGACAGAATGAACAAAGTCGTAAACGCTTTTTAACTACGTATGTTGTAAAATGTTAAAAATTAACCTTGATAATGAATAAAAATATGTAAATTAACATGTTTAGTCAGTCCAATGTGCAATAAAGATATGGAGATCAATGGCAAAAAGAACTATGCACACTCGGCAATGTATGTGAATACAAACTAAATTGCGCAATCGCACTATGTAGTATGCAAAAAACTGAATCTTAAACATATGAGAATATTATGCAAAAAACATGAACCTTAAGCATATGAAACAATAGATCATTCAAATAAGATGACTAAAATCATTAGTCAAGTCTATAAATAGCCACATATCATCATGTATATCTTCTCTCACCTTAAAATCTACTGAACTGATTTAGGAAATTGAAGCATTTTTACTACTATAATTTACTACCATGATGCCAGTACGGTTTGAGTGAATTTGTGATACTTGTTAAAAGCAGCTAACTCTCTTTTTATAAATTGTCTGCAAAATTATTATATAACAAAAAAGATTAATCATGTATAAAGCATTGAAGATAAAGCGACTGAACTGCAATTTTATTCAAACATCTCTAAAATGTGATACATTCAGAGGGTAATATTTTTAAATTATCACAGTACTACAATAATTTATTTTACTTGGAAACTTAAAACTTCATCAAAAAAGGCAAATACTGTAATTGCGTGGGCACAGAATTTAAATACACAGATAATATGCAAAAATAAAATGGTTTTAGGATGGATACAACACTAAATATAAATATAAGCATTCCTTAAAAATCACGATTTTTCACTAAGTGAAAAAAAATGGATGCCATATTTTATTTTGCAATGAGTCTCTTGATCTCTTCATATAATATGGGTTGTTGTTGTTGTTGAGACCCAAACCGTCCGACCTACCAGAAAGGTGTAGAAGACCCAGACCGTCCGACTCATCCTGAGGACTTGAGTATCTAATTGGACGGCCGGGAAAAACCAGAAAGGTGTAAGGTAACTGTTTGGACAGCCGGGAAGTGCCGCCCAATTTAGACCGGAACCCAGTGGGGGAGGCATCCACAGGGACCGTACCCTCCTTCTCCTACTACCACCAACCTCTCAGAAGGACTTACGGACCCACAGTACGTGATCGTACTCCGCATGAACACGGCGGCAGTTGTAGCAGCGTGCAAATCCAGCGCACAAACCACCGGGCTACCGCGCCCGAAATGTGCCAACAGCACGCAGTGTTGCCAAATGGTCACCCACCCAAGTACTAACCACGCCCGATGCTGCCTGACTTCGGTGATCTAACGAGAACCGGTGTTTTCAGCACGGTATGGCCGTTGGCCATTCATATAATATAGGTTGTTGTTGAAACCCAGACCGTCCGACCTACCAGAAAGGTGTAAGGTAACTGTTTGGACGGTCGGGAAGTGCCACCCAATTTAGACCGGAACCCAGTGGGGGAGGCATCCACAGGGACCGTACCCTCCTTCCCCTACCACCAACCTCTCGGAAGGACTTTCGGACCCACATGTTTCATATAATATAGGTAGAAAGCCCAGACCACACGACCAACCCATAGGCTAATGGTAGCTTTCTGTGTGGCCGGGCATATAATATAGGTGTAATTATTATTTCAATTTTTGTTTAAAAACTACTTATCATATTTTGATGAATTTTATATATATATATATACATTTTACGTGATAATTTTAATATTTTCTAAAATTTTCAAAGTAATTTGTGAATTTTAACTCCACTTAAAAAATGTTTGAAAAACTAGGTCCCATAGGGTTCAATGTATTTCATTTTTTCAACCCGGTTAAATCCAAAACTAATTGAGTGATATTATTTTTTTACATTCCCATATGTCCTACAGATCATCTCAACAGCATGCTAAAATTTCATTTTGATAGTCATTTTTACGGCAGTTATCGTGTGAAGAGACAGACAGACAGAATGAACAAAGTCATAAACACTTTCCAACTATGTTGGAAAGTGTTGAAAATGCTGGATATTTCAAATAAATAATTTTTATATGTAATTTTACACAAAACAGCGAGCATCTTACTATTTTCCTTAAGATATTTCAGGGTTTTTTTTTTCCCCCTAAATGTTATTAATTGGACAACCAGAACATTATATAACTGCTAATTTTGATACAGGTGCAGAAAAAAAATATCCACCATTCATTATTTGTGCATTTATTCAAAAATAGAAAATTCAAAGATACCTTTCAACAGGGAATAACATTCACTACAAATTCATATGCGAAAGATTTGAATAAGAGGTCATCTTCATATTAAATCACACAAACTTCAAAATTTCCCAAGACAATACCCAGTTTTAATGTTATAAATGAATTCTAGATCCTCAAATGCATCTAAATATAAATTTTTATAACGTTTTTGTCATTATATCCAAAGATATTGTGGTTTTAAACATGGAAATGATTCAGGGATCATCTACATATTTAAAACCACAACTTCAAGAATGAGATTATTGTTGCTTGATTAAAACAGGGCTTCCCCCCCTCTTCATCTTATGTTTGGGAATGTCAAACCCCCTTTAATCTGCCATCTTATGGAATTAAAAAAAAGCTGAATTATGTGAATGGGTGAACCAGCACATTGTAAGAACATTCGGATATGTCAAACAAGTTAAATAAGTTTATCAAATGGCTATTTTAATGATAGTTTACTATGACTTTAAAATCTTATGATAAAAATAGACCCAAATGTTTCTACAATCAGTAATAGGTTTCTACCAAAAGTATTTTCCTTATTCTTGTTTTAAATGAAAGATTATAAATGTTAGTTTCACATATTGAGGAATCATATTCATGCAGACACCAGTATTTTCAACCAATGCTGCATTTTGCTAAGATAGTAATGATTTCTCCTTTTTGACATTCCTTATCATTTATTTGTGTTTTACATTTGGGAAGGGATGAACATTTAAATTTATATCTTATGATTTATAATTTAAATTATTGTTTACTTAAAATATTTTGTGCTATCATAATCACAAGATAAAAGTCGCATGTAATAATTCAATTATGGAAATATACAGTTTAGGTTTAATAGAGGATTCTTTTTCAGATGTTCTGAGAATCTAGTACTTTCTATTTTTCAGCTAATTTATTTTTCATTCTTAAAAAAGCAACTTGGCGATTACTTACTTTGCCAAAATACACTCTTAAGACATAATAATTAAGACTTAAGTGGCAGAATACTTTTCTGCCATTCCTGAAACTGCTAAAACAAATATTAATCTCTACAATAATTTTCTCTTGAACATCCAAAACGGATGTAAGCAAATCCAAGAATACCTCACTCGTCACGTTCTAACTACCTCAACCCAGAAAAAACATTTGGATGTGAAACTTGACGAAATTAACACAACATGTCAACTTTTTATTTCTCAGATTCCTGACTCTACCCTGGAGAGCAATGAAGGTTTATCCTGTTCACCTTTGGTGATCAAATCTGTCCTCCGTGAAGAACTCAATCACTTCAAAACTACAATTTCTGATAAATGCTCTCTTCCGGAAATTAAGACCGCCTTCGGTGAAGAAATTAATTAACTAAAAACTTTAATCTCTGAAAAATTTTACCAACGAACGAATTTTACCAATAGTTTCTCACACCAGCTTCCAACCCTTATCGAGGATTCCGTCAGGGAGAACATTTCAAAACTCTCACCTTTGCTTCCAACACTTATTGAGGACTCAGTCAAAGTGAATATTTCTAACCTCTCACTTCTACTTCCTCCTCTTATTGAGGACTCCATCAAAGAGAATATCTCAAATCTCTCACCTCATCTTCCAACCTTTATCGAGGACTCTGTCAAAGAGAACTTTTCAAACCTCTCACTTCAACTACCAACTCTTATCGAGGATACTGTCAGGGAGAACATTACAAACCTTAATTTTACCTCTGTTTGTCCTCCTGTCAACCCTTCTTCCTCTCTCCCTCGTCCTTCCTATGCTAGTGTGCTTCTGAGGGGCAAGGACGGATTGAGGGACAGAGATCAACTTATGAGCAACCTTCATTCTTCTCACTGTCCATCGGACACTCGGATTCAAAATATATCTCCATTAAATGATGGTTCTCTCAAGATCACTTGTCGTGGAGAGGATGGAGATATCCTGCTCACCAAATTTGAAAATTCAGATCTGGTCAATAACTTCTATATTTGCAAACCACCAATTCGTAAACAAGCCTTGATACTCTTCAATGTCCCTGAAAATCTCTCGGAGAATGACATTGAACCTCTCCTTGCTAGTAATCTCCCAACTGCTCAAATACAGGAATTTAAAATTATAAAATCATTCAAAAATAAATCAGGATCACTCAACTGGATCTTCCTGATTGACGCCATTGCTGGAAAACTCCTTACTCAAACAAGAAAATTATACCTCAACTTTCGGTATTTAATCATTAAAAGATATATCTCTCTTCAGATTTGTTACCGCTGCAATGGATTTGGCCACTCTGTTTTCTCCTGTCGATCCTCTTCCGGGATCTGTAGTCAATGCTCCTCGACTGATCACACATTTAAAACCTGTCCATCCAAAAATCCAGTGTGCAATAACTGTATACTAGTTAACAAGGAAGATCCGAACCTGAACTGGTGTGTAACACACAATGCTCGAGACCATTCTAATTGCTCTACATTTCGTAGAGAACTTTTACGTATCAAGAAATTACAAAAAACCATTTAATAATTTCTGAGATTCCCCCAGTATCACTTTGACTTTTGTTATATTGTGTTATTTTGTTATATTCTTTGTTAAAATATGACTATTTGTTTTAATCAGCCACTTTTGATTTTTTATCTTCTGAATTCATTTAACTTGCATAGAACCATAATTATTTTTCCCTTCCCGTTGTTTTACATTTTAAGCTGCTGTCTTGTTTCTCCCTCTTGAGGATGTGAGATTTTAAAAAAATTAATTTCTATTTGAAGTTATCTCTTTTTTAATTATAAATATTTTGATGATTTGGATGTTGGAAGTGAATTTTTCCGTTTGAATGGGGGATTTAACTTTTTCTCCTCTCTTACAATTCTGTTTTTTTAAAAAAAAAATTTTAAAGTTTAAAATTATTATCATGTAACAATAAAATTAAATAAATAATATTTCTGCCTTTTTCTCTTATGTTTGTTGTAAAACTTCATTTGGTTTTAATTTGTTTTAATTTTTGATGAATACTTTAACTTTAATCTTCTTTTCCTCTTTGGACCTCCGTTTGGTTCCTTTTTTTCTCTCTTTTAGCCTTTTGCTTTTCGTTTGAGGGAATTTTTGAATTCGTTGTGGCTGATTTTTATTTTTTTGGAGTTAGGCATTTTGCATTTAATCTTATATTAATCTTTATAATTTTGTATTATTGACTTCTTTTAATTTTAAACTGTTTTTGTTTAACTCTTTTACTTTTTGAGCTCGTGCCTAATGCCTGACTCCCGGTTGTTGTTTTCTTTGTTATTTTACTTGTGTGTTGATGTTTGCTTGCTTTGTGTGCTTATTTCGATGTTATGTTGATGTCGTGACTTGCCACCCGTCTGTTTTGTGGAAAATTATTATTCAGCTTATGCTGCTGACTCATGTAATATGTAAAATTTATTTGAATTTAAATAAACTACTGGCTGCTCTGACCGGGGACCGTGACTGCAGGAGTCGGACTCCGTTATCCAAAACTCTCCCAGCCATTCAATTTGCTGCTCTAAGTCCCTGGACGAGCCGAATGGTCTGGGCCTTTCACACTCTTAAGACAAAAAAATTGAAGCACCCCGCAAAATAATCCGATAGTAATGAAACTGTGCATGCAAACACCTGTCGACCGAATATTCAAATGATCAAAATTTCACAGCCAATGAATGGTCGGAACTACAGCACATTGAAACTGAGCACCATAATGGTGTATTTAAGGAGCAAACCTCGCTTTCAGGAACAAAATGTGCAGTGAATTTCGATTGTATTTACATACCTTGATGTAACAATGCCTCACCGGCGAATTTGCAGCCACTAAAAAGCATATGAAGGAGTTTGAAAGAGGGTGTGCGGTCACACAGACAAGAGGCTGGATGAGCACACCGACGAATCGCTCAGCATTTGGGTAGGAGCGTTGCAGCAAGTAGAAATGTTGGCAGGAATGGGTCCAGAATGGCAGATTTCAGTGGCGAGTGGGCAGCAGATGGCCTAGAGCGATGACAGAATGATTGTCAGAGCAGCTGTGACAGCATAAGATTTGTCGTTATCAACCATCCAACATGCGACAAACATGGAAGTGACCACCCGGACCATTAATAGAAGACCACGGGAACAGAATCTATACTCGCGGCACCCACTATGCCACATATCACTGACCAGTATGCACCATCAACAGCGATTGCAATGGTGCCGGGCCCGATCAACGTGGAATTGTTCGGATTGGGAACGAATTATCTTCAGTGATGAATCCCGTTTCGAACCGAGTCCTGATGACCAGCGCAAACATGTCTGGAGATAGCCCAGACATCGTCAGGATCCTGCTCTTACTGTCCCATGCCACACAGCCCGACAACAGGGAGTTATGGTCTGGGGTACCATTTCGTTTGATAGTCAGACTCCTCTGATAGTTCTCCATGGCGCCATCGCAGCACATGCCTACGTTGCTGAAATCCTACAATCAGTTGTATTGCAATTCCTTTCGTGACACCCCATTCTAAATTTTCAGCAAGATAATGCCAGGCTACACACGGCACACCTTTCTATTAATTGTCTACGTGCTTACGACACACTTCCTTGGCCAGCCAGATCCCCAGATCTCTAGCCTATTGAGCACATTTGGGCTGAGATGGGGCGTCGCCTGTGACCATCCCAAAATGTAGATGAATTAGCTTAATTATTGGAGGCCATTTGGAACGGCATCCCTCAGAACACCATCCGGCAATTTTATGCATCAGTGCCACATCAGGTAACAGCTTGTATCAAGGCCAGAGGTGGGCCAATGCCATACTGATGTGCTCACTTTGTGTAGATCTTTCAGTACAATAAGTCATCCAATTATTCTGAAATTCTAATCATTTTGTTTTCCGTACATCCATATTACACGTACCAAATTTTGTTTCATTTGGATAATTCTGTCTTGGTGCATTGAGTTTTTTGTGTTAGAGTGCATAATGGCTTGGTACTACTTTACGTTACCTTTATAGAACATAAATATCATTATGTGTTTTTATATATTTCTAAAAAAGTGTATTTAAAATATAACTTTTAGTTTATCTGGTCATATTTTGAACACATTGATTTTGAGCTACTTACTGATAATGATATGTATTTCTAAATCTGCTTTCCATTGTTACAGACTTAAAAATTTATATGCTGGTAGATTTTAGTCTGCATAAAAAAGGGAACATTACATTATCTCGTTCATTATTATTTTTTCAAATTTTATCAAAATTTTCTTTGAAATATAATCAATCTTTCAAGTTAGACATTTCTCTCTTTACAACTAATAGATGCCCCCTAAAGTCATAGTAATGATAAAAATTTAAATTTATATGCTGGTAGATTTTAGTCTGCATAAAAAAGGGAACATTACATTATCTCGTTCATTATTATTTTTTCAAATTTTATCAAAATTTTCTTTGAAATATAATCAATCTTTCAAGTTAGACATTTCTCTCTTTACAACTAATAGATGCCCCCTAAAGTCATAGTAATGATAAAAATTTAAATATAGAAAAAAAAAAGCTAAAATATTGCATAGTCATAATAAGATGAATTGATTACCATCAAAATATATCAAAGTTGCTATATATATTTTTCCAATATTAATTTCATAATCTATACTACATACTAAAAATTATTTCAACAAAGAAAAATAATGTAGATTTTGTTTGGGACATTTAACAATAGTAATGTAATAAAAAAAAAATCAGTAATAAAAATACTAGTTTAGAAGATTAATCTGAAAAACTAATTTAAAATTAGTAGCCCAAAACTTTGCATACTCATAATCCAGAAAAGGCTAAAACAATTGACTTAAAACTTGATATTCAGGGATAAATTTTGATATAGATTCAAAATCTGGCATAAAAATTGGGTATTGTTCTTGGAAATTTTGAAATTGGTGCACATTTAGCCATGAAGATGGTCCCTTATGCAAGTTTTATGCATATTAATATTTGTAGAGGAAGTTATTCCCTATTAAATGGCATCTTTGAATTTGTTGTACTGTGAACAATGCATGAATGCAAGTGGGGGGGGGGGGGTCCACAGCTGTACAGTGGTTGTCTCATGAGTTATATTAGACTTGCACACTAACTATATTGAATAGAAAAATATAAGATCAAAACAGCTAAATTTCTTTGCAAAATATACTTTTATTTAAATCAGTCCACTGGTTAATTAACATGCTAAAAACAAACTTATATCATTAAATGTTCCTTTTTCTGATTAAATAGAAATATGGAAGTCATACTGCACAAAACAGAATTCAATTTAATAAAAGCAAATTGTATAACAATTGCTAAACTGGTCTATTTTGCATAGCTAATCAATCATTTTGATTAGCAATTGAAAATTGCAACCAATCTTTCAAACAGTAAGCCATAAGAAAAATTCCACAAAAATGGTATTCAGCAATATTAAAAAAAAAATGTGTTCAACGCCTTTCTTACATATTTACATGTAGTGTCATTAATTTATTCTATTTTAATCTGTTAATATATATTACTTTGTATAATATATAAGGAAAGTATTGTAATGGGGTTGAAAATTTGAGTTCAAGTTTTCAATGGGAGAGCACATTACAAGCATTCCTGAACATGAATTGAATGTTTTTGAGGTGATATCTCTCTCAGTGTGTGTATTCGAGAAGACAACATCTCATGAAGAAATGGAGAAATTCAAACAAAATTTGGTACTAAAATTACAATCTGTGAATTCTAGAAAGCTATTGCTTTTAAATGCAATCAAATGTTCAGAACATGACAAAATTTTTTAATGAAATTTGGAAAACAATCATCAAAGAATAAAAACCTTCAATAGTTATGTAAATAATTATTTCTTATGTAATTTTTTATTAGAAAACAATTGACACAAACTTTTATTGTGATATATATTCACTTTCCATATGTAATATCATGCGATAAATTTGTTATCATTTTAGCCGATCTAGTTCACTCTATTCAAAAGGATACTTCGGGTAATAGTTTTGTATCTTGATGCCTAACAATTTGTCAATAGTCATTTATCTACTATAAGAATAACCTATTTCTCTGTCCAAAATGCATGATGAAAGATTGAAGACTAATTTGGCGGAATATTGCCAACATGGCATTTTTGCCAAATTGATAAAATTTTCACGAAATTGATAAAATTATCACCAAATTGATAAAAATTATGCAAAATCAATGAAAATAATGACTAATTGATGAAATTTTAATATTTTGGAAAGAACATAAGAATCTACTATAAGAATAAAACATTTTTCCATTCATCCATCCGTAATGCTTGTTGAAAAATTTGGCAAATGTATTTGCGAGATGTCGTTAACTTGGCAACTATTTTAAATGTTGCAAAAGTGAAAAAAAATGTCACCAAATTGATAAAAATTATGTAAATTTATTTTTATCAAGATATCTGTAATTTGACTTTCTCCTGAAGCATGTTTAATATTAAATTTATCTTCAGGGAGATTTTTCTCGCACAAAGTGATGGTACATTTCAAGGATGTTTTTCTCACACAAAGTGATGGTACACTTCAATATGTTTAAAACTTTTGCAATAGCTGGGGTTCTTTGCTAGCCTTACAGAGCATACATATCCATGAAGTTTAAATAAAGAAGATATTCCTAATTTCCCTAAACAAGCATTTCAACCATATAAATGCCTTTGCAGTGATACTCTGCCTCTGTAGTAGATAAAACAATGCTCAACTGCTTCTGGCTCATCCAGGTTATTCTTGATTCTGAAAATTTGCAAATCAATCCAGTTCTTAATCGTCTTGTTTAAGTATTCCTTTATAACAGACCAAATTGCACAGTATTATTATTAAGATATTTAAAAATTATTTTTACAGTACACCAATTTGAAGTTTTCTAAATTCTCCGAAACAACACTGACTACGTAAACAAGGTCAGGTCTTGAAATAGTAGCTAAATATATCAAATAGTCAAGAGCCTGACAATAAGGAATTTTTTTATCTATCAATGCATTTTCCTCAATACCACAAATATAACTTTTGTCACATGATATCAACACTGTATTGGTGTAATCCATGTTGAACTTTGAAAGAATCTTCTTTGAGTAAGCATACTGGTTAATAAAAAAGGAACCATCACTCAATCTTGTTATTTGCATGCTACAAAATTGATTCAAGGAACCTATCGTGATTTTTAATGATTGGTGAAGTTTATTCAAAAACTCCCCCATGTCAACTTTGTCACTCCCAACAGTAAGTCTGTCATCAACATGGATGACAAGAAGTTTGTTTCAGCCTCTTTTTCTAACAAACAGATATGGATCAACTGTGCTGACAGTTAGTTCTTGTTTCTCTCATGAAATCCATGAAATCCATGAAATATTGTTTCCAGCACTAGGGTGCTTACTTAAGTCAATACAAGGTTTTTAGTAGTCAACATACCCATTATTGTCATCAAACCCTTCTGACTGTGTCATGAAAACTTCCTCCAGAAAAGTTCCATACAAAAAGAAAGTCATTATACATCAAATTGCTAGCTATAGATGCAGTTATAGAGATACAGATTTAAGGTCACTTGGTTGCCATTGATGATCCCATTTGCAGTCATGGCAACCAAAATTATTTCAGTAAGTCACCAATTCTGGTGACTAGAATTTCCAGGCAGGTCAGACGACTTGTGATTGGTCAATCGTAATTTCATCATACTGAAGTGAACTGAAGGAACCCCCACTCCTGTAAACTAATTCAAACTGGTTTAATAGCTTGTATTAACTAATGTTTTCAGTGGCATAATAGGAGAGAGTATGCACAGTCTCTGTTCCAACATTTGCTCTTTTCTAGTTTCATCATTCTAATGGCCTAGTAATGTACAAGGTGTTCCTATATTAGCATAATACAATCTGTTGCAAAAAAATATATGCAGCCATAAGAAATTGAGCTACAGCCGATGTATGCACGCACCCATAAAAAAATTTAGCTATAGCCGATATATTCGCCCATAAAAAATTGAACTACAGCTAATCTATGCACTCATCAAAAATATTGAGTTACAGCCACAAAACTCGGCATACAAATGTTGTTTTAAGAGTTATACTGATGATCAAACTGTAAGTGTCAATGATGTTAGTGCTCATACAACACACATGAGAACGATGCATTGTGCAGCATTTAAAGCAATCTGTGTTCCCACTCAGGGGCAATCGGAACTGGATATTTTACTTTAATGCTGAAAGTTGTGTACAAAGATGCCTTTCATACATACTCTATGGTGCTATGAACAATTGTCAGATTTAGAGAGAAGTTGCATCATACACCCAAGAGAAGCTGGTTGGTCCAACAGATGCATCAGCAGCCATCTTGGTCAGAACAATATGGTAGTACTCAGTGTTGGCAACAGTAGATCAGAGAAGGCACATGTAACCATTGCAAAGGTTCAGGACATACCAAACAGACAACTGCTCGAGAGGATCGTACAGTCAGGAGAGGATTCACGTCCACACCAATGTCATCACTCTAAGCAATTCGAAAGAATTTGCCATCCTCCATGCATTCTGTATCAAGGGATAGTATTAAGATTAAGGTGCCTAACACTGACCGCTCAACATAGTCAGAGCCGTCTGGATCGGATGCAATCTACATTAGCCTGGACAGTGTCCAATTGGAGGCATGTTGTCTTCAGCAATGAATCCCACTTCTCTCTCAGTGCTGATAACTACTGCATATGTGTGTGCGGCACATGGCCATCACTCATGGTGTTAAGAGTCTGGGGAACCATGTCATGGAACAGCCGATCTCCTCTAGCTGTACTGCAAACCAGTCCGACAGCTCGCTTGTACGTTGGCAATATTCTGTAGCCAATTGTTCTGCCTATGTTGTCAAGCTGCCCAAAATCATTTACCAACAAGACCATGCTCAACCATATATATACTGCATGACTTTACAATGTCTTCGAAGATTAGTATCCTCCTATGGCCATGCAGGTCCTCAGACCTATCACTATATCTGGGACGGCAATTACAGCCTTCTCAAACTACCACTGAATTAGCTGACCAGTTGAAACATTTGTGGTAGAATCTTCCGCAGAGGGACATATGCAACTTAATTGACTCTATGCTGCACTGAATAATGGCTTGTATAGCTGCCAGGGGAGGATTTACCACGTACTAAAATAGGGTTACCAGACGTTTCCGATTCCCAGGGACAGTCCCCAGATTTGACTTTCTGTCCCCGAACAAAATCCGTCCCCAGATTTCTTTGAATACCCTTGGATTTACAATTTACATAAGCTCTTATGAACTACAGGTTTTGGGGCTATTTTCAAACAAGGTCAATTTTGGAGGAGGCTAGTTTTTGCAAACTTTTAAAAAGCTAGCAAATTTTTTCTTGGAATTTCATTAAATTACCGAGTTTTATGGCAACATGACCAATTCCAGCGACCATAAACATTGGGCTAGTTTTTGCCAATTTTTAGGTAGAATTTTTGGCAAAGACCTGGCAACACTGCCGCCAAGCAGGAAAGCTTTAAGTTAGGTTAGGTGTTCGCCAAGTATAGTTCTATTATTTTAACTATTAGCAGGACACGGTCTCAATTTCTATCAGCTGGACGTTTATTCGTATATTCAAGTACGATGTCAAAGAAACGAAAATGTGTTGTCAATGAGCTGATGCTCAAAGAATTTCCTTTTCTTAGATGAGGGGTAAACGAGAACTCCACTTTCTGTTCTTTGTGTGAAGTAACTTTCAGTGTAGGAAGTGGCGGAAGATCATCGGTGGCGGTTGAACACGTGGCAACTAAAAGACATAAAACTTCAGTGATTCGGGAAAGTAGCAACACGAAAGCATCCACTTTTTTCAAAAAGATTGTGCCAGATAAAAATGACATGAATATTGCTCTTCAAAAAGGAACTTTCGCTTTTCATACCGTGAAGCATTACCATAGTTTCAAATTCATGGACTGTACTTTCAGTTTGATAAAGAAATTCAATGAACCGAAATTCACGTGTTCCAGGACAAAAGTTGAGATGATAGTTAAATCTGTGATTGCACCTCGGGCTATGTCAGAAGCGTTAGAAGAAATTAACGGAGCATCATTTGTGACTGTTCTTTTCGATGCTTCAAATCATGCACATATCAAATTATTACCAATTCTTGTTCGTTATGTGTATGTGAATCCCAAAAAAACTGTATTCATTCGGAATAAACTGGTGGAATTTAATGAAATTCGAGGTAAAACTGGTAAAATACTATACAACACTTCATTTCAAACAATTAAGAAACTGGAACTGGAAAATAAAGTCTGTAACCGTTTCAGAGGATAACACGAACACTAACTTTGGTAACTTGAAAAGAAAAGGCACAAGCAATGTGCTCACCAAAATGAAGGAAGGGTTGTGCAGAAATGTTATTGGGTTAGGATATGTTGCACATATGATACATAATTATGCACATTCTGCAATTAATTTATGTTCGGTTGATATCGAAGGGTTCGTTGTGAAAATTTTTGGCTACTTTCATATATTTACCATGAGGGTAGAACAATTGAAAGAGTTCTGTGAGTTTGTGGGACAGGAACACAAGAATATAATTAGTTACAGCAATGTTAAATGGTTGTCACGGCTACCAGCCATCAGAAGAATCTGAAGAAAAATGCCTGGTTATGTTGAAAATGTAGTTTGATGATCCCTGCACCTTGTTGTGGATGACTTTTGTTTCCTCAACTTTGCCACTGTTCCATGATGCCATAACCCAAGCTGAAGCAGGGAAATATCCGCAGTAGAATCTTCGATGATACTAAACAAATTGATCGAGAAACTTCAGTCAAGAAAAGAAGAAAAGTTCATCCCATCCTCAGTAAAGAAACTTCTGCCATCATCTGAAAAAGATAGTTCCTGCACACAGTGGCAAACCTAGGATTTGATTAGGCTCTGAGGTTTTTTTTACTCATCATGACCAACATCACCATATATACAGGGTGTTTCTAAAGTCGCGCAACCCACATTTCAGTTAATATAGACAGATGTTTGAATTTCACGCTATTTATACATCATATAATGCACAATAGATGGAGTGTCCACAGTAGATGGCATGCAATCCACATTTACTGCACGAAGAGCCATTGCATTCCACAAAGGTGAGTGTTTGGTGTGCGATTTCACCATTAAACTATTACATTAAACTATTTACTGTGAATATTTCATATTTTTGTCTTTTTTGTATTGGGAAATATCAAACGAAATGTGGGTTCCGCGACTTTAGAAACACATTGTATGTGTGTGTGTGTGTGTATATATATATATATATATATATATATATATATATATATATATATATATATATATATAATATATATATATATATTATATATATATACACTTGTGACAGTGAAAATGAGACACCAAGAAGAAGTGGGTAGAAAGTGATGAAAATCGACAAACAGAGAGACATAGCAACGAACAATAAGTGATGTTTAATGAAACATGATACACCTATACACTGAGCGATAACACCGTCTGATCACTAGGTTGTAGGTCCACGCTGGCGGCAATACAAGCAGAAACACATCTAGGACAGAGACAATGAGCGTGCAAATGGTGGGTGTCCTGAGGGATAGCAGCCCATTCCGTGTCAATCATTTTCCAGAGTTTGTCTTCTAAATGCAGCAGTGTCAGCACACGCAAGTGATGTCCAATCACATCCCAGACGTGTTCGATTGGTGAGATCAGGGGAGACTGGTGTGCCAGGGAAGCACCTGGATACCTTGCAGGGCATATTGGCTGATGTGTGCCGTGTGTGGTCGAGCGTTATCCTGCTGGCAAAAGGCATTGGGCACCCCTGAAGGAAGGGTAGTGTCACTGGCCGCAGCATGTCATCTATGTAACATTGGGCCATTATAGTGCCCTCAATACGGACCAGAGATGACCCGCTATCGCAGACGATGGCACCCCAAACCATGATGTTGCGTCGTCGTGGCATATATGTATGTATGTATATATGTATGTACGTATGTATATGTATATATATATATAAATATATATATATATATACCTATAGACGTTAATTGCCATTTTTGGTTGGTTAAATATTTAATTGCTTCATTAATCAAACATTAATTAATTTATAAAATTTACTACTTTTTTAATTCTGCCGTGTGCATAGGTGGCTCAAACTTAGACTTACTTTATTCTTCTGAAATATGCATAATTATATTAAATCAATAAATTAAGGTAAAGAAAGGAGAAAAAAATACAGGAAAGGCAGAAAGAAAGGAATTTTATGATTAACTGATATTAATAAAACGTTTATCTTTCTCTTTCTTTTAATAATATTTTTCAAAAACTCATGAAATATTTTGGAAATGATAGCTCATTTATAGATAATTATTGAAAATTGGAGCACAATGTAATAATATGCGAAGGTACAAAAAAAAATATTCAACTTTTTTTAAAGACTTCAAACTCGATTATCTCAGAATTACTATGTTGTATGTTAGGCTATTTATGAGCTTATCGCCTCATATATAAACAGAAGTTGATTTGATTCACATAGCTGATATTAGGATTCAGTAAATGAGCCAATGTCCAGATGGAAGGAAACAGGATTTTTCTCTCCTGGGGCCCTACCACCAACTGCCCGGAATTATTTTCTCACCATTCGGAAATCCATATTATTCCACCTCGTCATTTATGAAAGGCTGCAGTAACCGTACTATGAAGTCGTGGGAATTCGGTTTCATTATACTTTGATGGACAGGAGGGTGGAGTTAAGGCGGAACCTCTATGGACCAATCGAAGCCAATAGTTAAATACGAAGGGGGTTAACATAGTGCTTTATAAACACTTTTCCTTCACCGATGAAGAATACTTTAAGCAAATTAAGAATATTTTAATAGTTTTTGTTAAGCAGTTGAAATTCTTTCATATTTAAGAAATACATTTTAAATGTCATAGTTTTTACTGTATATTCTTTTTATTTGTGCTGCACTTACTTTTACAAATATAAAAAATACATAATTTTTCTGAAAATGTGATGAGTAGTAAAATATATATCTTGTACTTACTTTTAGTATTTGAAAAGTATTGGGGGGGGGGGGGGGGCCTTTCACAAAATATGATGAAATTCATGTAAAATGCTTAGAGAAAATCTTATAGTTTTCTTTTCAAGTATAAACAACATAAAAAAGCGAAAATCATATTTACAAAAGTAAAACACAGATAAGTAAAATTATAATATTAAAAAAAAAATGAAATGTATTTAACAAAATATTATTTTTTTTCTTAAATAATTGAACCTGAACAAAATTTTACATCTGCGTGTGTCAATGATGAGCTAGCTCTCTACGGACTACAGGAAAATTAATTTTAAAATAAACATCATCTGTCATAGTAGAAAATGTATATTTCATCTTTAGTTGGTATAAAGTATACTTAACTAAAGTATAAAAAATTTTCAAATTAACTTCAAAATAAATTTTATAAAAACATAAACTTAATAATTTATTCAAGTTAGGTAATTTGAGGATAAAACTTTAAACAGAAAGCTCTGCATGTTATTACAAAACATTTCACCTGAATATTTTACTAACAAATGGCAGCACAAGTTTTAAAAATAAAACCCGCTCTGATTCGAACCCGAGACCTCTCGATTGTTGAGCGTCTCTCCTACCGCCTAAGCAAGAGTGCTATGCCACGTTAAGTGAAATAAGAAATTACATGCTCTAAACCTTACAGTGCTATTTCAGGATGTTCTTTTAAAAGTAGAATACATTTTGAAGTTGTTTTAATATAGTTTCAGGAGAAAAAAATTGTATAGAGAAAATAAAGGTTTTATTTTTAAAATTCTGTCAGATGTTTATTTAACGATTCGTGAAAGAGAGATAGTTGAGTTTGCTAACGTTAACATAACTGCAACCTAAATAATTATACGAACTTCCAAATAGAAAAAAAGAAAAGAAATATTTTGAAAATTGCAAAATCAGATCCTTTGAAGGCAGATCCTTTGAAGTAAAATAAATAAGCTTGTATTTTAATATATGTGGAACAAAATTTTACGATTTGATGAAAAATTGGTGCTTGTAAAATTTCTCAAGATAGTCATTTTACATATTCCAAGGAAATTATTATCGAAGCATTTGATACTA
The DNA here is from genome assembly GCA_951213105.1 of Amaurobius ferox. Classification (NCBI taxonomy): domain Eukaryota; kingdom Metazoa; phylum Arthropoda; class Arachnida; order Araneae; family Amaurobiidae; genus Amaurobius; species Amaurobius ferox. The sequence continues at coordinate 67,852,878 of OX578141.1, read as the reverse complement.
ATTTGGTCGGCAACTTGGTGGTAATTTAGCCTGAACAATGAAATAAATTCATTCTCAATTAGCATAATTAATTTATCCTCTGTGGTTGAATTTTTCTTCCTTTCAGAAACGATCACTCGCAAATGCAAGACAGCCATCTTGAATACTGCTATTACGTACCTTATTTAAGGTTTCATGGTCTCCTTAGAGGGTGAAATTATCAAGGGGTTTTTACGAACCTTCGTACAACTTTAGGCACCTAAATAAGACTTCGTGGTATCACATTTCGTAAAATTTGATTGACGTGCGGAATAACCGGTTATTTTGAACCCAGGTAGATTTACGATGTGCTGGTGGTAGGGCCCCTGCAGCAGAAATTTGCAAACTTTCATACTTTTTAGTGTTATCATCCCGAGTCCCGATGGAGTTGTCACTTTGAGACTCGATTGCATTATCACAGTGAGATTTAGTGAAGTTATGACTTCCATTGTTAACCATGTCTTCTGCCATCAGCCAATCATTCACATTTTGTTTTTTACTAACAGATATAAATTTTAATAAATTGGTTTGTAAGCGCTTCTTGCCTGAAGTTGTCATTGACATTTTACAAATTTGAACAAAAATCGGACTGCAACGTTCGGTAGGAAGCAAATAAATCCTTTACAATGGATCATACTGTGCAAAGTGATAGGCTCACTCCTCTTCAAAATCACAAAACAAAAGCATAGGAAGGGCGAGATGCTGGTGGACACTGACCAGACCAGGCTGGACACTACGAGCGGCACCCGTTGCAATGGTAGACAGTACTACCATTTTCTCCCAGGTGCCAAAGAAGGGCAAAGCTTTGTCGTCCTGATATCTGGCTAAATGGGTTCCCAAAAGCAATCGTTGTGTGTTGGTGATGTATAGATGCTGAAAGTTAAAGGCAGCCATCACAAAAGGTGCCGAAAAACTAAACATATGGCAGACATTAAGTATTTTCTTGATACTTCCTCAGCCCAGCCGCCCAGATCGACAAAGAGCCAAAACGAAGTTTCTTGGGGCCCCAAGGGTACGCCAGAACTCGACTACATCACTGCACAATAGCATGCCATTTGTTTAAACTTCCACAGTAGTTTTTCTCTAAATTACCTTTTTTTTGGCTCGTGGGGGGCGGGGGGGGGGGGGGTTAACCTTAAAAAAAACCTCTGGGTGTGCCATTACCTGAACTCAAGAATTTTTACATGTATCCGGAGAATTCTATAGTATAGCTATTGACTATCTAAGTGTATGGGGTTCCCATTCTCAAGATATGAGATGTATGGAGTGCATCTTGCTTAGAATCCCTCCACAGAGGCAAAGTTTTGAAAAGTGTTTTCAGTATTTTTCATCAAAAGTAAGTGGGACTGATATTGATAAGGACAACTTCTTTAATGAAATTTCTTCATTGGAGAAGTATGCAACTGCAGATAAAGTGAATAAGTGAAATGAAGATGATACTGATGTGTGTTGAAGATGGAGTGAAATTTTTTCATTCTTTTTGGAGAAAATGGTCCCTTATTCACAAATGCAAAAGTTACTTAAATTGTGTTTCTGCTTACCAGGAAGTAATGCTTCAGTGGGGAGAGTGTTTTCTTCCATGAACATGTAAACATCTCAGAGATCTAAACTAAGTGTTGACGCTATTAAATCTATGTTAGTTGTCCTGAATAACTTCAACATATCATGTCAGGAATTTTCGACCAAGCTTGAGTCAAGAAGAAATCTGCTCAATAAATCCCATTCTTTAGAGAAATATAACTAAATTGTAAGTTATAAGAATTTTGTTTTATTGTATTAGCCTTAGCCTGTTTACTAATTTTGAATGAACAGTAAGAATGATTGAATTATCAATTAGTTTCATAAACAAAATGAATTACAATAGTTTATAAAAAAAAAGTTAATTCATAGAGTTCATTATTGAACAACCTTTTTATTAAATATGTCTGCAATGCATTATATGTGTAAGATGAGGAGTTCAATTTAAGCATGCTTTCTATTCTATATCTTTCTATTGGAAAGTGTCCCCGGATTCACTGAAAAGAATCTGGTAACCTCATACTAAAATGTCATTTCTTGTTGCCACCATTTCTTAATAAAACGGTTTTATTTTTGCTCTCAAATTCTAATCATTTGCATATCTCCTCAAATGATACATGCCGAGTTTTGCAACTATAGCTCAATTTCTTACGGATAACTATATTTTTTGCAATGGAGTGTGTTTAAGCAAAACTACAAAAAATGAAATAAAATGAAAGACGGGTGGCTCAAGAAAAGCCCAGCACTACAAAAGTACCAGGTGAATTATTTCTTATGTTATTTGTTAAGTATATACCATGACTTTAATTTATGGAAAATTTCTTACATAATATTCGTCTCTCCGCGCGTGCGGGTTACAAATTCGGTGCAATAAAAAATTTTGTCTTCCCTGTTATACTTTTCAGTTGTGCTTATGTTTACAAAAAGAAAATCAAAATCATGCTGAAAAACTTCTAGAGCAATTCAGAGTTGCCGAAATCAAAACTTCGTTACTTTCGCAAAATTTGCATCATTGGCAATGGAAATTATTGGCAGGCAGTTTTGATGCATTACAATAATTTATTTACTGATGATTTTTCATCTGTTGTATTCTTATCTAAAAGCATCCATTTTCATCCATGTTTAGTTTTGATTTAGAAAGGTACAGAATTTATTTTTCATAATACGTTTCATTACTAATTAATATTTTTGTAAGTACAATTTCATGCATATAGACTACTTTCCCATATAATATTGAAACATCAAAAAGCATCTATTTCCATCCATATTTAGTTCAAAATTATTTAGTTTAGAAAATTCACAACATTAATTTTTTTGTATTATGTTTCAGTATTAATTTTTATTTTCATAAATATCTTGTATTTGCAATATCGTGGGTATAGATTGCATTTCCGTGTATTGTTGAAACATCTAAAAACATCCATTTCCATTCATGTTTAGTTTCAAATCATTTCAATTAAATGATGCATGACATTCATTTCTGTGTATTGTGAATTTATATTTTCATAAAATATTGATTATTTCCTATTTGCGATTTCGCCAATATAGATTACACTTCTGTGTAATGTTGAAACATCTTAAATCATCCATTTCCATCCATGTTTATTTTCAAATTATTTTAACTAAAAGAGGCCCAACACTCATTTCTTTATAATAGGTTTCATTATTCATTCCTATTTCCATGGAATAATGATTATTTTTATGCATTTTTGCAAGTATAGTTGAAACCTCCAATTCCATCCATCTTACTTTTCATAGAATCCTAATTTATATAAACTGAGCTTTCATATTCTTACAATTTATATAAAAATGAATGATTATTTTCTTGAAAAAAAAGTACTCAAAATGTGGTATTGCACTTTTAGTTTTTATCCTCTTATTTTCATGGCAATGCATTTCAAAAGCATTTCGCTCCAATTGTATTGTTAATGATGAATAAAATTAAATCAATTTTTATAATTTACATTTATCTGTTTCTTTTGTGTTATTACCATTTATAAAAACTTTTCTCTAAATAGGGTGTCTCTAGCCTACTGCCCACAAAATGTAACAATATAAAAGTATAACTACATAATTTTAAGTAATTTCAATCCATGAATTAACCTCAACTATCAAATATATAACTTATCAATATAAACCTGGTGATAGACACTTAATTGAAAATTTTTTGGTTGGCCACTAAAAATTTTGTTCTTAGTAGCTAATGACCACTATTAAAAAATCTGAAACAATCTTTAGGCTGTTGCAGGGATCATAGCAGATTTTCTAAAAATTTTAGGTAGGAATTTAAGGTATTTTTTTCAAAATTTTAGGAAAATTTTAGGAGCTAATTTTTATCATTTCTATTATTAGTACTGTTTAATTACTGCCCTCTTCATTAATTAAAGGAGAATTGATACAAAAAACAAACATCATTGAAAGAAAAAGGTAATCTTTTGAATATTTTTCCTATTTCATTTTTCATTTTAATGCTCTGTAGACTTGAAAATTAAAATTATCACTTAGTATCCAGTGGCCACTTTATCATAGGTATTTTTTGTGTAAATATATACATACATACACACTATATATATGTTATATATGTATGTTAGAAAAATGTTAGTTTAGTTTTCAAACAACTTTATATAAACAGAAAAAGAAAATCTTAATATACTTAATAAAAAAAGAATCCAAAAAGCTCAAAATCACATTTCAAATTTTTGAAGAATTGTAAAATAAAATACGGCCATAACAGCAAAAATCTAGCTGATAAGTTAGTAGTTATTGCATGTAATGTACAAGGATTACATGCAACCGCGCAGCGGGCGGGCTTAAAGCAAATAATGCTAATAAAAGCCAATTTATTTTGGGAAAAGTGTTTATCTGTTAGCCTTGAACCCTCGTAGTGGGCTGGAACGCGATTGACAGCTATTTCAAATCTATGCAAATTGCATGTGCCCGCGCAGCGTGTATATCGTTATTACATGCAGTAGAATTGTCGTTATTGCATATATCGTACGTGGATTGCATGTACCCGCTAATAAAAGACGATTTATTTTATACGCAGCAGCTGTATCATTACTCGTGTGCGTGCATTGCGGTCGGAAACGCAATTGACAGCTACTTAATGAGTTAGCCATAACTTCCGAGCGTAACTGAGGTGTGTGATCGATAGCAACTTCATAAACTGCATCATTAGCCGTGAATTGCGCATGTTGCTACATCGTTAGCCATAACTTGCGCGCGTAGCTGAGGTGTGCGATTGACAGCTACTTCATGAACTGCATCGTTAGTTATAACTTTCGCGCGTAACGGAAACGATCAACAGCCACTTGATGAACTATATCGTTAGCCGTAACTTGCGCGCGTAGCAGAGGTGTGCCATTGACAACTGCTATATCAACTGCACCGTTAGCCATCACTTGCGCGCGTAACGAAGGCGTGCGATTGACATCTACTCCATGAACTGCACCGGTAACCACGATTTATGCGTGTAGCTGAGGTATGCGATAGACAGCTACTTAATGAATTGAACCATTAGTTATGACTTGAGCGCGTAACGGAGACGTGCGATCGACAGCTACTTCATGAACTACATCGTTAGCCGTAATATGCGCGTGTAGCTGAGATAGACCGCTACTTCATTAAATGTACCGTTAGTCGTGACTTACCCGCGTAGCTGAGGTGTGCGAATGACAGCTACTTCATCAACTGTACCGTTAGCCGTGACTTGGCCGCGTAGCAGAGGTGTGCCATTGACAACTGCTATATCAACTGCACCGTTAGCCATCACTTGCGCGCGTAACGAAGGCGTGCGATTGACATCTACTCCATGAACTGCACCGGTAACCACGATTTATGCGTGTAGCTGAGGTATGCGATAGACAGCTACTTAATGAATTGAACCATTAGTTATGACTTGAGCGCGTAACGGAGACGTGCGATCGACAGCTACTTCATGAACTACATCGTTAGCCGTAATATGCGCGTGTAGCTGAGATAGACCGCTACTTCATTAAATGTACCGTTAGTCGTGACTTACCCGCGTAGCTGAGGTGTGCGAATGACAGCTACTTCATCAACTGCACCGTTAGCCATGACTTGCGCGAGTAACGAAGGCTTGCGATCTACATCTATTCCATAAAATGCACCGCTAGCCACGATTTATGCGTGTAGCTGAGGTGTGCGATAGACAGCTACTTCATGAACTGAACCATTAGTAATGACTTGAGCGCGTAACGCAGACGTGCGATCTACAGCTACTTCATGAACTACATCGTTAGCCGTAACTTGCGCGCGTAGCTGAGGTACAAGATCAACACTTCATAAACTGCACACTTAGCTGTGACTTGCGCACGTAACGTAGGTGTGCGATCGACAGTTACTTTATAAACTGCCCCGTTATTTATGGCTTGCGTCGCAGAAGTGCACGATCGACAGCTACTGCAAGAAACGTATTACAAGTTTAAAAACCTTTTTAAAAACAATAGGGCTGGTCGCCGAAGGCAGTAATTAAATAATATGAGGGAAATAAGCTATCCTATATTTCATCAAAGCTACTGCAACGCGTTAATCTAGACACAGCTATTTCCCTTCAATCATCCTCTGTTTTGATAGAATCAACAAAAACACATACATAAGTTCCAGCGGCTCAAAAGAACTCTAGTCCAGAAAACTATATTTTTAAATATTGGTTTTTGAGCAAAAATTCTTACAGAGTTCAAATCTTTGGTACTTTTCATCCCAGATGCATACTAAACATGGAATAATTTGACAAAATTTTAAGTTTAAAAAGAAATGAAAACTGTTTAAAAGTTTTATCTGTTGGAAACGGGAATGTGTTTATTTAACATTCTTCACATTTCTGCTCTTTCATTGTTTTTAATTTATTTTTTATGGGGAGCGTGGCGATCCAATTGCGGGACCTCCCTACTATGCCGTATTTTATTTTATCCATTGCTTTTCTTCATAAACTGCTATGTGGTCCGGGCCCCTACGCAATGCATCCTTTTGAAGAGATATCCTTTAATATCATCAATGCCTAGAGAGGTTGCTAACAGCAGACAAAAATTCCTTCTCTACTCTCTTGTTTTGACACGATGTTGATCAAATATTACGTAATGAGGGGCGTAAGAGAATCATAATCTGACTAACTATATTTGTATTATTGGATTTAGACCTAAAATTCTTCAAAATTTTTGCACACAATTGATTCCCAACAAAGAATAGTTGAGCAAAATTTTAACTTTGCAAAGAAAGAGAAACGTGATTTATCTAGTAAATATGAAGAAGCACACTATTCAACAATCGAACCCGTCTTTTTCTATTTTATTTCTTTGAGAGGTTAAAGGCTTCTAGGTTTGTTAGGTGATGTCCCATTTCATCTCTTCCCATTTTATCCTGCGTCTCTTGTTATTCCCATTTCGTCCTGTCTGAACCCCTTCTAATTACCTAGTGGTCCTCACCTGTTGGTAGAGGGGAAAACTGTGTGCGTTCCCCAATAGTCTCTTCTCTTCACAGCTCTCCTCGCCTGTTGGGATTTTGAGATTTGTTCCCTTGCGGCCGTTCCATTTGGAATGACTTTACTTTGTTAAAAAAATATACAATAAAGATAATTTCCCTTTGGGAAGATCTATGTTCGTCTATATCTATTTTATACATATCTAGCAGTATTCCCGTTTTCGTATTGAAAATACATTATAAAGAAACTTAAAATTTACCATCAGCTGCAAATTCCTATAGTATTCTAAATGCCATTGTTATTCAAAACATTCTATTACAATAATTAAATTAAAGCTCCAAAAAGGAAGTTCTCTATTCTCGCTATACAAAACTCAATATTTAGTGTAGTAAAATGAAGATCGCGTATATTGCACCCTATTTAAAATGACAGATGGGTAGGTCCCATAATTTTTTTCTTATTGTTATATTGTTAATGAGGACAACATAGAATGAAAATCTCGAAAAATGAACAACCTGAAAATTTTTCTCACGAAGATGGTTAACAATCATTGACATATTTTTCGAATTGTCCGAACAAGCATTTTTCATTTCTATTTAGAATAATTTACTTGCAATTTCCCAATCTGCCTTCAATTCGACAATATCTTTGACATTTAGGTCATTTTTTCATTACAAACAAATGTGCCTCTGTCTCAAAGAAACTTTAAGCGTTCTTTCAAAAATGCCATGAGTGACATATTATTTTAAAGTATTAGCTAATTGTCATAACATTAATAATTGATAAGTGATAAAAAAGCTCAAAATTATTTTCTTTGGACATTAAATTGTGCAGCTTTATTTTACGAGATTATATTACTCCAGAACAGTATTATAGTTTTTATTTTTAAAATACTAGATATCTTAATCGAAGCGGTACGATCAATATAAACCCTTTGGACGTTTATATCTCCAAACCTAATAGTTAAATATGTAAACAATTTTTTTTACTTATTTTGTTGAAAAGGAAAATATAGTGCACATTATGATTATATAAAATTATTTCAATATTTCAATATTTTAAATATTTTTTCGAAAATATATAGTTTTTGTCCGAGCAATGATTTGCTTCACTTTGCTTATTTTCACTCGAAATATATTTGTAAATATAAGAGATAAATGTAAATAGTAAGCGACAAAATGTTCAATAGGAAATCTAGTTTCTAGATTTATAATTTGTTTTTTTCAGTTTTTGAGAAATCGTCTTGTCAAATTGAAGAATATTAAAATTTTTCCGTTTTCCAAGTTTGTAATGCTTATATATCTCAAAAACTAAAAATACTAGCTATAAACTATACAAAGTAATGTGTAGCCTTTTGAAAATTCTAAATAGATATATAATAGGACCTGGGATCGAGTTCTTAATTAAAGAACTATGGGATTCTAATTTCGATATTTTATTATTCTGAACTGTTTTGAAAATGTTTAAAGAAGACAAAGTACACACAAAGAAAGATGTTGCTCACGTGAAATCGTTTTGGCTCCATCGGAATGGAGCTACTGTCGATTCTTTTTTAATAAAGTTGTGTATTTCAATAAGTTCTGAAGGGAATCATGTTCAAAGCTATAGCAAGAGGGACGGAGCGCCTTGGAACTCATCCCCAAGGGAGTCATTTGCACCCCTCTCAGTTGGGAGAAAGGGTGAGAAACAGGTGTATATTGGTTAAGGGATGAAATGCTACTATTTTAAAAAAGGGTAGCGCAAGGGACGAAATGGGAAGAGATGAAGTGGGAATAAACCGTTTGTTAGCTTGCACTGGAGATTCCCACTCCCACAAACAAAAGAATCTCCCCCCAAACTCCGGTCGTAAATGATCACGTGGGTCGCATTCATCTTGCGATCATATTTCACTAAAACCGCCCGCGGACAGAGAGGATTTAACCATTGAGAATCGGCGACTTTGTCGTGATTGACACTTTTGTCGTCTTTGTAAAAGATGAGTGCTATTTTGAACAACATTTTAATTTCTGAAGTCTTTTTTAACATCGATTGCCGTATGAATGGAATGCATTCGGGCGATAGTAGAGTAAATTTAGCGCCGCAGCAAAACATTACAAAATTTTAGGATGATTTAAAAATTTTAGGTTAATTTTAGGAATTCAAGGGAAGCTTCAAATTTTTAGGAATTTTAGGACGAATGCGATCCCTGCTGTTGCTCATTTGTGGTTACAGACAGAATGGATCTTTTTGTGTCATATTGCACTACTGGACTCATAATTGAAACCAATTTTTTGAATATATCCCTTTGCTACCAGACAAGCTCAATATCTTTCCACAGTATCATCAGGATTAAGTTTCTTCTTCAACACCCACAGGCAGTTCATTACTTTAGAAACATTGGGTCTTTCAACCATAGGCGCCGACTACGGGGGGGCAGAGGGGCACGAGCCCCCGCTGAACTTTTCCAGAGGGGGCAAAGCCCCCTCTGGGAAATTTCAAGATTTTTTTCTAACTTCATATTTTACTAAATACCAAAAAATGAAGTTTTTTAAACATAAAAATATTTGAAAGAAAATCCTATCAACGTAAATGTCACAGTTCAGTCTTGTTCACATCTTCCTTACCATAGCTCTCTTAACTATCTCGCACTCTAACCAAGCTGATCTTTACTCCCAGGAAACATGTTTACGCTAATGACAAAAACACCTGGTTACCAGAACTTTTTCGACTGACCACCTAATTCAAAGAGAAATTGAATATTTGCAGCCATGTTATTGGCATTTCCAAAAAATAGCCGTTTCCCTCCAGTAATAACTATAAATGATTACCACGAAGTAGGGATGACTTATTTTGTCTACCTAGAGATCTTATCTGTAATTACTCTGGATTCTATATATCAGTGCTGTCTTTACAGGTGGCATCCATTCCGTTTGAAGCTGCAAACCCCGCGGGTAAATTCCTGCTGAACACCGGACGTTTGACGCAGCACCGTAGTCAGGCAAGTGCCAGAGGGAGCTAATCCCCCCCCCCCCCACACACACACACACTAGGTATACTCAGCCCATCCCCCTGATATAAATATTAAAGTTTTAGTTGTGATAAGAAATGTCAACCAACATGTCATCCAAATTTTGCATAAAAATATTATTTATGTGATTTTTTTAGAAATTGCTTTGTTTTAAAGATTTTTTTAATTTAGCTGAATGTGTGGTTATAGTGATGATCAATTTATTTACATATTTAATTTAAAAATATTTAAATATAGACAATAGTATTTGGATACTTTTGTATTATTGCTGGGTTCATTGTTTTAATTTGTGTCAAAATCACCTGATAGGTAGTTAAGAGCTGATATTAAGCGTTAACGTGTATTAACTTTCAGACTTTTTTAATTAATTAACAGCTTTGCTACTAGTTAATTCTTATATAGTAACATCCATTGTAATTATTATATATTTTAATATTGATGCATAGTAACTATATAGATTTTCCTAATCAATTCTTAGCTTACAAATAAAAATAGGCCTAAAAATATTAAAAATATTCATCGTATAATAAATAAAACTGCTGATATCTTTCTTTCAACCCAGCCCGTCCGACCTACCCGAAGGTGTAAGATATCTGTTAAGACCGCCGAGACAATGCTATCTAATCGCTTGGAAGGACTTTCAAACCCACAAATTTAACGTGCTCGTACACGAGAACAGTTTAGGCAAAGCCAAAAACCGAACTCAGGTCCTCCGAGTACAATCCTGTGACTTAACCACCCGGTTATCTCACTCCAAAACACCTGCTTGTAAAACAATAACTTACAAACCTTCCTTGAGGAAAGCATATATATGTCAGTTAGGTGACTACAGTTGCTTCGATGGCATTATAATCCCTCCTTTTCAGGACAAAATAACCGAATGAGCACTTAACAACCACTACTGCCGTTCGTTGGACAGTTCGTTCTTGGCGGTTGTTAAGGGCGGATACTGTTCTTTTGGCCTGAAGAAGGGGATTAAAATGACCACGAATCAATTGTAGTCACCTAACTGACATATGCTTGCTTTCTTCAAGGCGGCCTTGTAAGTTGTTATATCTTTATCGACTTTGTGAATTTTTATATAATTTATCGGATTGTGCCCCCCCTGAGATTTTGAAAACTCGGCGCCTATGCTTTCAACTAGCTCCCATGTTTCATTTTCATAAAGAGCATCCATTTCCTCTTCAACAGCTACAAGTCTCCTTCATCTGAAGAAAAATCTTTGGATTACATACAAGGATCCTCTACAATAGCTGCACTTGCTAAAAGAAGTTCACCTGACTTCATCCAAGCAGGCATGCCTCTTTTTCTTTCAGATCACCTAACTTCTGATCCTATTTTCAAAATCATTTGAAAATTCTTCATTCAACTTGATTATTTTGATATCTCTCTACAGTTAAGTATTCCTCCACCTCTACTGTAACTAGAGAGGTGTGTTTAAGCTTAAAATCTACATCACAAAATTTTATGCTGAAAAGGCACATAAATTTGATAGCCATCGTTTTCATTGATATATCCCACAATGTAACCTGGAACACTTTTGTTATCAAATTTACATCTAAAGTACTTGGGTATGTGAACATAGCAGTCAGTTCCGAACCCAAATGATTTAAGTTAATCACTGGTTAAGCAGTCCAGAACTCATGTGAACTTTTGTTTTCTTCTGGTTAGGTGCAAGCATAGTTTAATAGATAGTCTACTGTTTCACATGCATGGGCCTCCAAGGATTAAGGCAGCTCTCACGGAAAGCATACAACATGCAAGTTCCACAACTGTTCTATTCTTCCTCACTGCAGCTCCATTTTGTTCAGGTGTATATGGCATGCTTAATATCAAATCTATACCCTTTTCAGCAAGGATTTGTTGAACTTCACCACTGTCAACTTCTCCTCCACCATCACAACACAATGCTTTCACAACATGAGCATGATTCATTGATAAATATGTGTAGGCAAGAATAACTTTTCTTTGTCACAAAGAAAATTTTATGATATTTGCTATAGTCATCTTTGAAACACACAATATCATACACGACTGAAGAATTCAACAGACCTAGGTCCATTTACATCTGCATTAATCACCTTACTTATTGACTTACCTCTATATGGGCATGGCTTAAAAGGCTTCTTATGTGCTTTACCAATAGCACATCTATTACAGAAACTCACTTATTGTATGAGGTACTTGAAAGTTCATATTGTCCAACGCCTTATAAACAAGGTATTTGTTTTGGTGTCCAAGTTGCTCATGCCAAAGCTGTAATGTTTCAGATGCTGTTGCTACACTTATTTCAACTAGAAAAGCTGGACTAACAACACACTTGACATGTGTACCACCAGTCCAAGAGCAGAAAGCAATAAGTTCTTTATTTCGATAAAATTCAGCATATCTCTCATTCATTTTTATTTTGACATGTTTAGCAGCCTGTCAAACAGAAAAGAGATAGAGATACCTTTGTACACCTGGAACATACCAAATATTTCCCATACAAATATTGTACCATTTGCCTTAAGCACACACTTCAATATTTACCCTGTCCATATGCATATATTTTATTTATATCAGCTAGTAAAATTTCAATTGGCATGAAAAAACATCCCCATGTTAAAAAAGTACTGTTTGTATGCAGTCACGTGATGAGAACAACTTAGTTACAAATCTGGTTGAGTGTGGTTAATAACAGCAGTAAGCATATTTTTGTCATTTCTCAGAAGCAAGTACTCATCATGTGGTTTTCTTCTTTGGACATTCTCTACACAGGTACTCATCTTGTCCACAATTAAAGAACTTCAACTCCTTGATGTTACCAAATCCGACATTGTTTTTAGGGACAGCATCAGGGAGGTTGTTAGTATTCCTTACAGTTGTTTGCTTTAAGGCAGAAATCCCAGCAGCAAAGGCACCCTATAGTCCAAGGTAGCAGAAGACCTAATAACCTAAGACCTGAATGAAGACCTAACACTGCTCAATCATGCATCATCAATCATGCACAATCATACTGCTCAATCATGCTGCTCAATCATGCATCAACGAGATTGTTATTATTATGTTTTTCAGAGTCCAAATGCTCCTTAACATTATTGAACTCTTGGTATTCTGGCCCCACAGTAAGAAGAATTTTACTTTGTAACAATTCTGTTGTAATTGAACTAGAACCAATATGTTTTAATTCACTGTTCATATCTGTGTATAATTTTTACACCCTAGCAGCATAAGTTGCAACAAAAATCAAATCATGTGTTTAATCACATTACAGACCACTTTCAGCCATTCTATGATTCAAAAGTTTTAATAATTCTTATTTGTGTTCATGTATATTAATTATCTTCTAATTTAAATTCAACTGGTTCTAATGATTGATTGATTGGGGTTCAATGGCACAAAATCCAAGTTGAGGACATGCTGTGCCAAACATATTATGAACTAATCAATTTACAAAGACAACGCAATAATACAGATAAAAGCAATAAAGTGGATAAAACTACAGATAATCAGACAGATGTGATGAAGTAAAAAAACTATCATAAAAACCTCAAAGTACTACTATAGAATAAATAAGATAATATCAAAGTCATGACAATTGTTGGTATAGCTTGTAAAAGGTCTTTATAACAATGTGCAAGTGTGTCAGTAGAGTAATGAATTGCAAAAATGAAAAAGTAAGTCCATAAATGACTATAAGAAAAATCACCAAAAAGTAGACATTTATATATTCTGATATTCTGCACAGCCTCAATATACATTCTTCCATCTCATCATCAGAGTCATTGAGTTTGACAATCATCTATGGTGTCTACTCTTTTTCTGATAAATTTAGAATCTGAAGACCTTTTTTAAATGGCACATCCTACTGATTTAACAAACAGGCAGAAAATGTCATACTAGATATCAGTAGCGTAGCGTAAGGTTTTTGACTGGGGAGGCTGAAAATTTGGTAAAAAATTTGGTATTACATGTGAAATTTACATTGGAATTCGCATTTTCATAAGTTTTATTTCAATAAGTTTTATTTATTAGTGAATAATATAAAATAATTTTACATAAAAAGGCAGAGTGGATGAAATGCATGAGATGTTAAAATGTTACCTATGTAAGATGAACGCATACAAGATATAACATTTAAAATGTTTTCTTTTTTCTAAATTAGATGAACTTTTACAATCATTTTATTAAATAAAGTCATGGTCGTCCATAGGGGAGGTAAAGGGGGGGAGGTCACACTCACCCTTGGACATTCAATATAATACAGGCGAGCATCAAGTCGGTCGATGTTGTATATCATGTGCTTGAGTTTGTATCCCCCCCCCCCCCCCTGAAAAAAGTTTTATCGATGTCTATGTATGAAGTAGAAATATAGAATATTATTAGAAAGTTATACAAAAAATATATCAGTTTTGCAAATATAAACAACTAGAACAAATGAAATAAAGCAATTCAAAGGAGTGCACTGAAAATGGGTGAGAAATATATCTGGAACATAAGCTTAGTTGAAAATCACTGTAGTCAACAATGTCCTTAACAATTTTGTATATTAATTATTTACAAATACTATACTTTGAAAACTTAAAAATATCTTAACCACAATATGCTAAAAATCCACTAGAAAATTATCAATGGCTTTTATTTAATTGAGATTCTCATGTAACGTGATTTTTAAAGGGAAATCCGATTTATTCTTTTTAAAACTCCCAAATACGCAAACTGATGCTTCACCATATTGTTGGTGTGACTAAGTCTACTTCACAAATTACTTAAGTTTAATGTATTATAGTGCCATTATAGTGTGTTATATGTGTCATTATTAGTGCATTTCTTAGTCGATATTGTTTAAATTTAGGTGAATGTCATGGTTTTCGTGGAAAATGCCTCATATTTTAGTATTACATATGGCTTTCTTCTGCCATAATTAATTAATAATTAATGATTAATTAATAAAACCATGTTTGACCCAAAATGACGGATCCATTAGCCTTGCCCAAGAAATTTTCATTCATGAAACGTCACATCCCATATCCAATCGTTGTCTTAAGTTATGATGTTTATAGAGTTGAAAATGGGGGATGCAATAGCCACACCTTTCTGGAAGCTAACTTATAGTTCTAGCTTATCAGCCAGGGCCGAATTTAACATTTGAGTAGTACTAATAACATGCTTCTTTCAATGCACCATAAAGGCTAGATGATTTCAGCTTCTAGGTAACACATAATTCGTAATCTTTCCATCTCTTTCTACTTTATTATTTAGTTCTGTTTTTTTAAGGGAGTTATGGGAGATGTTTTGCTTTTTTTCATTTCTACTTTTGATTTCGCTAATGAAAAGTGAATTTTACGGGAAAAGATGCAATTAAAAAAAAGAAAATAGTAGAATAATGAGGCCGAATATTGAACTCTTATTTTAACTTTAATACAATTGTTATTCATATCCAATGCAATTTAATCAAATATGAACCAGATATGGAGAACAAAATCAACCCCCCCCCCCCTCTCAACCCTCCTGAGGATTAATTTCGGATTTTTGGAATTTTCTTGCCAGTTACAATTTGATGCACACATAGTTCCAGTAGTGCAAGTTTCTGCCTCTTCTAGAAGTGGCTAAACATTTTAGGACATACCTGAAAAATAACTCTTGTATATAGTCTTACAAGTCGCCTTCGTCCTCCTTACCCAACAAAGAAATATGAGTGTGTATGCATGTGTGAAGTCTGTAGTGGGAAATTTAAGCATCATACAGTAATGAAATTTGGTACTGCAAGACCCAGGAAAGTGCACTTTTTTTTAATTCAAATTAATTTTTCAGTTAATTTATGTTTAAAAAAGTCACAATAAAGGTTCAAAAGTAGTCCGATTAACGGAATGTCACCCAATCTGGCAACTCTGGTCTTTAACTGGAAGTGTTAGATGAAGTGAGAATGAAAGAGGGGGTTTAAAAATTAAAGCAATTAAAAATTTCTATATTGAAAACAGAAGTTAAAAATTTTTTAAACTCATCGGAGTTTAGCTTATGTATCCTGCAGATTTTGTTAGAGCAAGATTATATTATTTACTGCATTAACAAGATTTTATCTATCAATTTACATTTATATTCACAAAAATTTTTAAATATCATGGGCTTAACAGTTTGTAAAGTCAAGAGAAAATATTTAGTGTTTCAAATATGTACAAGAGCTGATCAAAAAGTATCCAACCTTTTCTTTTATTATGCAAACAGGACTAACATATCATTTGATCGTGTATACTACTGTGGCATGTGATTTTTTCCGTGACCACTCTGCCATTCAGTCACGATCAGACAGTTGTGATAATAATATGTGTATGGTGTGTTTGTCGCAATCATGCTTGGAGTGAAAATGGTGGAACGTGTTGATCAAAGAATTTGCTTTAAATTTTGCCAGAAACTTAAAGCAGATCCTTTAAGATGAGATACACAATGGGAGACAATTGAAAAGATAAAGAGGGCATTTGGTAATGGAGCTGTATAAAAGCTGTTTGGTATGGGTGCTTGCAGATTAAGGAGATGTATCGTAGTTTCAAAGATGGCTGAACATCAGTCAAGAGTGATGGACGTTCTGGCAGGCCCTCAACTAGCAGAAATCCCTCAAAAATCGAGGAAGGGCTGCGAATAGTGATGAAAGGCTGTCGAGTAGCAATTATAGAGATTGAGAGCAAAGTAGGAATTTCATTTGATACAGTGCAAATAATTCTGACTGACAAAATGTGTAGATGCAACGAAAACTCGAGTTGCGATTTTCAGCATGATTCCAATACTTTCCCTATACATTACCATGTATAGGGAAAGTACCCTGTATCCTATACATTACCATGTATTAGATACAGGGTAAGTAAAAATAATAAAATGGTCGAGCAATCCGCTGTGCTCATATCATGCAAAATGACTCGATAGTGAAGATTCATGGAACTTTGATATTTCTGATGAGCACACATAGTTTTTTTTGTAAAATATATGAATGCAAAGATTGCAATGTTGGCCTCTACCTGGATTCATGTTTTGAAATATATCAATATAAACAATATATGCCAAAAGCGTATTAATTAGTAAAAAAAATCTGATGTGGGCAGCACATGACTTTCCCTATACAATGCAATTAATGTACTTCTTTCACAGTGAACAAATGATATATCATATCCACGGCACAATGTTTTTAAAGTTGAATTATGCATTTGGCACTTTTCTGGATGAAAATATGCAAAATTACTTTGAAGTACCCACTTAACTTATATTTCACACAACTCTAAATTAATAATTATCAATATTGATAGCATCTGCAATAAGCAATATAGTCCACATATTAAACTATTTTAACAATTGATTCATGAATTTGGTGTCACTTCCATTAATTTGGCATCACTTTTGCAAGTTGGCTATATTTTCGTCAATCTGGAATGACATATTGCCAATTTGGGAATATTTCACTAAATTAGTCTCCAAGTTCACCAAATTTATCACCAAGCATTACACACAACGAGAAGAGCTTTTCTTATATATAAATAACTATTGGTGAATTGTTGGTCATAAAAATGCGAAACAATTACACAAGTATCTTCACTCGTGAATAGAACAAACAAGATCCACATCATATTGCATGAAAAGTGAACATGTTTCATGATAGTTAATACTTTTTTTATGTTATGTAATATTATTTTTGATAAATTTATTAAAAAAACATGCAATATCTTGAGAAAGGTTCATGCTAGCCTTCTGAAGTTTGTGTCATTAGTTTTCTAATGAAAAATTGCATGAGAAATGATGATTTAACATTATTAAAGGTTCTGATTTTTAATGATTTTTTTAAAATTTCATTCGAAAATTTGGGAGTCTTTTAAACATTCAATTGCATTTAAAATCATTAGGCTTCAAGTATTCACAGATTGCAATATTTGTACCAAATTTCATTCGAAACGCTTTTCGTTCGTGAGATATGACTTCCACAGACTCACATACTAACACACATATACATCACCTCAAAAATGTTTGATTCGAGTTCAGGGATTTTTAAAATGTGCTTTTCTGTTAAAAACTCGAATTCAAATTTTGTAATTCCATCACTATACTTTCCCTATACATTATACTATGAACATAGGGAAAGTAATAACAATGCTACTTTCTTGAATATAATCTCTATTAACAAAAGAAGTTTTGAGTACAACCATTCAGATATTTTTCCTGTGTAACTGATAACTATTTTAATCAAAGTAAATAATTTTTTAATCTATTGAAATTTTTAATATTTCAATAAAAGAAAATTTGTATGTAACGCATACAAGTAGAAAATAATTATTTCCTTTATTCCTGAAAAAAAAGGTAGAATGCTGTATATTATGGGTGATTTTTGTGAATTTTTTCCAGGAGTTATGCTTAGTGCAAAAAATGTGCAGTCATTTGGGAACAGTTCAGAAGCAAAATGCGCTGTCCTTTGGGTTATGGTAGTTTCAGAATGCCACCATCCACAAAAGGTTAAAAGCAGCATATAATAAATTAACAGAAGTGTGGCTCAACTCAACTTTATCAGAATCCATTTTTAAGCAGCTTGTGATTTCTTTGTCAAATTTTACAACTGTGCCAGATAACATGCTATAATTGTGATCATTTAGAACAACAATTTCTCCTGATATGGTTGGACTGACATACAAATTCTACCAAAATATCATTACAATACTATCCCCTAACAAATAATTAATTTCAATGATTTAGCATCATGTCTATCAATTTGATGATATTTCTATCGATTCGGCAACATTTTTATCAAAACATCTCACA
This sequence comes from Amaurobius ferox, assembly GCA_951213105.1. Lineage (NCBI taxonomy): Eukaryota > Metazoa > Arthropoda > Arachnida > Araneae > Amaurobiidae > Amaurobius > Amaurobius ferox. The sequence continues at coordinate 67,834,120 of OX578141.1, read as the reverse complement.
AAATTCATCGCCAAATGTTATGGACGGAAGATTGGAGAAATGGGTTATTAAGATATTAATTAAATTAATAATTCCTGCAAAACAACAAGGATTATAAAGGAAATTAAACTTAATTTCGTAAAATATTGCATTTTTATCAATTAAGCATCATTTTTAACAATTTAATGTTACTTTATCAACTTGAAGACATTTTCCTTTATTTAGCGATATTATGATCCATTTGGTGACATTTTAAAACATTGCCAAATTTGTTGCCAAGTGGGACGGTTGGACTGGCAGATAAATGCTACCAAAAAAAACATACAGTACTATCTCCTAACAAAACACATTTAATTGTTTTATAAATCTGGCAACATTTTTATTATTTTGCAATATTTTCATCAATTTTGCAACATTTAAAAAAGTCGCAAAGTTAGCGATATCCCGTAAAATTCATCACAAAATTTCTTGCAAAGCATTACAGAAATGGGTTATTATAGTGAATTGTAAGTAGCTTGTGATCTTTTTTCTTTGCAAATTTTGCAAGAAATAATTTGAAAAATCTGTGTTAGTCCAAATAATTACAATTATAGCATGTTACTCTTCATCTTAAAGTGCTTGAAAAAACCTTTCAATTGATACCATACTTAACAATGTACTTACTCCCAGAGGGTAACTTGCTCCCCCCTCTTCCCAGAGGGGGCAAGGAAGTTATGAACACAAAAATCGTATTGCATGCAGCTATTTTTAACAACAATGATTGAAACTATTAAGTATTGTAATCATTCAGCCATAAATAATCCCTTTTATGCATGATTATGTCAAATTTTGTCCTATGCTACCATGTTAAAAAAAAATAAAATTTCGAATAAACTTCCGACATTTTCACTCGAATTAAAAAAATTCTATCTAGTCCTAGGCTTTTCTATAACAAAGCTGGGTATAAAGTTTCGTGACAATCCATTAATATTTGTGGCAGCTGCCATGTACACAAGAAATAGACCACAGATGGACATCACTCCAAAAACAGTAAAAATGTCAGGAGGTCCTAAAACATATTTGCATCAAAACCTCGAATTCAAAAATTTAATTATAAACAATATACTTCATTACATAGTATGAGAAAGTAAAATTTAAAAGTATCAACCAGTTTCAAAAACAAAAACTGCCTTCTTCATCAAGACACAAAGGAAGTGCTACAACCTTCACTTATCACAGAACGATTGATGACTGATGCAGGAACAGCAAACCTGGCAGAAAGAGAGAAGTATGTTGCCAACAGTGAGAAGAAAAGGGGGATTAAAAACCCAGGAGACATGAACCAGACCAGATGTAGACATAATAAAAAATACCAAAAAGGAAAGTGAATGTGCAACAATGGATTCAAATCACTTGTTCGTAAAATCCCAATTAATTTAAAAAACTAAATTTGGAAATTCAAAACTAAAAAATGTTCAAAAAACCAATTTCGGTTTTTAATTTGTCATTTTATGAACAGATAATTTGAATCTGTTGTTAGATGAATAATTATATTTTTACATATGGGTTTTAGAGCAAAAATTCTTATAATGTTCAAATTTTTAGAACTTTTAAACCCCAAACTGATACCAAACAAAGAATACTTGAGCAAAATTTTAACTTCGTAAAGAAAGAGAAGCTTATAGTAATTTGTCATGCAGATGAGAGAGCACACTATTCAACAATTCTTTCGATCTCTCTTTCTACATTTTCCTAGGAGAGACTTCCTTTAAAAAATGCCGATTCTTTATCATCATATTTTGAGTTTCTACAAAGTTTGCAGAACATTTCATTTTTTTCAGTATCATATTTCAACCAAGGGAAATGCCTTAGCCATTGCACCTGAAATTTTCTTATTCTCTGCTCTTTGTCATATTTTTTGTCACTCTCCTTCTTGTTGCAGTCACTTGAATTCTTTTTCTTTTTCATTGGTGGTTCGCTACCAATGCCATAATGCCACATTTTAAATCGCTAAATCAAATCGCGATAAGATGAAACAAACTTTTTTTCAAAGCAATTTCTGTGAATTCTTAAAACCAAAGACAAAAAATAAAGTTTTTACATTCAGGACTGTTCCCCACGCTGAATTTGCCGTTTGACGGTTAACGGTTAGGTGTTATGAGATCATGTTTGTCTATACACCCTTTGTACGGGCGTTGTTCCATTTCTTCCCTTTTATTGGCATAAAGATGAAGACAAATATTCTAAATACGTGGCAACCTCAAAATATTGGAAAAAGAAAGCGATGAGGGAAGGAAGGGGAAGAAGCAATGCCCAGGAAAGATGCATTCCAGTTCCCCTCCCTGTTCTCACAGCAGGAGTCCATAGGGAGTCAGAATAGCCAGATGTCTTGCGGGCGGGGGCAGGGAGGGAAGAAAGGGGGGTTGTTGTTGATGATGTTGAGACCCAGACCATCTGACCTACCAGAAAGGGGAAGTGACAAAATTACAAACACGGAAGCAGTATTGTTTACTTTCCCCAGACTGTTGAATATCGTCTTTCTTTACATAAGTGCTGAGGGGAAAAGGGGAAAATTTAATTTACGAGAGGGAAATGAGAATAAAAGGTTACTAGTCCGACAGACCAATATAATTTATATTCTGTTGGTCCATTGGGTATTTTTGTGGTCTCGGACCAACGGACCACTGTTAATTTTGAGCCCTGTCAAGTGTTTCTAATCATGGAAGAAGTGCTAGAATCGAAGCTTATGCTTAGAATCGAATAGAGACTGTTTCGAAGGTGATGGAGGAGAATAAGTTGTAAGGTAAGTTAATAAATGTTTATAAAGAAATTTTGCAAACTTTTGGGTAGCACCTCATATTGTTTTATAAATAATACAGTGTTCATCTCAGCAACTACAATATGTAAGGAGTAAACTATAGGAAGATAACTATACTAAATTTATCTTACTTCACTAAATGCCTTTATTTTATGAATGCAATATTATATATAGTATGATGTTCGTTCTGAACGTTCAGAAACCTAGGTCCTAGGGACCCATTAATGTGAGATTTATGTGTCCTTTGATAGGAAATATGGGTCCTTTAAAATTGAATTTAAGAAATATTCTTAAAATTATTAATCACGAAGGATATTACAAACTTGTACAAAATAAAACTACTACAATCCCTACAATGCAATTTGAATTATTTATATTTAAACAGAAAAATTACCAGACACATAATATTTGTAATAATATTAAAAAACTACCAATTCTCTCTTTTGTCTTATTATTTTTTCCATTTCCTAATATTAAAAAACTATTAATATTAAAAAACTATTAATATTAAAAAACTACCAATTCTCTCTTTTGTCTTATTGTCTCTCTTTTGTCTTATTATCTTTTCCATTTCGAATATTTTTTGTCTTATGAAATGTTTAATTCACTTTCTCCAGAATACCATTTGCTTTTCAGATCTTTGGAACTTCTAAAGAGAGCAAGCAGCATTAAATTTTTTAATTTGCTTTTGATTAATCTATTTCTAAAGTTATTTTGATTGGCAAAATACAAAACCTCAAAGACATACTCACAGAAACATTTTTATTTCTGAAGGAGGAGTACCATTGTTAACATGCATTTCTAACTTCTCATTTTTGACATTTAATAAATTTTATCTCTCTTACTCTGTAGCTTTCTTACTCTGTAGCTTTCTTACTCTATAGCTTTTCAATCATCGCAATCATGATATTTCGGTAATTTTTCCAGTTATATTATCGGATGTTATGAACGCAGCAAACCTTTTTATTTTTAAATGTACCAGATATATTTATTTCATAGCAAGTAAATTAATTTTCCTTTTGACGAAATTTGATTTTTTTAACATTTCGACGTTTCTGATTTTAAAAATATAATTTTGTATCGCTAAAAACATATGCCATTTATGGCATTACTCAAATTTTCCAATCAACAGGGGGAAGGACCTGAAACATCCTTGGTCGTGGGTAAGTTGAAAATGGAAACAATTTAACTTAAATTGATAATTGTTAACAGTTGGCACTTCTGAAAACACAACTAAGCTGTAAACTTTTTAGGAATCCATACATTTTAAATTTTTTACATCATCAATGACAGATTAATAACTTAAAACAGGGTATAATATAATCTATAAAAAGAAATCTAAAATTTCTCTGAGCGAGAAAATGTCGTGCACAGACTTTAAAAAATTCGAAATTCTCGCGATCTATCTTTAAAATTAATAGGAGGTATGTCTGGGACAGTAGCCTTCAAATGTGCTATTATAGCAAATGCCACACTAGCTCATATTTATTGTATGATTGTTTATGGATCGTACATATGTAGGTCAAAGTAGAACAACAATACATTACGTCTCAATATTGACAATTCATCTCAGAAAGACATCCTACAGTTAGAGATCCCGTTCCCCTTCCCAAGGTTGATACTTTTTATTCGCACCAGCACTGGAAGAGGCCACAACGTATTCCCGAAACTCTTGCATATAGATTAATTCTTTTAATTTATCATGATGCAAAATGTTATAATGAATAAAATTCATAAGTAGCGGAGGCGAGTTTCAAGCACGATTTTAATTATATTTGTAGGTCAATGGATAGAGCACATCAAAGATGTTTCCAGGTCAGGGCATGTATCAACATCGGTGATTATGGGAAAGGGGGAGATGGGAAAGTGGCACTCATGCTCAGCTGTAAATGCAATAAATTAGGATCAGCTGGTAAGGAAGAACTCTAGAGGAGCTGTAACAGCACAGTATAGTGGAGATTGTTTATAAGTTTCTGTCGCATTATTTGTTTTTTCCACACGGATGATTTTCTGTTCTTTTTCAAAAGAATATCGGATTTAAGTAAAGTATTTTTGTTAATGTGATAAATTTTCGGAACTTTCTTTGTATTTTAGATATTTGAAATAGAAAATATTTTCGGGTCCCGGAAGTATCAGTAAAGTTGGAGCCCTCTTACCTGAACAAAATGTCAAAATAGAAGAGAAAAATTAGACCAAAGGAAAAAACTCAGGCTGCTTCCTTTCATGACTGGATGTGGTAAGTAATAAGTAAATAAAAAGCAGATCAGCAGGGAGTTGAATCGAACTCCAGACAAAGATCTTCACAAAGAGAGTGTAATAGGACCTGTTTAGGTCTTCCAGTCTTAAACCTGAAAATTGTCACATGCATAACGTACTAATTAAAATATAATTATGCCAAAACAACTTTCTTGGCCTATCATAGAATGGTTATATTTGTCAGCAAATTTCAGTCGAGGTAAGTAAATTTAAACATGACAACTGATGAGTATAGCAGTGGGTGTGTCAAGTAGCAATTCAAAACAAGTACTTTGATTGAGTAAAAATAAAAATTGAATTTATTACTCATGAAATGATAAACAGAAATGAAGACAGCATCCATCGTTGACTTCGATGCAGCTTACAGAAAATACATCAGAAGAACATTGCTCTAATACTCAGCCTAGACACACATTGGCTATTAACATGACATAGCTCGACACCAGCTACAAATATTACAAGAACTATGTAAGCAAGCTCGTACTAAACATAACTAATCACCAGCCACCTAAATCATAGCTAAACACCGGCTATTCCTGCTTCGCAACAGGCTCCTAATGCTTTGTTGTCAAATTTAAATATTGAAAACATTCTTCAACTCATATTTAACATGATCTATGTGTATAAATGGCTGTTTATGCATTAAGAATCTGTGGACATGATATCCAAATAACGAATGGGGCGATTTGACCAACATTTTGTACGATTATATTGCCTATGAAGTATGAAATGCTATTTACTTTTAGCAAGAACAAATATACAGAATGCACACATATTTACGATTTTTTAATATAAAATAAATAAATGGCAGTCATTCATGTAAAGTATTTTGATAAAGTACATGATCATTTTATGAAAACTATTGTTCAATATAAAACTTTTTTTTTTTTAATATAAAACAAATAACTGTCAGTCAATCATATAAAAACTTTTGATAATCGATATACATGATCATTTTATAAAAGATATTTTATAATCATCAGAAATCAAATTATACAGTAATTTTATTATCAAATTTATTAACAAAGAATGCCAATTTTAAAACCCTGGCATGCCCCGATTTTGAAATGTTGGTAGTTAATTCATGAAACGACTTATACTCAAATAATAAACTTTACATGCAAAAATTGCAAATTAAATCGATCAACTCTTTTCTCATGCAGCATTTTTGCATTATAGCACATTTGGAAATAATGTTGAATAGCGATGCCATCTATGTAGCCAAAAATACCAAACACCAATCAAAGTAATAAGAAGTCAATATAACCTTTTTATATATTTGTTGTAAGTGCATATAAATGAGTGCGATTATTAAGTTTATTAAGGCGTTGATAACAAAAGAACCAAATTTTAATATATATGCGATTGATTTAACATTGTTCAAAGCTTTTCACATGTGACTATTAGATTGTTACAGAAGTTATCTTACCTCGGAATGAAATAAATTTATATGCAGCCCACATCATATATTTTTGACTCTTGAATGTAAAAAATTACGAAAATCAGTAAATATTTCATAGATGCCTATAAATCTAATATAATTCAACATTTCTTTTTGTAGTGCACTGCAATATTCAACTATTAAATCTTAATTAAAATCTATTATATTTAATTACACAACTAAGAAACAATAATTTCCTAAGACATTTAAAATACAGTACAGGATCTATTATCCGGAATGCTTGGGACTTCAGGCATTCTGGATAAGGGGTTTGGACATGATATCACGAGGGTTTTTCCGTCATTCGGAACACTTTTCCTAAAACTTACTGGAATGGTCTCAAATGTCGTTATAGAAAATTATAATTCATTTTAAAAACAAATGTATTAAATAAAGCTTTTTTACAATCTATATGAAAAATATACTTGGTTAACTAAAATGCAAATTATATGTATTAGTGTTTAAGAAAATTTTTGAAAGAAAAAAAAAAATTCTGAAAAAAGTTGATTATTCAGATTTTAAACCCCTGTATCCTAGGAAAACAATTAAGCAACATGTTGTAAATCGGAAACACTTGTTTAACCCCTGTGTCATCCCTCAGGCATTATCATAGCAGACCACAGTGAAAAAAATCAAAACAAGCTGTTTTAACATGGCTACAGTTTATTCATAATCAGTGCGTACAGTTAACAAAACGGTTAACTGGAAATGACAAAAGTTAATTTTTATGTTAAGAATTTCAAAAATATGTGAAAATGAAATCCATAAATTGAAAATTATAAACTTACTAGAACACGAGAAAAAAAATTAAAAATCTCTGCAAATTTCTTTAGATTCTGTAGCTTTTTCCAATAGCCCCAGTCACTTTGCAGTGAAAAATGTTACGACGTCACTTTACCACTACGAAGTCATCGAGGCATCAAACGAACGCGCACCTATTGTAAAAAAGAAAATATGTTCTTTTTTTTTCTAAAAACAAGTTTTTTTTATATCGTTTCACAAACAAACTGTTTTGTCATTCGTCGAAAGTATGTTTATCTGACATGGAACAAATATATCCACCATGGAGGTAGAGTTCACTTTTACCTCCATGATACTTGTAGTTTTCTTCTTCCGAAAATATTTTTAGCAACATTTCCGGTGTGGTAAGTTTTGGATTCAGCCAGACCTTTGTTTATGTCAGGATCGCAAACAGTTGAAGTGAGAAAAATGTAAATTTCAACGCATTATTTTATAATATTAATATTGCTAATTAAGGCAACAAATCATTTGGCGGGATTTTAAACAAAAAACTGCTATTTGGCACAAATTTTAGCAAATAATTGAGTGTTAGTGCAGAATTTGGCATTATTTTGCCGCATTCCGGTTTGGGGAGAGTCCGGATATTGGAACGCCGGATAAGAGGTCGCATACTGTATATAGTAAAAATCATTCTCATGGCAAAATGTTTAAAAGTCTTGAATTTATAATAAAACTTTTTTATAAATTCAAATGTTTTATTATAAATTCAAAACTTTTATTATAAATCCAAGTTTTAGCAGCCAATTATCATTATACACAAACCCATATTCAAACATATTTTCAATTTATTTATATAGATATATATATAAAACCTTTAATCAGGGCCCCTCTCTACGTATCGATCACGAGCAGCCACTGGCTGTAGGCATTCTTTTAATACCAATCGCACCAAACATTTGGAGTCTTTTTATTCCAATCGCACCAAACACTGGGCATTTGTGAATAGAGTCAATATCATAATTTTCTAATGAAAAACAATTATTTTCTCCCATTTCACTAAAATTGGCATTGAATTTTTTGCAATTTACTTTTAAATGGCCAAATTCATTTGACTTAAATTTAGAATTAATATGAGATATATTAGGCATTTTAGATACAGTTTTAAATTTAGAGTCCTTTATGCTAAAGGACTCTAAATTACACATTGAGATTTTGGTCCCTTTGCTGTTGGGCAAGGCGGTTTTCCTTGGCCAGGAACTTGAATTCAATCTTTTCTAACTTGAACTCCTCATCTGGAGGCCGGTAAAGGATCTGGACAATCTCTCGGAAGTCGTTGGACAAATGGCAGATAGTTTGAAATGCTACATATAAATCAGTAAGGGGTGCCACGAATCCTTCAGTCTTTGTACTTTCCATTTAATACGGGCAATATAGATGCCGATGAACTTGTCCGCTTGCAGTCTTTCGTCAAAGAATTCATCTAATAGCCGCATTAAATTGGTGAGACTTGGGCTCGAAGTGCTCTTTCAGAATATTCCATACTGCTTTGGGGTCATCTGTGCATAAAATTAACTCTCTGTAATCCTCTTCTATTCTATAATAAAGCATTGCAAAGGTTTTATCCCTCCTCCTCTCATAATAGAGTCTTTCTTTTCTAGTAGCTGTTTCTTCTAACATAATTTTTGTGCCTAGGACATGACTATAGCAACCTTCGCTTTTCAATGAGAATTTCATATTTACACTCCATGTTGCGTAATTGTTCCAGTTTAGTTTATCCATTTCTGCCATGACTGTTACAACTCAACTACTTCAAAAATGTAAACAATGTGGTACATCACTGTTAGCGCTAAGTTTGCAGGCCCCCATCGAATTGCTAGGTTAAAAGTTCACTCTGAAATACATGCACACTGTGTCTTACTAACTCCATGACCAAATGTCAGAAAATTTCAGTCGAGGTCAGTAAAGTAAACAAATGACGTATCGCAATAACATTACGGTCAAAGTTTAAGTATTAGATATTTCTGGTTAACTGTTTGAATTACGGCTTGTTTGTTTAGTGTCCGAGTTGAATTACATTTGAATTCCTGCAGATTGAATCTTAGCTGACCGGAATATGCTATTTTCTGTATTACTGGAATTTAGCACACTACGGAAGCATCATAACAGATGATGGGTATAAATGCTCGGTGCCAGTAAAGGCACTTTAGCTTATCTAGAAGCTTTTGAGAAGATTGCTGGAATAGCTGGTATTAAGCTATGATAGGCTGGTGATTAGCCATGTTTAGTACGAGTTTGCTTAGATAGCTTTTGCAATATTTGCAGCTGGTATTGAGCTATGTCAAGTTAACAGCTGATGTGTTATGGCTAGGCTCAGTATTGGAGTGATGTTCTTTTGATGTATTTTCTGTAAGCTGTATCAAAGTCAACAATGCATGTTGTCTTCATTTCTGTTTGATATAATTTCTTGAGTAATAAATTCAATTTTTATTTTTACTCAATCGAAGTACTTCTTTCGTAACACTTTGAAGACGTGACACACCCACTGCTAAACTCATCAGTCGTCATGTTTAAATTTACCTACCTCGACTGAAATTTTCCGACAGTTTTCTTATGACGAAAAACTTGAATATTGTTTATGACATAATCAGGTATAGCATGTATTGCATAGTGGTGAGAAAGAAAAACATAAGTCCTTTTTAATAGAAAAATTCTGATGCTTTTATTTAAAGAGCAGTATCTTGCCAATTACAATGGCTAGCTGCAATAAACCCATGCAGCATGAACATATTTACAAAACAGTTTGTCAAAGTTGAATGCATAAGAGGTTCTCTATGGAAACATCGTAAACAGTAAGCTTTAGTTATCTTCATTGATATACCGTTTACTTTCTCATTCAGGTCACATATCTGGAATATGATACTTATTTCTTCGCATTGATGTCACAGAGTATAACTTTGATCTGTCATCTTTACATAAGTTTTAAAAGTAGGAAAAATTACCGGTGCATTAGGATTAAAAATACTACTAGTGACATAAACCGTTACTTACAGACTACATCATCTGAAATGAACCTTTAACCTTCATCACCGGATTTAACTTAGATCAAGACTTAATATCCAATACCTCGACCAAACCATTGACAGAATAAATGCGAGCTTGCGATCATGAGAAATGAGTGATCGAGACAGAGATATCCATGATAACTACTATAACCAAGAATAACCAGGATAACCTACCAATTCATATAATCACACATGCCAACCTCAAAATGTTGATATTAGTACAATTGACATCTAAAATTAGTACAAAATTAGTACAATTTTCATATGCGAAAAACATTAGGCAATGCAACTGAGGAAATTAATGAAATTAACTTTTATTGTACCTTGATATAAAGACATTCAATTAATTTTCAACACTAACATAAAAATGACATCTATTGCCAAGATTTGGTTGCTAGAGTTTTTAAGCATGCCATAGGTAGCAGACTTTGCTTTTTTTAAGAATTTGTCCTCATATTTTTGCTCGTAACATTTTCCTCTTTGCATGGTCTTAACAATTAACAAATTTTCTAAATTTGCATCAGACATCGAACTACAAAATTGTGTCTTATTTTTCTTTATTTGACTAAACATGCATTCGCATTCAGCATTTCCATGTGGCAGAGTTAAAATTGATAACATAACTCTGCCAAACCTATCATATTTTAAAGCACCATTTGCCGATTTTATGTCTTTTATGTAAGACCATTTAGTATCTATTCGTTCCTCTTTAATATGTTCTGGTATATCATCTACCTGAAACGCAGAAAACTGGGTATGCAGCTTGTCTATCGCTTCTTTTTCAATTTCACTACCTTTGATATGCAACATAATAGGGAATCTGTCAATAAAATACTTAACATCTGCAAATGAACGATTCTCAAAAGATGAAGCATCTGCAACCTGTGCACGTTTCAAAATCTCGTTATCAAGAGGGAATTTATGTAAAATATAATCGCAACTCCTACTGAAGTAGGAGTGTATTGAAGAATAAAACCTTGATTTTTCTGAAGAGGTAAAGTCCTGAACAACTTTTGGAAGTTGCACTAACTATCATTAATTCGTTATCTCCAGTTGTTTTATGAAAAAAAGATGCAACATTTGAATTCTTTTCAAAATTAAATGCAAAATCACAATGTTTCTTGGATTGGAACGCACGTGTACTTTTACATCGTTTAAGCCGCCATGTGAAATGCTTATATCACTCGCACACAATGAACAAAAGGCAAAATGCACACCTTTGCAAGACTGCACAATACAGGAAAACTCCCGAGTGTAGGATTGTTTAAACACTTGGGAATATTGTTTAGGACTTACTTTGGACATTTTGCCACAAGACATGATCACTATAAGTGAATTACAGAGAGTTGAATCCACATACGTAATTTTAGATGCAAATGGCGCCAAGGCAACTGTGTTGCTTACTCCGTGAGGCATTGCCACGCAACTTGTTTAAAACTATCCAAATTATCTTGGAAGCCATGGTGGATGTGTTGTTTACCCCGTGAGGCGTTGTCACGCAACTTGTTCAAAACTATCCCAAATTATCTTGGAAAAACTCTACCGAAAAGTAGCCGAATTTGCACACATCGGTTCAATTTGGCAACACTGATATAGAATTTATGGATTTTATGTTGTTGCCAAACTTAGTGGGTTTTTTTAGCAAACTGGAAAAAAAAGCCCAATTTTCCCCCAAAACTGGCAACACTAACGCAATCAATGTTTTTCCGATTTTCAAGTTGATGTTACCAAAACTAGCGATTTTCTACTAAAACTAGGGGTTTTCCACCAAATCTAGCGCAAAGTCACTAGAATTCACTAACCTACGAATAAAACTATTAAATTCATACATTTTTTTATTATTTCGTATAATCGTAAAAATGAGGCAAATTCTGTACATTGCACGGACAAATCGTACAAGTTGGCAGGTATGTATAATCAACCATGATAATGATATTTCCACAGTGAACTTCTTATATATATTGGGATGGGTACGTACCAGAATATTGAGTTATGCAGTGTCCACCCCAAAATATGCAAATGAGTTTATATACGCGTCGGATATCCAATTTGAATGAAGACATCTTCTGAAAGAATGCCATGAGTCACTCCCAAGAGCGAAGTAAATGGTTCAAAAATAAAGTTGTGTTCATGAACAACATTCAGGGGAATAGTAATTTACGATGTTTGTTGACATTCTTCCAGCAAAAATCCCATAAGAAATAAGCCTTCATTTATGGGAGCTGCAGAGTTGAATACAAAAGCATCCATTGGAAAGAGTTTATATGAATGATTATAGTAAAGAGAATGAAAACTCATGAAAGATATATGGATTCCAAGGAAAATATGAGATAAGAGTTCCTAGAATGTGGTACATGACGCAGTAACCTGAATGAAAATTTTTTCTCAGGGGAGGAAAGGTGGACTTCAAGGCGATGCGACACAAGCATGAATTGGTGTTCACTGCTGCACATTGAATGATATGAAGGTAGGTGGCTCCAGAAGAGCCCAGCACATGGACCAGAGGTCTATTGTACTAAAACTGTACTGTTGCACATTACTGTACTGTTGCACATTATTGTACTGTTGCACATTAGTTTTAAATCTCTTTGGAGGGTGGGGTGCAGGGTTCATTCTAGGATTTCAAAAGAGCAGGGTGCTACCTTCCAAAAAAGGGCACATTACATAATAAAAATGGTACATATTTTTAAAAGGACCCAATTATACATTTTAGCTAAAGGATGTAATAATGCATAATGCGGCCCACACGTAAAATGCAAAACAGATAATAATTTATCTATTTTATATATTTATATAAAAACTAGGTGCAAGGCACCATTATGTATGTCTGTTAGTAAGGAAAACTCCACTGAGCGGATTTACTTTTGTAAGATCTATTTTTGGCTGTTGAGGCAGAGGATGGGGGGGGATTTTTAAAAATTAAGAGAAAATTTAAGAGATTAGCAAAAAAAACTTATTTTGTCTGATAACACAAACAAATTCCCAGAAATATTTTTATTTTTTAATGAGCAATATTGTCAACAAGCATTTATTATTGATATCTTATAATTTTTGACATTAAATAAATTTACAAAACTTATTTTAGGTGTTTTTTTCTAAATCCAAGTTTTCAGTAAGTCATTGTCAGTATCCTCATCTTTTCCATTTCTGATAAGTTTTCAAAATTTAGATGTTTCATTTATCCAATTCCTGAATATTTTAAACATTTATTATTACTCATTTTTTTTTTACCTTGTTTTAAATCTTACCAATGTTTCTTCTTATAGAACTTTTTAGGTGTTTCACAATTGTTTTCAAGGTCATCATAAAAAAAAATTCATTTACCATAAAGCATTCAAATACTTTTTGGAGAAATTTTAAAGTCATCCCCCCCCCCCCATATAACACTTTAATTATTCAAGATTATTTCAGCTTTAATTTTTTTTTGCTAAAATTAGATTATTTCCGAATATGCCTCATCTTGATTCTCCTCCCCCCAAACTGAAACATTTACTATTATTTATTCCATTTTTTTTTTAAGAAGGCCGGCCACTAATTTTTCTATAATTTATAGGGTTTTACCAATGAGTTTTGGCAATTTTTAATTAATTTATATTCTTGTTTCTGCCTTTTGCTAACTTACTGTAACTTTTAAATCATCGTTATCCCGATATTTTGGTCATTTTCCCCATTATATTATCGGACTTATGAATTTAGCAACCCTTTCTACTGTAAAATTTTCCCAATATGTTTATTCCGTAGCAATTAAATTCTTTATCATACCTGCCAACCTGGGAAAATTGGAATGTGTAAAATTTTGCGTGAATGATATTTATAATGATTTTTTTTTTTTAAACTACAAGCGCAAACGACATTTCTAATAAATTTAACTCTATGTACAAGTACCTGCATTAAGAAAATACTGCATTAAATATCAGGCATAGTACTGGTAGAATACGAAAATTCAGAACACCAATTTTATAAAATTTCAGGACAATAAATTATAAAACAAAATATATATAAAGCTTTTATCCGGTGAAAATTACTTTATAATGAAAACAAATATTTATGTTTGGTAAAACACAGGTTTTCACTAAAGAGAGTAACGAATATTGATCTTTAAAAAAAAATATATAGCACTGTATTACATTCCTGCCAAAATGGTTTCCTTTTTATTTGCCTAAATCATTGCTTTAATACCACATTTTGGAAAATATCGCTTCACAGAGTTCATACCCATTTTTCAAAATAGAAAAATTTATATTATGCAAATATAATTAAAAAATTAACCTTAATACTTAGCTATAATATGAAAACAAGCTAGTTTAGTCGATCTAATATGCAACATTTAAATGATGGAGATGGATGGGAAAAGATAATAACGTACTCTCGGCAATTCATGCGAAGTAACTGAATTGTGGAATCGCACTGTTTATGCAAAAATAATTAAGAAATTAACCGTAATAATTAATTAGAATATGAAAATAAGCTAATTTAGTCAATCAAAAATGCAATATTTAGAAGATTGAGATGGATGGAAAAAGTTACTATTGTGCTCTCGGCGATTCATGAGAACAAACTGAATTACGCAATCACAGTGTTTATGCGAAATTAATGAACAAAATAACATTTTAGCGATTTATGCTGAATTAGACAACCTTTGAAGAAGTATATTTATTACTTTCATAAGATAAGCGATCGAGATCTTAATTTATATTACATGCGGTAGTAAATCTCCATTAATTTGATTGGTGCATTTTATTATGGATTTACTACGATCCCGGGAATGTTAGAAATCAGTGCTAAAAACAGCAGAAAATCTGTGATTCCAAGAAATTATACCATGTCTGGTTAATTGATAAATTTCAAACAAAAAAGCCGGAGAATTTCACCGGAGATTGATTTCCTAGTAATTCAAATATATGCAGAAATGCGTAAAACATAGCAATATATGCGTAAAAGCGTAAAGAGCAGTTAAAATGCGTAAATTTTATGCATAATGTGTAAAAGTTGGCAGGTATACTTCATCCTTAGGAATTTGATTTTTCTTAATATTTCGATGTTTTCTGAATTTAAAAAATATCACTTTGTATCGCTAAACACATATGCCATTTTACTAATTTACTCGAATTGTATGATCAACGGAATGGGAGGGGGGGGAATCAACTTTGTCTGCAGGCAAGTTGAAAATCGAATGAATTTAACTTTGAATTGCTGAAATTTCTCTGAGCAAGAAACTTCCATGTACCGAAACTTTAAGAAATGCAAAATTCTTGCGATCTATAGCTTTAAAATTAATAGAAAGTATGACAAAGCGGAATAGTGGCCTTTAAAAGCTCTATTTACCATACAGTCGTCTATGGACCGCACAAATGTAAGTTAAAGTAGAACAATACATCGTCGCAATATTGGCAATTAAGCTGGGAAAAGCCTCACCCCATTCCCAAAGTTGATGCCCTTTATTTGCATTCGACTCTGTCAGCTGCAGTGTATACCCGTAACTATTGCATAAAGATTTTTTTTTTTAATTTATCATGGTGCAAAATATGTTATAATGAATATTTAGCCAATAAATAAATTCACAAGCCGAAAACAGCGGATGCGAGTTTCGCACACCATTTTAATTTTAATGCACAATTTTAATTCCATTTACACATCCACTTTCGGAAACACTTTAAAATGAGGCAGTTGTAAAAATGATGAAAGCCCCATTAGTACAGCGTGTCATCAGGGGGCTGATGGGGTCAAAGGATAGAATCGTCATCTCCGATAGAATGTATTATGCCAAGGCATTTATCAAAACATATTGGTGATCACAGGGAGGAAGAAGATAGGAATGTGAATTGCAGTTATTCTCGGCTACAAGTGCAATAAATTAAGAGCCTTGGCAGTATGGTAATGATTGTTGACAGATTTTTCTCGCTCCACAGGGGGGATTTGTTTAGGAGAAAAGTCATTCTAATAAAGTTTGGCCTAAATATCTACAGAGTTAGACGGATATAAAATATAAACCTTATATATTAGACGAAATATTTACGGATAGGATATCTATGGAGTTTGGTCACTCAGAATTTCATTAATCACTTGTTTTTCAAATTTAATCGCCGACGTGGGAATTTTAAGGGCTGGGTTGGGGAGAAATGAATGTTCACCCCAGGCATGGGGAACGAACACCTTCACGATAACATGGAGTGTATCACCTATCTTGAGTGGTCAAGCTCAGAGAGATGCAATTTCACCCTGCGGGGTAGAGAATGACGACAAAGAACATAAGATGCCGCTAATGGTGTCTAGTTATATTGGTAAACTCCCCACTCATTTGGTTGTAAATATTGCTGTGACTTTTACATGACTAATATTGAATGAGAAAAAACATCGTACATTTCTCGATATTTTGAAAATTTAAGAATACATGGAGAGGTGTCATTTTTAAAAGGGGGGGGGCATTTTTCGATATCAGGGCACAAAATTATAATACTAGGGCATACAGGGCGAGTTTTCTAATTTCTGAGGGCAGCTGGATGGGCCATCCCACAAAAAACACCTAGGATGAACCCCGGCGGGGTATATGATCCTCATTTCTCATATACAACTGGACATGCCCTTACTGACCTTTTTCATAATTACTTTCCTTATATACATAGTATAATGTATAAAGAAAGTATTGTGATGGGGTCGAAAATTCAAATTCGAGTTTTTAATGGGAGAGCATGTCTCAAACATCCCTGAACACGAATCAAACATTTTTAAAGTGATGTCTGTGAAAGTATGTGTGTGTGTCAGTGAGTCTGTGAATGCAATATCTTACGAATGAATGGAGCAATTAAAATGAAATTTGGTACAAAAATTACAATCTGTGAATACTGGAAGCCTATTGTTTTTCAGAGCAAACGAATGTTCAGAACCCTTAAGCAAAATTTTGAAAAAATCATCAAAAACTCAAAATCTTTAATAAAGTTATGCTAATAGACATTCCTTATATAATTTTTCCTTAGAAAGTGATTGCCAAACTTTAGAACACTAGCATGAACTGTGTTCTCAAGATATTGCAAATTTTTCAAATAAATTTATTAAAAAATCACATAAAATAAAAAAAAATTCTTAACTATTGTGAAATATGTTCACTTTTCAAATGTAATATAATGCGATAAATTTGGTGGCATCATTCTCGTGGATCTAGCACGTTCCATTCATGAGAAAAAATACTTTGGGTAATAGTTTTGTATTTGGACGCCAATAGCCATTTATAGACTAGAAGAATAATCTATTTCTCTATCCATAATGCTTGGCGATATTTTGGCGACAAATCTGACAGAATGTCGCCATTTAGCGACTTTTTTAAATGTTGCCAAATTAACGAAAATTTCACCAAATTGATAAAAATGGCACTAAATCAATGAAAATGATGACTGATGAAAATTCAACATCTTCAGTGGGGTGTCGCTAACTTGGCGACTTTTTGAATATTGCAAAATTAACAAAAGTGCAGCAAAATTGATAAAAATGATGCTAAATGGGAGGTAATGCATTGCAAATTTTTAACTCCGTCATATGACTGGCATAGCTTCTAGTATACTCCTATTGGAAAGCTCTTCTCCCTATTTGTCTGCAACACTTGGCGATGCATTCAGAGAACTTTGTGAATAATCTAATGACATATTGCCAACTAATAATATTTAGCCCCAGATTGATGAACATATCAAAATTGTAAAAATGACACCAAGTTAATGAAAATAATGCCGAATTGATGAATTTATTATTTACATATTTTAATATATGAACTATATTGCTTATTGAGAATGAAAAGAATATTGATAATTATTAATTTAGAGTTGCATGAAATATAAGTTAATTAGGTATGAAAAGTTTTGCATGTTGTCATCCGGAAAAGCCACAAATGTATAATTCATCGTTAAATACAGTGTGTCCTGGATTTTATACGAGGGTCACACTAAAATTTTTGAGACAGGGACAGACAATATGAGCTAGAAAAAAAGTATTGGTCAGATTATTAAATATGAACTCTTATGTCTGCAGACGATAATTTGTGGCAACAATTACAATTTAGCTATCGTAGAATAAATTTTGAAAGAAAAGAAAATGGAGTTGACGCAAGAGCAGTATCAAGTTATATTTTCTATGATTTTAAAGTGGGTCAAGAAGAATGTCTTCAACGTATACAATTAGCATAAGGAAATTATGCTCCATCTCGTGCCACTGTATTCAGATGGTTTACAGATGGTCCAGACAGAGTGTTAGAAAAGGTCAAAATTCTCTTCTGGATGAAGAACCTACAAGAAGACCTTTATCAGCTGTAGTCCCAGAAAATGTGTCGACCATTCAAAAAATATTAATTAATGATAATCGCTGTACCTACCAAATGATACAGAAGAAACTTAACATTAGATACACAGCTATAAATAAAATTATTTATGAAGAACTGCATATGAAAAATTAGTTTGTCGCTGGGTCCCACATAATTTAAAAGATCACCAAAAAGTGGAGCATGTCAGAATCAGTAAAGAAACCCTAAAATTATTCAATGATGGTGGACACCACATTATTTCTAAAATCATAACTGGTGATGAAAAACGTACATACCATTTTTTGATGTTCCAACACGTCAAGAAAGTAAAGTATGGGTCTTTGAAGATGACCCCAAACCAACAATGGTGAAAAGACAATGAGCAATGAAAAAAGTAATATATGCCGTGTTCTTCAGAAGTACAGGTCTAGTCAAAGCCATAAAGCTAGAAGGATAGAAGACAGTTACAGCTAACTGGTACACCACTAAGTGTCTTTCAGAAATTCTTCAAGAAGTGAATGTTAGGGAACTCATGCTTCACCATGACAAGGCCTCTTCTCAATCAGCAAAAATGACAATCGAATTTCTTGAACAAAAAAACATCAAAGTGATAGAACATTTACCCTGATCTTGCTGTGTGTGACTTTTGGCTATTTTTTAATCTAAAAAAATTTATGTGGGTGTCGTTTTCATTCTGAAGATGAGATTGAGGAGGTTATAAAAGCATATTTTTTATCGATTCTAAGAAATGGATGGCTTGAAGCATTTAATCTTTGGAAAATTCACCTACAAAAGTACATTGATGTTAGAGGGGAGTACTTTGAACACTCTTAAGATTTGGTAAGTTTAACTTGTACCACTTAGCCGTATCTCAAAAATTTCAGTGTGACCCTCGTATATCCATTTCGACAATAAGAGATTGCAATTTAGTCCCCTATGGCTCAACAGTAAAATGTTGCCTGGCCAATTCATAGATCCAGGTTCTATTCTCAGTTGGGGCAAGGTTCTTTACAATCTTATACATAATTTTTTCACTGTGAAAGTAGTAAATTCATTACATTATATAAGGAAAGTCATGCTGCCCACATCAGATTTTTTTGGGTTGCTCTGGGTAGCAAAAATGTTGTCAGTTTGAGATGTTGCTTACTGCATTTAAACAATTGTTCATTTCCTTAAAATGTCGGAGAAAAATTTAGCACAAAAGTTATTTTAAAAAAGCAGGTCCTCAAAAAAGCAGACCTATCTGTAAATATTTAAAATTAAGTAGAAATCCATAAATTTTATGAATAATCCATAGAAGTTGGCAAGTACAAGGGAAATAGGGAAGGAGTTAGCAAGTATGGAAGGAGTGATATGGCCATTTCATTCAGGCTGAAAGTAAAGAATTTTTTCTCTTCCAATTTTCAGATACAGATTTTTTTTATTTTATAATTCCCCAGATTTAATGAGCATGCAATATGGTAAAGCTGAATAACATGTCAAAATAGAAGAGAAAAATTAGACCAAAGGAAAAAATTGTGCTTCCTTTCACGACTAGATGTAGCAAGAGATCAGCAGAATAGCAAGTGATCAGCAGGGAGTCATATCAGACTCCAGACTAAGAGCTTCACAAAGTGAATGTAATAGGACCTGCTGGGTCTTCCAGTCCTCAACCCGAAAATCGCAATCAAGCCTTCATTTATGGTAGCTGCAGAGTTGAAAACAAAAGCATTGAGTAGTTTATATGAATGTTTATGGTAAAGTAAAAGAGAATGAGAGCTCATGAAAGAGATATGGATTCTAAGGAAAAGATGAGATAAGAGTTCCTAGAATGACCCAGTAGCTTGAATGGAAAATTTTTCTCGGAGAAGGGAAAGCAGACTTCTAGGCTGCGTGACACAGGCATGAATTGGTGATCACTGTTGAACATTACTTTAAAACTCCTTTGGATGGTGGGGTGTATGATCATTTCTCATATCCCCCTGGACACACCCTTACTGACCCCTTCTATAATTTTAGCTTGCTCTTGGGTAGTTAGGAGAATGGGTTGAAATGTTACTTATTATGTTTAAACAATTGTTCATGTCCTTAAAATGTTGGAGGAAAGTTTAGTATGAAAGTTATTTAAAAAATTAGACCTATCTATAAATCTATAAAATTAAGCAGAAATCCATAAATTTTACTGATAATCCATAGAAGTAGGCAAATATGGGAGAAGTATGGAAGGAGTTAGCAAGTATGAAAGGAGCAATATGACCATTTCCATTTAGGTTTTTCGTGCAACATTGCTGTCTGAAAAATAATTTCTTCTCATCATTTTCTGATACGGATTTTTTTATTTTTAGTAATTTCTTAAAAATTTGTACAATTTTCAATGACCCATATAATTGTACAATGAACTGAATATTCGTACATTGTACAGACGATTCATACAAATTGGCAGGTATGCAATACTGATGGTCATATGTTTAATGCAATAAGTGTTATTCAAAAGAAATCATGAAACACAAATATAAAGCAAAACAAACTACCTGCACATCTTTCAAGAAACTTTTAACATAAAATATGTGTGTCATCTGTAGTAGGAAAGACAGAAACTTGGTATCGAGATGTATTTTCCAGGATTCTGAAGAATTCAAATTGGTTTAGTTATATTCTGTTTTAGCATGATCTTGAGCAATTTTCATAAATTGGTTCCTCAGTGACCAAAAATATTATCAGTTTCCATCTTGACATTATCAGAAAGATCCAAGAATGTTTTTTCCAACAATGTTTAAAAAGAATCCGTATAATAATTCCTTCATATTTATTTATCTATTTTAAAATACATCAAAATTTGAATTTTTTACGTTTTCTGATACCTATATCGCTTCATTCAAAAAAGGAAGATCAGCACAATTATATAGTTTGACAAAAAGTTGTGTATATCTTTGCATTTAAACAAAAAAAATTTTTTTTCAATTACTCCATTATTTTTTGTGATTAAGCAAATGCATAAAAATTTAAATTGTACATAATATAAATGAAGTTCAGTAGATTTTTATGCCTGGTGGACTTTTCTAAACATTCCTGCCAAGGAACGCAGAGGTTTAAACTATGCCTTCTCTCCTATAGAAAGGAGGGGCATAGACATGGGGATTTGATTTGAAACGAAAGGTGGAAATAATTTGAAAATTGAGAAGGTTTGAAAAGGCGATTCTATAAATGTATTATTTAAGTAGCAGGCACCTAGTTAGGAGAGGGGTAATTTACTCTAAAAAATAATTTTGCTTTAAGATTAATTATCAAATTATACACAAGTATGTATATCAATCTTAATGTTAATTAAAAATTTATTAGTTCTATAATTCTAGTTGAATAATTTCCATTTACTTTATTTAATCAAAATTTCAAGATATTGTTTAATTATGGGATATACTATATTTATATAATAGCTATTGCTGAATAATATCGCATAAATGCAAAATATATGCAATATTATGACAGGACGAATTTAAGAGACATCATTTAACAAGTCTATTCGTCAGTCCTGAGCTGCTCATTATATAACTAGGCCCTGCTTATATATAATTAAATTGCAATGAACATATGTGCATCTTATGGATTTAAAAGTTTCAGGCATACCTTTTATACTCATATATAAAAGTAAAAAGTTTTATAATATCATAGAAATAAAAATATATACATACTGTAATTCTTTTACTTGCAGAGTATGTAAACCAAGGCTGTGGTTCTAAAATCAAAAAACCTCCAAGTCGCAGTTGTGCAAACATTCTTTTGAATGCAATTTTTAAGCCATCATCCCCAAAGTTCAAGTGAATCCATTTTGTGACCCTCAAACAAAGTATAATATCATATTTAGGTTTTTGTGTCTCCAGGCACTCTTCAGAATTAGGTACATAATTAGCCTATAAATATATAAAATTCACATGTTAAATAAAAATATATTTACTATAACTAATTTTATTTTATAACAAATTTATAAAATTTATAAGTAGAACAGTCTTTCTCAACAATTACAGTAAAACCTCCATAATTGCAAAACTATTAACTGCAGCTGTTCTGCTGGAAGCCGACTCCTGTTATTATTTTCCCTACAATATATGGTAATGTATACAGAAAGCATTAGAATTGTGTCGAAAATCATGAGTTTTGAATGGATCTACACATTTCTAACACTCAAGAACACAAAAAACTATTTTTAGCATAATGTCTGTATGCAATGTATGCATCCATTTTAGCTGAAAAACTAATTGACCAAATTTCTTAAAATATGGTAGATGTTATCACGAAGTCTCAAGTTTTAGCTCTACAAAACTTCAATTTTGTTTGTTGTCACTTTATTTGTTAATTTTTTACAATTAAATTAATGATTCAATAACTTTATTCCAATAACTTGCTGTCTCTTTTGACTTGCGTCTTTCCCATTTCCCAGTTGGGGGTACAGTGTAAACTCAATCACTTTCGTGAAGATTGGAGTATTGGGTGGATATCGCCTGCCCAAGTAGCAATTAAAGTTCAGAAGTCTAAATTTCTTTATTTAACAATATAGAATTTTGGTTTTCTAAATATAAAATTGTAACATTATTATAATCATTGCCTGAAAAAAATCATGTTTCTACAATAAAACATCAAACGTTAGCATATAAGATTTAACTCACAGTTTCCCCCAGGCACTTTTGGAAGGGCGCAGTGCCCTGCCTGCTCTTTTGTTACCAGAACAGCGCCCTTCTTGCCCTTTTGTTAGCAGATCAGATCCCCTGCTTAGCCTTTTGTTAAGAGAGCAATGTCTGTCCTCAAACGAAAATCAACCAGTTCTTGTATGACCTCAGATAAGTCCCAGAACCCTTTCTCTGCATTCATTACCGTAAATTTTGATCGTGCCTATCTCCCCCCCCCCCCTTCCGCTCCCTCCTCCTTCAAAGAAAGAAAAAGGGTGATTTAGTGCCAATAAAAAGTAAAAAGAAGATTGACAGCTCCATATCACTTCTTTCCTCCACTAAAAGAAACAAAACGGAAAGGGGAATATTAAACACGTACATTCCTTCTTCCATCTCATGAAAACCTTCATAACAGTTTTCTTTGTCAACTTAAATTTTTGTTAAATTATTTCATGTTTGATATGCATTTGAGTTATAAAATTCTGTAAATGTAAACCCTGTACGCATATTTGCTCTAAAACAAATATTTATAAATATAGATTTCCAGACTAGGGTTCTCTGCGCCATTTGCGGGAAGATGTTTACGTTGATTCTGCCGATTCCGTCAAAGCCCGAGGATGACAGAAAAAGTGGGGGAGAAAAGTTGTTAGATTAGCGCGGTGATTTTAGCCGGCTTGAATGAAATATGGGAGAGCTTATTTTCTTTATATTGTTTACTAATTGCCTTTAGCTACCAGCCTAGTGGCTTTTTGAAAATTCTCTTAATATGCTTTCTTGCTGCAGACTGCGTATCTCCGCTATGCGCGAAAGTCACGGCTAAGAGTACTCCCATTTGTAGATCATGCAATAGCTATCAACTGTGTATTTGTCCACGGCCACCCTTAGAGAGGATCGGACACCACTCAAGTAGTGGGACCCGGGCTCCCAACAATTTTTGAGGGAGGAGGAGACATGAAAAATGCGCAAAAGAGGAAAATAAAATGTGAAGAGGAACTCAGGAATTTGTATAGGTGGCCCTGATCTGACCAGTACGCGTTATATATAATATAATGAAAACTCTGCTCCATGCAATAATGATATGCGGACATATTTAATTCGCGTAGCGGATTTATTCCCAATGCAGGTCATGCAATAGCTATTGGCTGTGTATCTGACTATGGCCGCCCATACGGAGGGTCGATCA
The DNA here is from genome assembly GCA_951213105.1 of Amaurobius ferox. NCBI lineage: Eukaryota > Metazoa > Arthropoda > Arachnida > Araneae > Amaurobiidae > Amaurobius > Amaurobius ferox. The sequence goes on along the minus strand of OX578141.1, from coordinate 67,809,737 downwards.
CCACTCAAGTGGTCGGGCCCTCAATAATTTTTTGAGGGAGAAGACATGAAAAATGCACAAAAGAGGAAAATGAAATATGAAGGGTAACCCAGAAATTTGTATAAGCGGCCCTGATCCGACTACTACGCAGACGGATGCAGTACGCGTTATATATAACATTACGATAACTTTGTTAAATGCAATAACGATTCGACATATTTAATTCGCGTAGCGGATTCACAAAATTAAGCACCTTCTTTTAAGGAGTGTATGTACTCCGCATACAATAACGATATATACCTTGCACAGATGCGTGCAAATCGTGTGACATTGTGTTATGAACATGCACATTATGCGGGCTTATGGATTAACAGATTAGCCCGTTGCAGGACATCCACATAGCAGATTTGAAACAAAATACCCCCCCCCCCCTCATATTAGCGGACTCGTCTTTGACCCACTCCGTGGACGCATGCAACAATAATAATAATCAAGCTCATTTAATAAAGCTACGCCCACTTTAGGGAGGTATACAGTAGTTGTCATTCGCGTATTTGTCGCCCGCTACGCGAGTTTACGGCTAAAGATACGGATGCTGCGCAGACATATGAACGTACATTGCTTGCACTATTAATAACTCAGCTCCATGGAATAATGATTAACTTAGCAGCTAAACATTTGCTAATCCATAGTTCAGAACTTTATACGGTGATTCTTTCTGGAATTTTATTTAGTTATTTAAATCAGTTTTTTTTTTTTTTTTTTAAATCAATATATATATAACAACAAACAATTGACAAATATTTTCAACGTTTAAATATATCTTACCCCTTAAAATCATCAAACCTCATTGACTAATGAGAACATACTAAAAATCAAAATTTAATATTCTTTTTAAATTTAATAAACTCTAAATTTATATACATTCAATAATTGTAATTGCTAATAAACCCAAATGCTCAAGACTATAATTGCATTTGATGTAAAAATAGCATTTATTCAATGATAAATTTGTTCTCAAAAAAGAAACATTTTCATACCTTAGTGGTGGTGGCTCCAGTCCGATGAAGCCAAAATTGTTTTAAATGAATAACATTTTGTAAAATAAAACTTCAGTAAAATTCAATAAAGCTATTCAATTTTTTCAGATTCATTTATATTGTTTACAGGATTCCAAAGTGCTACAAATGACTCCCTAACTGTTTATAGCTAGTTAGTACTTTAGTTTTCACAATGATTTTATCTGGATGTTATAGACAATAGACTTCAGGTTAAAATATAAAATTATTTTACGAACTTGTTTTTCAGTATATAAATTAAACTTATCTGACCTGAAATCAACCTGACCTATAATCTATAAACTTGCCTGGCAGCACATAAATATGTACTTGAATAAGTATATTTTCATTTCTTTTGTTCAAACCTAACCAATCATTACATATTTTTAGAATCTCCAAGTTCATTTAATGTTCTAATTTTTTAAACAAAATAAGATTATCTCATACTTATGCACAAATATTTCACCAAGGAGTAAGTAACAGATTCAGCTGACACAATAGTAATATTTTAAGTAAATAAAAGCTTTCCCACACATTGGAAAACTCAGGTTAAAATACTAAAATATCGAAATTATAGCCACTATACTTTGCAAACAAAGAGCTCATCCAAAATCCAATTATATACACTTGTAGGGATTTCAAAGAGCTATATTCTTGCATAATTGTTTACAGTTTCAGTTTTCGAAATAGCATTACAAACTTGAAAAAGGGGGAAATTTTCACTCTTCTTCAACTCAACAAAACCATTACTCGAAAACTATAAGCACATTTTAAAAATATAAATATAGATTTAGGAACTAAGTTTCCTAATACATATTTTTATCCCTTAATATTTATATCTGTCTTTTATGGTTTCGAAGATGTTTCGAGTGAAAATAAGCAAAATGAAAAAAAAAACACTGCTCGGACAGATACATTTTTTAAGTTTTTCAAAAAACAAGTTCAAAATATTAAAAAATTGAAATTAATTTTATATATTCACAATCTTGACCCTATTTCCTACAAAACAAGAAAATATATTTACAATTTTGTCTATTAGACTTGGAGGTATACACGACAAAAGTGTTTACATTTTTTTTTTCAACAGAATTTTTATATTTGTGGAATTGAAGCAAAAGGGATTTAAGGTGAGCAGTAGTAGCATAGCCATGTACACACTCATACAACAGGGTTTTTTTTAATTTTATTTCTTTTATAAGTGAGCGTATTGTTAAAACATTTTCTGGTTTTTGAGAATTCTCTGTGTAGTTTCGCTGTCACGGTGTAGTTTTTATCAGAGATTTGCATCTGAAATCCCGGGTAATGCCGAACGTTCTAGAAAATATACACAGCATTGCCAGGGAATTAAGATGCAAATTTTTTATTACAATCACATTGGAACTCACAGCAAATTATCAAAAACCTAATATGCCCACTTACACAAAATAATATACAAAAAAAACATATAAAAAAACACTCTGATCCGATGGTGTTAAGATGGAAATTCTGCAGCAATATCTGGGGGGTCTATTATTATTGATAGATTCCATATTCAACAAGCAAAGTATATATTTCTTAAAAATTTCACTATTAATCATATATGTTCAAAGCTTGTTTGAAAGGGAGTTGTTAGATCTTTCCGATGGCATCAATATGAAAACTCTTAAGGTAATATTTTCGATAGCTAAGAAATGCATTTATCAGAAAGTTGTGCTACAACATAAAATAACTAAAAAACTAATTCACATTTTAAAAAATAGTGTCATGGTACACCTTCCCGAGTCCTGAAGTGCTAAATTTCATATCCATACGCCACTTAAATTTTCTGCTAGATGAACAGACATCTTCTTTTATTATTATTATACAGGGTGTCCCAAAAAAATTGACCTTGGCTTTTATTCCTTAAATATTGATCTTAGAGATATCTAATAAATTACAAAGTTGTGTAAAAAAAGGTACAGAATTTTATGAAAAATCGATAAAAATTTTCAGGAGATTAAATTTGAAGAAATACAAAATTTAAATTTTTATATGGCCTCCGTACAAAAACATTTCCAATTAGTAAAATGTTTTATTATAAGTAGAGATGGGGCACAGAGTGTATGTTTGACGGGGAATGCTTCTGGGGCGATCCACTCGGGAAAGCTTCCGGGACAATCCACTCCTGAGAATCAAAACAGAAAGGTTTTACATTTGCCGCCATCTATGGGCCAAAAATATAACTAAAGTTCTCGCAAGTTGAATAGATTAGAAACTGCCTCAATAATATTCTCAAAAAAGCTTCTTTTTTATTTGTGATGCCTTTGAAGCAATTGAAGCAGCTTTAATTTTTTTTCCAAGTTCATCTCGCAGATAATTGCCCTACCAGAGCGTAGAGAGATTGTTAACCCTTTCGAGACGGCGGCATTCCGAAACTACCGTGGCCCAAAGGACGAAGCGCTTCGTTTCCGAAATGTGCCCAAAAGACGGCTATTTTTTTGCGCTAAGCCTGACTCTCGCCTAACTCTAACACAGCATTCTACTTTTTTCAGGAAGAAAGGAAATACTTATTTTCTATTTGATGTATATTTTTTATACAAATTTTCTTTTATCAAAATATTAAAAATTTTAGTGTATATATGTTTTAGGTACAGATGGATAATTCTTTGGCATGTCCTTTCGATTTTTTAAAACTGTACCACATACATGCGTATTCTTAGACAACAAATACTTTGCAAGTACAGGAGAGGTAAAAAATTTATCCAAATACAAAGTATATCCTTTTCCTAAAAGTTCACTTAGAAATGTTTTCACAACGCGTTCTCCATACCCACCATCAGAGCTTGATAATCCAGTGTCCTTTCCAGTATACACAAGGAAATTCCATTTATGGCCTCATTCCGATTCTGACGATTTATATATTTTTATTCCATATCTGGACCTTTTCAATGGGATATATTAACGAAATCCCAGCCTTCCTCTCCATGAGAACATAAATAACCTAATCATTGCCGCACATTCCTTTACCCCCCCCCCCCTTCCCCCACCCACTCAAAAAAAAAACCTCTCTTATATTCCTCTAATTCAACAATGAAATCAATAAAAGACAAAATCAGAACGAGACCCGGAACTCAATTATAAAATTGTTGATGCTACGAGAAGTGCTCTGTTTACATTACAGAACCATGTGTTTCACCGCTCCAAATGGAGAAATAATTCATTGGATTCTCCCTGTGCCAAGGTCAAACATCTACAAAATACATTTAAGTTGCTTCCACGGGCATTTAACGCCATCTAGGAGACAAATACATTCAAATTAAAACGTTCCACGTAGAAACACCAATACGTGCCAGTCGTCTTTAGGGTAAAATTTCCTCCGGCCCGTGGGTGTGCCATTCGTCCTTGAATGCAAGTTCGCAGCTGGCACATGGGCGTGCCGTTCGTCGCGAAAGGGTTAAACCCGTTCTTTTGCCGTGATTCATTCACCATGTTAATTGGAGATTCTTTACAGTAACATTTTTTTATATTCTTTTTAAGATAGACAAACAGAATTGATTTAATTATGTTTATTTATTTTCGTATATATAAATATAATTTATTTTCATACATTTAAATATTTTCGTCAAAAATAAAATACTCAATACGATATGAGTTTAGGAAATGTTTGATTTTGCTGTTGGCAATTGGCAACTATAGTTTGTATTTTCGTTTTTAAGCAGTTTTTTTATTATTTCTCCGGTAACGTTTCTTTAAAGTCAATATTACACGACAGTATTTAGGACAACAAAACCGTTCGCAAAACAGCTCAGACAACAAATTTAGCCACAACATCTCCACTAAATGATGCCTGTGCCTTGTCGTGGTGGTGGAGCTTGTGCGTACCGATGATCCTAAGAGCTATGCCGGCGGTAGCTTTCGCTACTGGTAGGGTCTCCCTTGCCAGACAGGTCAAAAGTGAGGTTACAGACAAAAAGAGGCATCCTGGTCCTCCAGGTTGGGGGTTGGAAGTAAGGCACTTAGCCCTACTCTGTGGCCCTACTTTGTGGTCTCTTAGCACTACTTTGTGGATACGGGTGTTGCAATCCTGAGGTACCCAAGCAATCTTTTTCTCATAGCTGCAGATTGCATCAATGCTGAGCCCCTAGTAAACATCACTTCTGCTCTATGGGCATGGGCCTTAGTACCACCCTTCGGCCTCTGCCGTAAGGAATACCGTTTTGGGCTCGGGAACGGGACCATGTGGTTGTGTTGGGAAAAGAGCAAAGTGGCGTGCATCTGCAGTATTGCTTTTAAGAAACGTTTGTAGTAAACGGCTCCAGAGGCTGAGTCCCTTGGTGTGTTGGTTGGATGGTGGGGGACGTTTCATATCGAGAAATCCCCCTTGGATCTTTGTTGATCCTTGGGCCCTGTGCACTTGGTGCACGTAATAGCCCGTTCCTCACCATCTAACTTTGCGAATTACTCCGGCGGTTACACTTTTCACGTTAGAAAAGTGTGGGGGGACGGAGCCTAGCGGGGGCTCCGATCGAACTGGAAGTAATCCATGGTCTTTCTCTATTGGTGGTTACAGCATGAAGAAATCATATGCTCCATTCCCTGGTTCTTCATGCCGCCACAGAGAAAGTGTTGAAGGATTGGGTACACCCTCGGGTGAATCCCAGTCAGCCATTGAGACAACCCCTCTGGGGTTGAATCTTGGCAAAAAGGAGGAAACCTGCAGTCTGGCTGTGAAAGGAAGTGGAGTCGCGAGCCTTGGTGACCGACACACTGAAACCATGGCTGAGACGCAGGAAATACTCACAAAAGCAGAGGTGCAGGAGGAGGCGCATTCTGGATTGTCTTATTGTTGTGCAAATCAATCTGCACCATAGTCGATCTGCCTCTGCTATTCTTAGCAAAAGGCTGATAAATGGTAGAGCTGATATTGCTCTTATCCAGGAGACCTGGACCTGCAATGGAAAAATTTTGGGTCTTGGGATCAAGGGCTTCAATGTCTTTTATGATACATCCTGTATCAGACCTAGAGCCTGTATTGCTGTCAGCACCTTGTAAAATTCCTTGATGGTGATAATGTTGCCATCAGTGTGAATCTTAAAACCAATGAGCATAAGATGGAATACATCTCTGCTTCGGCCTATCTTCCTTACAAAGATAAGGAAACCTTTTCAAATATCATTACTAGTCTAATTGAGTACTGTAATGACAAAAGAATGATTATTGGTTGTGATGCAAATGCCCATAACACTCTTTGGGGAAGTAGTGATTGCAACCGTAGGGGTGATGATCTTTTAGAACAGATCATACTTTTTAACCTTTTTATTCTTAATAAGGGTAACTCTTCTACCTTCATGACAGTTAATCGTCACGAAGTTATTGATATTACCATAAGCAATAGTATTGCATATGAAAATGTTTTCAATTGGAAGGTTTCAGATTATATATCCTTGTCTGACCACCAACTGATCTCTTTTTCTGTTAATGGTCCTGTGAAACCGATAACAGCGAAGGGTAGGAACCCAAAAAGAACAAATTGGGGTTCCTACAAAAAAGATCTTAGAGCTAGTTTGGCTAGCCACAATGGTGAGTATTCCTCTATTGAAAACCTGGATTTGGCTGTTGACTCTGTGCAATAGGCCAGTATCCAAACCTTCCATAGTAACTGCAGAACCACAAATGCTGACTCCCCAAGGATTGTTCCTTGGTGGTCGAATGAGCTCAGCTGTTTGTGTGGGAAATGCAGGAAGCTTTTTTTAATAGAGCTAAAATGAGTGGAGAATGGCAGGTTTATAAATCTGCTCTTACCTCCTATAATAAGGCAGTCAGAGACTCCAAGAGAAACTCATGGAAAAATTACTGCGAAGGCATTAATGATACTTCTGCTACGGCGAAACTTGTTAAGCTGATGGCAAAAGACAGGAATTGTAATTTGAATACTGTCAAGAAGTCAAATGGTGACTTCTCTGTTACTGGGGAAGAAACCCTGGCTGAGCTGTTCAGGGTCCATTTTCCGGTTTCTGATCCGTATAGTCATAGTGACATACTTGATGCCTGCTCCACGTCTACCTGTGACGACAGAAGTTGGAGCATTGCGAGGAGTGTGGTTACTCTGGATAGGGTTAAATGGGCAATTGATTCCCATAAACCCTATAAAACTCCAGGGACTGATGGCATCATTCCAATTCTTCTCCAGGAAGGAATTGAGGTGCTGGCTCCCATTCTCTGCAGTATCTACAGAGCCTGTATTGCCTTGGGTCATGTACCATCTGCCTGGAGGCATACTAAGGTAATCTTTATTCCAAAGATTGGAAAGGATAATTATTACATGACCAAATCCTTCAGGCCTTTTAGCCTTACGTCTTTTCTTCTAAAGAAGCTTCTAGAGAAGCTTATAGATAGGTATATAAGAGAAGTGATTCTGGCTGCAAAGCCCCTATCAAGCTCTCAGCATACCTATCAACCGGGTAAATCCACGGACAATGCCCTCTATTTATGTCTCTCCTTTATTTTGGAGAGAAACCTTAATGCTAAGGAAGTTGCTCTTACCACCTTTCTCGACATTGAAGGCGCCTTTGATAGGGTACCCATCGATACCATCCTTGATGCTCTTGATAGGAAAGGTGTTGATATCACAATCTCTTATTGGATCAAGAACCTGTTATCTAATAGGTATATATGTGCATCTTTACTTGGTGAGTATGACAGTGCATGCACTTGCGGGCTGTCCTCAAGGAGGTGTGCTTTCTCCAATTCTTTGGTGTATAGTTGTGGACTCTCTTTTGGAGAGCATCAATGTTTCTGGTATTTCCTGCGTTGGTTACGCAGACGATGTTAGTTATCATTGCCAGGGGCAAATTTAGCAACACTGTCTCTGGCATGATGTCCACTGCTCTTAGGAAGGTTGAGACATGGTGTAAAAACACAGGTCTTTCTATTAACCCGCAGAAAACTGCTATGGTTGCGTTTACCAGAAAATGCATTCTTAATCTTGGAGACATTTGCTTCTTTGGTCAGAAGCTTACCTGCTCCAAGGAGGTTAAATTCTTAGGAATTTATGACAAGGGACTCAACTGGAAGAAACACTTAGATTACTGCACGACTAAAGCCAGAAGAATCTTCTGGTCTTGTAGGAATGCTATTGGGAAAACCTGGGGTTTAAATCCCAAGGTTATCCATTGGATTTACTCGATGGTAATCTGTCCTATCATTTCCTATGGCTCCATTGTTTGGCGGTCTAGAATAAGATGTGAAACTGCTAAATTAGAATTAATTAAACTTCAACAGATGGTTTGTATTGCAATCTCTGGATGCATGAAAACTACTCCCACTGCAACTCTTGAACGTTTACTTGGATTGCACCTGTTTTACATGCGTATTGAAGCAAAGGCACTCATTTGCATGAACAGACTTAAATATCTGAAACACTGGAAAGATTACTAAAGGTATTTATCTTGGCGTGATCTTAACAGTAATGTTGCTAGCCATCCTTATTTCTGTATGTCACCTGATGGCATTCATGTCAAATATACATTTGACAAGCCTTACGAAAGTCAGGTCCCCTCATGGGATGACTGGAAGAGGACTCCCACCTACAATAAACAGAATTGTATTGTATGGTATACGGATGGCTCGAAGATTGGCACAAGTACTGGTGCTGGTGTGTGCTGTCTGGATGATGGCACAGAGCTGTCTTATCCGCTTCGCAGTTATGCTACTGTCTTTCAGGCTGAGATCTTTGCCATTCTTATGTGTTGTAGAATTTGCTACGACAGGAAGTATAAGAGCAACCAAATACTTATCTGTCCCGACAGTCAGGCTGCTCTTATGGCGCTTGGGAAGTCCACTATGACATCTTCTCTTGTCTGGGAGTGCTATAATGCACTCTGTAAAATTGCTAGCAATAACGAAGTCATTCTTTACTGGGTGCCTGGACATTCGGGCATTCTTGAAAATGAGTTGGCTGATGAATTAGCTAGAAAAGGCTCAAGTACTCCTTTTGTTGGCCCTGAGCTGGCCTTGGGTATTCCCAAGGATCTTACCAGAAGAATTGTTTATGACATCTTCAGGAAGCTTCAATGTAAGAACTGGCGTAATATTAAGGGTCAAAGGCAAGTGAAAATTCTTAACTGCAATTGCCCTAGTACACGTCAAAAGGAACTTTTCAAGCTCAGTAGAACTGGCATCAGGAGGGCTGTTGGGCTCCTTACTGGGCACTGCACCCTCAAGAGAACCTCAACATTATGGGTGTCACTAAAGATTTGCTTTGCAGGGGCTGCAAATACAGCGAAGAAACTGCTGCTCACATTCTCTGTGAATGTGAAGTTTACTCTGCTCACAGATTCGAACACATTGGTCGACATGTGATTGAACCCTGGGAGTTGAATGGCATTCCTGTCAAGTGCCTGCTCATCTTTGCATCGGCTACTAGTCTCTTTTCATAGAGATATGTTCTGTATGGGGTAGTACAATAGACCTCTGGTCGCTGTGCTGGGCTCTTCTTGAGCCCCCCGTCTCTCATTTCATTTCATTTCATAGCCACAACGTTTTAAGTTTAATCCAAAAATGTTGTTGAGGGAATAGTTGTGTGAAAATTGTCCAATCAGAAATGCGTAAATCCGAACGTCACAGGCGACATGCTTTCGAGTTATTTTATTTCTTACTTTAATGGCGACCAAAATGGCCGATAAACTGCTTTGGAATGAGTTAGAATCTCAAAATGAAAAAAATAATAGAACTTCTACTAAATTATAGACACCTGCGGGATATAAAAGATCCAAATTATACGAAAAAACACACTAAAGAATGCTTTCTGAAATCGGCGGCATTAGACAGGAAGGGTCTGTTAGAAAGGAGGGGCTTAAATTATCATTGCTGAGTGGAAGTGCTGAAGTCTGGAGATGTAAAAATAATAATAGAACTTTTACCAAATTACAGACATCTGTGAAATATGAAAGATCCAAATTATACATAAAAAACACTAAAGAATGCTTCTTGGAATGAAATCGGCAGCATTAAAGAGGAGAGGCATGCTAGAAAGGTGGGGGCCTAAAGTATCATTGCCAGACGGAATTGCTAAAGTCTGGAGATGGAAAAATAATAATAGAACTTTTACCAAATTACAGACATCTGTGAAATATGAGAGATCCAAATTATATGCAAGACACTAAAGAATGCTTCTTGGAATGAAATCGGCGGCATTAAAAAGGAGAGGAATGTTAGAAAGGCAAGGCCCTAAAGTATCATTTCCGGGCGGAATTGCTAAAGTCTGGAGATGGGAAAATAATAATAGAACTTTTACCAAATTACAGACATCTGTAAAATATTTAAGATCCAAATTATATGCAAAAAACACTAAAGAATACTTCTTGGAATGAAATCGGTGGCATTAGAGAGGAGGGGCATGTTAGAAAGGCGGGGGCCTAAAGTATCATTGCCGGGAGGAATTGCTGAAGACTGGAGATGCAGATGGAGAAAAGAAAATAATTTTTACCAAATTATAGACACTCTTGAGATATAAAAGATTTCAATTATACGAAAAACACACTGAAGAATGCTTTCTGGAATGAAATCAGCGGTATTAGAGAGAATGGGTCTGTTAAAGAGGAGGGGCCTAAAGTATAATTGACGGGAGGAATTGCCGAAGTTTGGCAATAAAAATTGCCCTGTGTAATAACACCATTATTCAATCCAAACAGAACCTTTGGGATGTTAAAAGTGATCTTTTCAGTAAGAGAACTCTAAAGCGGTATTCCTATGAGGAAATTATGAAGCAAGCGAATGCAAGGGGAAAAAGTTTTCCCATTTGTTGCTTGCAGTGACGTCACTTTCATTCTGTGCTGCGTGGAGTGATGTCACAAACGTTCCAAAACTGTTTTGCGAACAGTTTGTTATCCCAAATTACGGTTGTGTAATAGGGCCTTAACAGTAATGATTCTTCTTATAGTAACGATTCTTTATAGTAGCGTTTTTTGATATTCTTATATATTAAGATAAAGACAAACAGAATTGATTTAATTACATTGCGTGTTCACGGGATGGAAGTAAGGGTAATCTTCATATCTTAGCTCAAAAAGATAGAACAGCTAATATTGTGTATCCAGAAACTCTTCAATATTAATATTAATAACGGGGTATTAAATAACATAAATGATACTTAACATAAATGATTTTTAACATAATTTATTTGATATTTTACAGAAGTTACGCTTCTCTTACTGTACATACATTTTTTACATACTTTTTAACTTTAATTTAGACATTTCCACAAATATTATGTCAAAAAGTCAAAGCCATATTATGCTTGATATAATTTATAAATTTTGGCTGCAAAGAACTATGTAATTTTTTGGGAAAAAACCACTGAATGAGGAAATATGTCTATAGCGTAACCCGCCTCATTTAGTGGTGTGTAACAAAAGGGGGTAACGCATCCATGTACTCTACCTCAAAAAGGGTGGATGTTGAAATGAGTACACAATTACAAGATTTAAACACATGACATAAATGTATAATTGCATTTTGTCCAATTACTTTCTTATGTTCATCAAAGATTTTTGATGTTTTTTTTTTATTTGACTACGCCCACTTCGCCAATCAACCATAGGTGCCGACTGCGGGGATGCTCGGGTGCTCCAGCACCCTCCGGGAAAATTTGGGGGTGCTCAGCACCCTCCCAAAATTTTTTCATTAACCAATTTTGTTATGTGCAATAACAAATGTTCTAGCTCACCGGGATATCAAAAATTGCCGGTCTGGATATCAAAAACTGCCATGGCCAATGCTATGATGGAGCTGCTAATGTCAGAGACCATCTTTCAGGACTACAATCAAGGATTTTGTCGATTGAGCCAAGGGCTATTTATATTCATTGTTTTGCACATACTTTAAATTTGGTAGTGCAAGACAGTATGTGCAAATTACAAATAATTTGTGATTACTTAACTTTAGTGTGCTAGTTAATATCGTTTATAAGAGAATCTTCAAAGAGATTAAAAATTTTCCAAACATTTCAATTGGGTTCAGACGATACAGTTTCTTTGCGACCATTCTGCCCAACTAGATGGTGTTTAAGAGTTAGCTCCATTTCATCATTGGAAAAAAATTATGAAACAGTCATTAAGTTCCTTGAAGGTATGTGCAAGGAAGTTAGTGAAGCAGGAGCAAAAGCTAACAGCTTTCTTTAAAAAAAATCAAGAATTCAAATTTTCCTTTATGACAAAAATTGTTATTTTTGTGTTTCAAAGAGTAGAGACATTAAATATTGCTCTCTAGAAAACATCCTTGAACTTTCAAAATGCAAATAATTACAACAAAAGCGTAGTAGAGTCTATTCATATCAGAGTCTAAAGACATTTCAAACTCAGTCCTTTCTACAAAACACCATACAACTCAATTAGCAGAATCCTCACAAAAGCTTACTTAAGTGCTATTGGACCACAAATTTGGTGAACTGCTCTCTTTGTTTGCCTGTTGACAACTAAACTGTGAATTCATGTGTCCTCCCTTTTATATCATTCGGAGACTGGTCGAGCTGGTGTACGGACGTGTTCGTGCTAGCTCCTGATTAGCTACCACGTGGAAGACTTTTCGTGCTATAGCTTAGGTGTGAGTATACTAAGTTTTAGTAGACCACGTCGGGCAAAGCAATTACGATGGATGAGCAAAGAACTATTTCAAGTGTGGATGAACTTTTCATTTTGCCAATGGAAGCAAAAGGATTTCAGAAATGGAAGAAGCATTATATCAAACAGAGTGAACTTACGCCGGAACAGGTAGCAGAGAAGCCAGTAGCTTTGGACGTGCAAATACTGAAACATTATAGAGGAACCAGTGGATGGGATCGCCTAATGAAGAAGCATGCAATACATAGCAACCAGATTACAGTTGACCTGGATAACATAAAGATCAAGGAAGCTGAGAAGGAAAAAAGACGGATTGGACCCAGCTAATGGAGGACCAGGACCAGGATAGATAAAGACCTTAAGAACTCTGAGGAGGATGGATCACAAACAGCAGCCGTCTACGAAGCAGCATACATCAGTACTTTGGGATGTACATGCGACCAATTGAAGAAAGATTCTATGGAGTGGAAAATATACAGCCATTTCAAGCTCTATGACTGGATTATCGCCAGACTCGAGGAGGAACTGGAAGAGGAAGGCATTGACTTCAAGCGAGCCAAGATGTTAAAGAAAATCCTAACAGGTACCATTTCAGATTCCAATATGCTAGCCGAGCACCCTAACCATAACACTCTTGTCAATAGGACTGCTTAAAATTTGGTGTACGATATGTACAAGGATAGGATGACCAAACCAGTAGATGTTCTCTATTTAAACTACAAGCACGCGATGTTTGACAAACTAGAGGGTTTTACAAGCCAATCCAAAAGTAAGAAGCTCAAAACTTCAAACACCCCTAAATCCGTTGCGGAAATCCCAACCAAAAATAAATTCAATAACCTAAACGTCGAGGAAGTCGAAACGACTGATGCGCCCCCCTCCCCCCCTAAGGAAAAAGTCTCGTCCTTTTATGTGAACTCCGCAAGCAATTGGGGAGCCCTCATAGAGGACTTAAACAAAACTCTTAAATGCAAAATTCAGGGTCTTCTAATGGGGAGAGTGATCAGAATCACTCCTGGGTCCGCTGAGGACTTCAGGAATGTGCAAGCTCACTTAACCCGTGAGAAGTTTCCTTTCAGTTCCATCAACCTCAAAACTGATAGGCCGAGGAAAATTGTACTAAAGGGCTTGCCCATTAATACTAACGTTGAGGATATTAAAACCGCTCTTGCTGAAGGCTTCAAATTAATCAGAGTAACCCAGCTTAGAAACAGGCGTAACAGGACTCGCCTTACCATCTTCTTGGTCGGTCTTGAGCCGGCGGAGGGATGGGCAAGGATTTATGATGTAAAATCCCTGCTATCCATGCAAATTATGGTTCAGCTATTCAAAGCGTGTGGTCATAAAATGTGCTACAATTGTCAGCTCTGGAATCATCATTACGACAAATGTACCCTCCCCCCCCCTGCCTAAAATGTGGCGAGGGACATTCCACGAGAGATTGTTTAAAAATGCATGATACGCCAGCGAAATGCGCTAACTGTTTAGGATCACACCCTGCCAACTTCAGGCACTGTCCACAAAACCCCTGGAACCGTAAAAAGTTCCAGGAGGCCAAAAAAGTCCAACAGCAGACTGTTAAAACCACCCCCCTCCCTAACCTTGGTGAGGAAAACTTCCCCCCCCCCTCCCTTCAAACAACATCTCCCCTGTACAGGAAGTGCTGGCAAGTGCCGAGATGATAACAACAGGAATTACCGGAGAGCACTTTGCCCACGCACAACCTGTTACAGACAAAATCCCACAAACCCCTAATGCATTCTTAGAAATTCTCAGCTTTTTAAAAGAGTTAGAAAAATATTTCGATATCAGTAACCTAGGCAATATACTTAGGCACCTCATGTAAATTTTGAGAGCAAATGATGATCCGATGACTAAAACCTTCCACATCTTTCAGCTGTTAGCAAAAATTAGCAAATCGCAACCCTCCCAAAATCAGTTTCTTAATTTAGTTTTTGGCCGGCTAGCAGAGAAGTTTCTTCTATGGTTACTTCCCACATCACCTGCAAGCAGATGGACTCTTCCATGTGCTTCTTCGCACTGGAGCCAGCTCATTCGACGACGCCATACTCACTTGGAGGCAATCCTCAATGACATATTTGGACTCATACAAGTAATGTCAAAGCCACAATACCTGCAATCCCTCATGACCGAAGATAAAGGCAGTAATGCCAGGTGCTTCATCAACTACGAAACAATGTTGCTTTGAAACAACGTTGCTCCCTTTTATAGGCTAGGCCAAACACACAGAATTATCTGGATGGTTCCAGATTGTTCTGTTACATTCTGGAATTATCTGGATGGTTCCAGATTGTTCTAGAAAGTTCTGTTACATTCTGGAATTATCTGGAAGCTTCCAGATTGTTCTAGGAAGTTACAATACATTCTGAAATTATCTGGATGGTTCCAAATTGTTCTAGGAGGTTCTGTTACATTCTGATTTCTGGAATTACCTGGAAGCTTCCACATTGTTCCAAAAGACCTTTAATGATTTGGAAGGTTCTATGTAAAGAAAATCCAGAAGAATAAAAACATTTCACTAGTTCCAACTTTGTTTAATTTATCATTTTTATTCCATCGCATTATAGTACAATAGACCTCTGATCACTGTGCTGGGCTCTCCTGGAGCCCCACCCACCTTCATATCATTCATTCATCACATTAAGCACAGTGGTACGAAAATAGATTTCTTAAAAAAACAAAATTATGAAAAATTCCAGAACCAAAGTGGCATGTTCTCCTTTTCCCAAGACTTCACAATACTATAAGGCCAGGTTTAACACCCTATGTCCTGAAAGACATAGGAGAGGGACATTCCAAATCTTGAAATCATGCTCTCGGTACAGTTACCATCTGGTTTAGAGATCATCAGCACAGAATAGCCATTTTTTGTGACTATGAGCATCGCCTTATCCTCATGTACTCGGAGCTGAATCACCAATACATTTTGTGATGGCTGCAATGTATGGTATGATTTCACTTTATTGGTCAAAACAGAGGTTCCCAAAATCCCATTTGTTTTTGTCTGCTAACTATTTTTTTCTGCAGTTAGTGGTTATTCAGTGCTGATGAAATTTAACAAATTGAAACCAGTTCACCAATACTGATTACTGCACTGGAAGCTTGATTAGAAAATCTGTTAGTTCATAAGAAATTCAACAAATTTTTCATTTGGCTTCCTTTGAGTTAATAATAAACAGGTTTAACTGTGATTGTACAGCTGAAGTGTCATTGTTCTATCTATCCTACCTTGCTCATTTTGCATAATTATTTAAAGGTATTTCGATAAGCTAACACGTAATTTCTCTTTTTTAAATAAAACTATCTTTGGCAGAGCTAATTTACATTCTTAATTCAAACTGCTTATCTTCTGCAGAGCTCATTTTGTCATTTTTAACTCAATGTGTTTACATTTTAAATAGACATTATATTCATTGGTGTTATAGCTTAAATTCTGAGGTAGCCACTAGCCAGTTGTCCAATAACTTTCAAATGTTGCTATAAACTTCCATGTACTAGAACCACAGGGCTAGTAACTTTCTTCCATCAAACCCCAAAGCACAGGCAATAAAATTGTAGAACCTAACCAAATGAGTGGAAACTGAACAAAAATTATCAAAATTTCTCTTTTGCCTGTTAGTAAAATATATATAACTAATAAAATATATATAACTAAAATATATATAACTAAAGTTAATAAAATATATATAGCTAAAATATATATGTATAACTAAAGTTAATAAAATATATATAACTAAAGCAATTTAAAATTGTAAAATTATTTCTAAATTGAATATTCTTTTATTTCATTTAGTGAGCATAAATTTATTGCACCCACTCTTTCATATTGTTGCATTTCTAGTAGTAGCTTGTGCTAGTCATTGAAGGCCAAAATCATAATTTAAGCTATAACTAGTGTATATAAAGTCAAGCTCAGTGACGTACAAAGTGAATATAGGAAAGATCATTGTTCACCTTGAGATCTATATGCATGTCTATATGAACCCACTGATCCAAAACATTGTGAAAAAGAACATTAACAAATTTCTGATATTTTCAGTCAAAAACATTTCCCAGACCATTTCAGATTAGAAGACATCACACCTTAAGCATATTATATATTACTATTAATACAATATTACGATAATTAAAATATAGGAGGATTAATTCTCACCAATTATTTTTCACATTGTAAACCTTTGGCAATTCCGTGCTCTTTCATTTCAATTTGGATGTTCTTATTCACATGATGAAAGGAGAAAAATTTGATTATACTTGCAAAAAAGTTATAAAAACTGGTCATAATGCAAAGCAAAAAAAAAAAGCTTTATTTTTGTATTAAGGGGGGAAAGTTTAATTTTATTACCACCATAGAATTTTTCAAAACAAAGAAATACTCTTTAGTTCTACATATTCACAGGGTTTCCCACCTTGAAATGTTTAAAAAATATATTCATATACCCAATTCATTTTTAAAAATGTTCTCTGTGATATTCCAGTATGAAGAAATCTTCATATCTCTCCATATTCGTCTTTCCTGCATAAACTTCCAATTACTATTATTTTGAAAAAAATAAAGAAGATTTGTTCTTCAGTTTTTGCATAAACCTATTATTTACACATCAAAATCCATTTCCATCACAAATTGAGGTTTAAGGGGAAACTTCACCTGATGAAGCTAACTTGAGAATTTCATGTTAATGATACGGGGAAATGAAAATAGCTAAATATAGCACTGGATTTTGAGAATTTTTCCTGGACGTTTTTGCCAAAACATAGAGTATTAGAGAGTATAAGCATATGTGTATATTCTTGAATTATTTTAAAATAAATTAGAAATATTTTTAATATTAATACAAAAGTGAAAAAAAAAAAAATCAGTTCTGCTCAACGATAAAATGTTTAAATCAAGTTAAAAAAAAAAAAAAAATTAAGAATGCCTGTTGAAAGAGTGAAGATTCTACTTCTTTATGCAAAACGATAATCTGCACCATGTTGATTCCAAATTTTATAATAGGTTAACCATTGAATAGTGGCAAAACGAAAATATCCAATATCTGCATGATAGTTTGACATTAATGGACCAGTAACAGGTTTTTTCAAGAATTTGGCTTCGCCTCTAATGGAGATAGTCAGGTTGCCACTAATTGTTAATAAAATATGAAAGTAATTAAGTATGAAAAATACTTAATTTGGTGATTTTACGCGGAAAATCTGAAATTTCACAAAGTTGTCGTGGACCCCCTAAAATTGTTTGGAAAACAAAAAGAATTGGTATGGTAACTTTTTACTGGTAATGGAACAGTTTGAACACCAAATCAGAATCAAAACTAACAATAAACAAAAATTGAAAATCAGTTCAAAATGAAAACCACAAGTTGAAATAAACACAAATAAGAAATGCATTGTATTGTAAACAAAGTTAAAGTTGTAGTCACTAGTCTAGTCAGTGTTGCCACTAGTAGTTAATAAAATATGAAAGTAATTAAATATGAAAAATACTGAATTTGGTGATTTTACGCAGAAAATCTGAAATTTCAAAGTTGTCATGGACCCTCTAAAATTGTTTGGAAAACAAAAAGAATTGGTATGGTAACTTTTTACGGCTAATGGAACATTTTGAGATTGGGGACAAAGTGATTTGTTTCTAGAGGGGCGTTTGATGCATCCTAATAGGGACTCTGTTTGTATCATACCCCCCAAAGAGGTGGTGAGGTTATTTTGATCACAACTCATTGGAATAATTCCTGAGTTTTAGTTTTGGAAACTGCTTTGGAAACTCCCAGTGAAAAATTTGGCTATGCTACCGAAATTAAATGTCAGACATTTTTAGTTCCCCTACAATGCATAACATATGTAAAAGAAAGTATTATGATGGGTAAAAAATCCAATTCTCTAAATTTTTATGGACCTGGACATTTTGAGCATTCTTGAATATATGAATTAACCGTTTTCAATTATGTCTGTGTGTATAACTCTCAAATAAGTTAAATGCAAATCAAATTAATCTTTCTATAACTATTTCAATCAATGAATGTAACAGGTCTATTTATTTTCATTGAGTACTGACCAAAAGAAAGTCTTCAAATTTTTAAACATGTTATTCAAAAACAAAATAAACCCTTATAAAAACATAAGTATGTATAAAAGTGTTAAGAAAATAGCTATTTAATGTGCAATTTTTATTTAAAAATGAATGCCATTATTTAAAGATACAGTTCTCGAAATATTTCATGTTTTTTTTTATCTAAAATGGATCTTCATATGGTGGCAGATAGTGTGTACACTATTTTTGACAGAACTATTAAGCATTTTAATTATTTTTTACATATTTCGTACAGTTATGCACATCTTTCGTGAATTCCATACCCAGCCAGAATTTTATACTGAATATATATCATGTCATCATCTAAACTCTATCTATAGCTAGTCTTGAGAAATAAATGTTCCAAGAATTTTTTTTAATCTGAAGTAGAAGCTACCTACTATTACAGATTCCGAGAAATAGATGTTTCAAGGAAAATATAAAATTTCAATTGAAAGTGACATCTGCAAAACCAGAAATGGGAATCCTCAGATCCTTATGCCTGTCAGAATTATTGGATGCCGAACCCATATTAGTCATAATCTAAGTTCTATCTATATACCCATTATTTGAAGCATTTCTGATGGAACCATACGCCTGTGACCAATTGTTCAAGAGATATTTAGTCGTGCATCTTTTTTAAACACCCTATATACTCTGATCAAAATTAAATAAAAGTGTGTAAAAAGATTTTATTTACAGTTTTCAATATCAAATATTGACAAACAACTTTTTTGACATAAGCAACAGTAAATTCTGCTTTAATTTCCACATCTGGTTCATTTCTCTATCCTGTGCAACTGACCATTCGACTATTCTTCCTAAAGTAAGTGGAGCTCTTCTAGACCAGATACCTTATTCAACTTTGGGGATTTGTGTTCCAGGAAAAGAGTGTGTGTCCCAGAGCATCACCTTCAGCACTGTCGGCAAATATGCAAAGAACATCCTTGTAAACTATTAGCCCATTGCTTCAAACGGTGAGAGACTTTCAATCATAGTTCTATGCAGGGGAAAGCACAGTTTTGTACATGCCTTTTAACCCCTCTTGCTGAGATTGCTGATAAGCAATCCTTAGTTTAATTTGATAAGAGTATCCTTTTAAGCAGATCCAACAAATATTTTATTTTAAAGTTTAGATTCTGTAATGTTAATTTGCAGGATTATAATTTCAGCTATATCTTTTTTAAAACTTAAAAATTGAAATTGTGTTTGTATTAAAAATGTATAGCTTTAATTGATTCTGCAGTATAGAACATAACCACTGGCTCCTAAACTCCAACTTTTTTACTATAGCTAATTTGCTGATTTACTAATCACTTGTGGAGTAAAGAAGGAGAAAAGGCTAATATAAATTTGACATTGAATATTATTTTAATTGCTTATTCTTTTTAATATCACCCTCACAGCAAAGATAGTCACATGTGTGACAGTGACGTTGTAGTCACGTGACACCTGGGTCACAATGTAACATATTTGTGATTTCTATGCGACGTTACGTATTAGTAACTTTGTAACTTCGTTGTGACTATATTCTGTGACGTTTCCACAATTTAATTAACACGTAACAATGTGATGACATTACAATGGAAACTACAATGTGACATCACAAACAAGATAATATGAGAAGTCACAAACGACCATGAAAATGACCAAAATGACTTTGCGGTGACCTCAATATGACATTGCCGAGACGTACTGTGAAGTCCCAAAGTCACAGTGTGATGTAAATCTTACGTCACTGTGAAAAAAAAATGCTGTTAGGGCATGCACACTAAAATGGATACTCAATTAAAATAAATATACATTTCCGAAATAATTTGATACTAAAAAATAACTAAATGTTCAATTTTCAAGTGATCTGTTGATTGATTTGCAAGGATATTTTATTATGAGATAATAAAACATGCTGGACATCATTAAATGAGGGGGGGGGGGGGGGGGATATGGTAAATTTTGATTTGGTTCACTGTTCGTTCATGGGGTGTCTGGATATTGATAGATCAAAGGAAGGAAAAAGAATAATTTTTGTATCAGCTGTTTGACAATATCTTTATTTTGCTACAATAGTGTCATACTTCAAACAAATCACATATTTTAATGTAATTCATATTTAAGGGGCATTTTATATATTTACTCAAACTTTATCATGGTTTTGAATGCTTAATTGACCAATTGTAAATAATATTATATAATTATTTTTCAAATAGCAGGTTTTTAATTTACCATTTTTAAAGTACTTAAAACTTACCGTTTGAAGCTTATTACCCTTCATAAAGTTTGAAAATATTAAAAATGGTCATGTACAGCAATCATATATAATAACTTCTTTCTGTCTAATTTGTCTTTCTGTCTAGCAATGTTCTTGACTTTGAATATCTCATAGTAAAAGTATACTTTTCCCTTCATTCTTTTCGCAATTTACTTTAGCGATAAGATTTTGAAGAAAAGAGCCTTTAGAAATGTTATGTATGATCTAAAATTATTTTCCAACCTGGCTATGAGATCAAATGAAAAGTATATGTAATGTTGTCAAGTTAAGCAACAGACCCTATGCAATTTTGTGTTAAAAAGCTAAAGAAACCATTACAAAGAATGTAGCACAAGCCTTTCCTGAGATATTTAGGTTTCTTATATTAAATTGGCAACTTTAGAAAAGTACAATTATTTAAATATATTTCACCTAATGCAAAGAGAAGAACATAAATAAAACTTCATTGAGTGTTCTCCCCCAGGTGGGGCAAATTTATATAAAAAAAAAGCACAAGGTACCAAGACGAGAGGCGGGGGGGGGGGGGGGGAGGCAACATCTGCATAAATTAAAATTCAATTAAAGTAGAATTAATATTTTATATGTTAATTATTTTCATTGATGCCAGTTGTCTGCAGCTTTTTCATAATCAGTCTGTTGGATCTGGTACTTTCTTGTGAAATCAGCATTAGATTATTTTCAGTAGTCTGCTTCATACGATTCGTTAAGCAAGTTTCAATTTGCTTTAAAGCAAATAAACCTCTTTTGAACTCAGCAGTGTTTATAGGTAGGAGAGACTTGAAAGGGTTGGCCCACCATAATTTTTCTTTTATTTCAAGCTTTTCAAATCTTCCAACAGATGGCAGAACATTCTGCAGAAGTAAGCTGTTACCTATCAAAATGGTAGTTGTTCTTAGTCTGTTGTTCAAACTAGATTGGATTTTGTGTTTTCATCATCAAAAAGTAAGTTTTTTTTTTCCTATTTGTAAATAATTTGTTTAAACATAAGAATTCAAACTTATATGCTGAAAGTTCAGAACCTTAGCTACATAACTACTATTTTATTATTTTCCAAATCAATACCTAATTTAAGTTCTCTGAAATCAAAAGCAAAATCACTATCAGTAGAGGCTTGACCCATGATATGTAAGGGAGGCTTGACCCATGGTTCAAACCTTCCTCCTATGATTATAATGAATTCAAATGAGTATTAAATATATGTTTAGTTGTTTTTAAGAAATATTTATATAATTTAACGCCATGAACAACATCTAATTTATGCATCAAATATTCTTTGATAAAGAAATGTGCAGATATTGTTTTATAAAATATTCTTTGGTAGCTATGATTTAAAATCTATATTTTAAAAAATACAAGTTTACTTTAATTTAAATGCATCTATAAATAAACATATATTTATTTTAAAATGGTCTGTGTTTGATAATGCTCAACCGTTCATATCTATAAAAAGGAGACTTTAGATTTCTTAATTGTGCCTTTTTACCATAATCTAAAAAACACCACTTCATAGTAAAAATTTCCCCCAAAGTACAAGAAGAAAGAACCTCTTTCTAAAATAGTTATGAAATCTCAAATTAATTTGTGGTCCCATAAGACCGAAGCTGTACTTTCAGGTCTAGTGTACCCTGCTGAAAAATCTTGAATTAGGATTAGGTTTTCAGATTTTTCACTGTGTGACCAACAGATAGACACATTTATTATGTTAAAATATTTTTGTATTGCCTTATGTATTTAACTGGAGTCTACACCCTGTATTTGAACTGTTTGTGACTCTGCTGGCAGAAGGTTAGAGGACTACCATTTCAGCAGTGAAGAACGAAGAAAAACATGATGTGTTGAATTTCTGTATTTGTGACCGTGCAACAAATTTTTTCTATAAGATTTAGGGGGGGGGGGGGGGGGGCTCCACGCCAAAATGTTCGAAAGTAAAATGATATAAAAGCATGTTTTACCATGAGATAAACTTCAAGTTTGGTGTATGGGTAAATAGTTCGTAAGAAAGAAAGTGTACAATTTCAGAATTCCAATATTTTTTACTTTAGGGGATACTGCACACCAAAATGTTCGATTTGCCAAATAAATGAGAAACACTGCCTTTAAAATTTGATAGAGGCTTGAAATTTAGTATATGGGCTAATCATTTGATAAAAATTCCCAAGAAAAATAAAATTTTTGAAAAATGTTCATTTAAGGGGGGTGCTCCATACAAAAATGTTCGAAAGGTGAAATTCTAGTAAAACGTATCTCACGATGAGATAAGACTTTAAATTTGATATAATGGCAAATAGTTGGAAAAGAAGAAAGTATACAATTTCAGTGTTTTATAATTTGATACTTTAGGGGTGCTGCATACTAAAATGTTCGATCTGCCAAATAAATGAAGAACGTCTTTTATAAGTGAGATAAGTCTTAAAAATTGGTACACGCGCCAATCGCTCAATAAAACCTTCTAGAAACATTGAATTTTTCAAGTGTGTTCTGTAGAGAGGATGCTCCACATAGTTCAAAATGTAAAATGATAGAAAACATGCATTGTGATGAGATAGACTTCAAATTTGACATATGGGCAAATAGTATGAAAATAGTACAATAGACCTCTGGTCACTGTGCTAGGCTCTCTTTGAGCCACCCACCTTTAAGTCCGTAAGTCATAAATAATATGAAAGAAAGAAAGTGTGCAATTTTAGTTTTTCATTGCTAGATTTGCGACATACCAAACTGTTTGATTTGCCAATAAATGATAGACACCTTCTCTTAAGTGAGATGGAGCTTAAATTTTTTACACAGGTCAATTGATTAATAAAATTCTCGGAAAAAATTGAATTTTTCCAAAATATTTAGTAAAGGGGGGGGGGGGTGCTCCATACCCACACCAAAATGTTCAAAAGTTGAAATGATTGTAAAATGGACTCTGCCATCAGATAGACTTTAAAATTAATGCAAAGATAGATTGTTTGATAGGAATACAATGTACATAATTTCAGCTTTCTAATATTTGCTAATTTAAGAATGTCGTACACAAAAAGAAATTTGGTGTATGGGTGAACAGTTTGAAAAAATTGAATTATTCAAAAATTCACATTATTCAAGGGTTTCTTAATGTGAGATCATTGATTTTCAGCGGGTATTCAGCTAGTATATACTAATTGCCAAGTATATGTCTGTCTGTCACACCTTTTATAGGCACTTCCCATATAGATAAAGATTTGCAACTTGGTACATGGGTCAATTGTTCAATAAAACCCTTTGGGGAAAATCAAATTTTTCTAAAATATTTATTAGAAGGGGTGCTCTACACTAAAACGTTCATGCAAAATACATTCTACATAGAAAAACATTCTTAGCTATGACATAGACTTTGATGTAAGAGTACATAAATTGAGGGAAGAAAGTAGGTAATTTCTATTTCGTCACATTTTCTAATTTAGGCATATGCCAGACTATAAATTTGATGCATGGGCAGAGTGGTATAAAATTGAAAACTGTCTGCGAACAAAACTATTTGCCTAAAAACTTTCTGCAAAAATCTGCCGAATCATATACAGTATATGCACACACATCTCTCACAAAAATATTGATTTTCTGGTTACCTAATTTATTCAGGTAATATTTTCAGGATATCAGTAAATGGAAAAAAAAAAAAAGGGAGGGGGGGGGGGGGGGAGAAACATGATTTACCAGAATTAGATATATAATCCAGTTTTTTGAAAATGAAAGTAACAGTGCATATGCATTACTCATAATAAAAAAAATATTATTTTTAATAATTCTTTAAAATTTTTGAAATTCGAAAAACCTTCTGTGAAAGGCGTTTGGCTATATTCTCTGACTCTGTGTATGGGTAGATAGTTCGAAAGGAAAAAGGTATGCAATTTAAGTTTTCCAATATTTGCTACTTTAGGGGTGGCGCATGCATACCAAAAGTTTTGATTTGACGAAAAAATGAGAAACTCTTGTGAGATAGAATCTTGCAGTTAGGTATACGGGTCAATCGCTCTATAAAACCCTCTGGAAAAATCGAATTTTTTTTTAAATGTTCATTAGAGGGGGGGGGGGGGGAGTTTACATAAAGGTTAG
Source organism: Amaurobius ferox (assembly GCA_951213105.1). Taxonomy (NCBI): domain Eukaryota; kingdom Metazoa; phylum Arthropoda; class Arachnida; order Araneae; family Amaurobiidae; genus Amaurobius; species Amaurobius ferox. The sequence continues at coordinate 67,784,693 of OX578141.1, read as the reverse complement.
TTCTTTTATTTATTCATACCATATTTTGAAATTGTCTTTGTATTTTCTCGTGTTTTTAAAATGGGTCTTTTAATATAAGTATTGAGTTTTTTTTTATTTCGTTAAAGTAAAATCATTTTTCTAAGTATGATATTTTAGGAATTTTGTTAGAAGTACAATCATTTTTCTAGGTGGGGTTTTTTTTTTCTAATTTTGTTAAAGTACAATCTTTTTTCCCAAGTATCGTTTTTTTTTTTGGCAAAGTATAATTATTTCTCATTTTGGGTGATCGGTAGAATAGCCCACACCTTAAGTTTCAAAGTACAAAATAATGCCAAGTTGGCACCATGCACCAGCACCGGGTTACAATTGCATTCCATTTACTTCGCCAAGCTGATAGCCTACGACTTTCAATCAGCACACGACTTTTACGGAATAGTATTTCAATAGTAATCTGTGTATTTCATCAGATCTTTTTGCAAACTTTTTTCGAATATATATTTGTTTCTACAAAAGTTCGTTTTGTGAATCATTTTCGATCAATTTTGCTGATTTGTTTTGCAGCAACCTTTTTTCGAATATATATTTGTTGATTTCCATGTAATTGACGTACATAAAGATTTTCAGTATTAGTGATTGCAGTTAAAGTTTCTAAATGGCATCTGGTAAGCCAGGCAAATAGATTCGAGCGAATGTTCTAGAAAATGTGCTCAAGTGGATGTTGGCAAAAATTTTATTATATGGTTAGAATAAGGTTAGTTATTTTCTTTGTTCATCCCGTGTTTTGAAATTGACTTTTGTGTTTTAAGTGTTTTTAAAATGGGCTTCTTAATTTTAAAGTATCGCTTTTTCTTGAATTTTGTTAAAGTCCAATCTATTTTTTAAGTCTTGTTTTTTCTTAAATTTAGTTAAAGTACAAACGTTTTTCTTAAATTTAGATGAAGTACAATCTTTTTCCTAAGTTCTGTTTTTCTTAAATTTAGTTAAAGTACAAACTTTTTTCTAAGTATCGTATTTTCTTAAATTTAGTTAAGTATAATCTTTTTTCTAAGTATCGTTTTTTCTTAAATTTAAAGTATCGTTTTTTCTTAAATTTAGTTTACAAACTTTTTTTTATAAGTATCATTTTTTCTTAAAGTACAAACTTTTTCTAAGTTCTGTTTTTTCTTAAATTTTGTTACAAACGACTTTTTTTTAAATTTCATATTTTTAATAATAGTGTTGGGAGGAGTCAATTTTATAATACACAAAAATCGTATTTTGTAAGATTTTTATGAGTATTATTCACTTTTAATGAGTATTATTCTCGGGTGATTCTTAGAATAGAACCCCACTCATTTTTCAGAGTACGATCCAGCGCCAAGTTGGCGCGATTCTGCGGGTTACAATTCTATTCTGGCTACTTCGCAAATCTGGTAGCCTTCGAACGGACATCCAATCAACGCTCGCCTTTTTGGGATGCTGCGCGCGCACCTTTTTATTCTTTGGATTCTGCATTTTAATAGGCAGTAATAGTCTTCTGTGTATGTCATCAGACCTTTTTCGATCGAATTCGTTGACTCTTGTTTTTACAGATCTTTTTCGATCAATTTGCAAAGATGTAAACACGTACAAACTTTTTGGAATAAATATTTAAAACATTCCTCGTAATTCATGGACATTAACATTTTACGCAAATTTTCAATAGATTTGCAGGCTCCGGTGTTAAATGTACGTGTATGTTCAAGAAAACGTGTTGCAGTGTTGAATGTACGTGTAAGAAAACATGTTCCAGAGTGGATGTAATTAAAAATATGGATATCCATTACATAAAGGTTAGTTTTTTCTTTGTTCATCCCGTGTTTTGAAATTGTCTATTGTATTTTTCCGTGTTTTTAAAATGGGTTTCTTAATTTTAAAGTATCATTTTTTTCTTGATTTTTGTTAAAGTACAAACTTTTTTCTAAGTTCCGTTTTTTCTTAAATTTTGTTAAAGTGCAATCTTTTTTCTAAGTATCGTTTTTTCTTAAATTTACTTAAAGTACAAACTTTTTTCTAAGTTCCGTTTTTCCTTAAATTTAGTTAAAGTACAATCCGTTTTCTAAGTATCGTTTTTTAATTTTCGATTTATAAGTTTTTGATATTGATTTAAATTCAAAAAATATTTTAAGTATCCAGCGTTTTTAAAATTTTATTATTCTGCCATTACGCAATATTTTTATAGTTCTGCCATTACGCAATATTTTTTAAATGCACAAAAATAGTATTTTGTAATCTTTTTATGAGTATTATTAACTTTTATTTATATTCAATTGCAATATCATTTAACAAAATTACAGTTCATAAAACTCTAGAATACGACGTCCCTATTGTAGGAGGAGCCTATTTTAAAACACGGGAATATACGTCACTTCAGTTCGAAGGAGTCAGTTTCAAAACACTGAGAATGCGCCAACTTGGCGCAATTTTGTACTTAGAAAAAAAAACGAGTGGGGGTCTATTCTGAGAATTTACCTTATTCTCTTTTATTAAAATTGAATTGCACTATCATTTACATTCAAAATACCAGTTCATAAAACTGTAGAATATGTCACTTTGGTAGGAGGAGCCTATTTTAAAACAGGGGAAAATACGTCACTTGAGTTGGGAGGAGTCAATTTCAAAACACTGAGAAACGACCGTTGGCGTAACTTTGTACTTTGAAAAATGAGGTGCGGGCTATTCTACCGATTTATCCTTATTTTTTGAAATTTTGGCAAAGTAAATTATGTAATTATTTGGCAAAGTAAAGTATCATTCTTTGAAATTTTCTAAAAGTATTGAGTTTTGAAATTTTAATCCCCAAAATTTTCTAACTATCAGGTTGAAATACTTTTACAAGTACAAAAAAATTACAGTTTTTGAAATTATTTTAAAATCACAAAAATGTTAAGTATTATATGTTTCAATATGTTTTCTAAAATTTTCAGTTATTTATTCTGAAATTCTAAGTTGCGCAATTTTTTTTTAAATTCACATAAAATCTTATTTTGTAACTTTTTATAGGTATTTTACACTTTCATTCAAACTGAATTATACTATCATTTAGATTCAAAATTCTAGTTCAGAACAAGATAGAATACATCAACATCACTATATATGAAGGAGTAAATTTATAACACTGAGAAACATGCCAACTTGGCACATTTTTTGTACTCTGAATAAAATGAGTGGTGGGCTATTCTATCAGGTTACCATCAGTTTCGTTAGGGTAGGCCCCTAATGAAGCTAACTTTCCTGTCCCCTCTCCCCTGTAGTTTTATCTATAGCTGGTAGCAAGTATGACATCATTGTTGTCATGGCAACAGTACATGTTCATGAAAAGTTAGCGAGTTTTTCTCGCCAGCAATTCTCTTGCTGATAGAATTATATTAGAATGGTTTGAAATGTTGAAATTCTCATTACAATCAAAATTAAAGTATAACATTCTTGTATTCTGCAGTGCGTGCAGTATAATGTATTGTAGAAATAAACATAATTTGCTGCCATTAATAAGTGGTTCTTCATAGGTGAAGTGGCACCTGAACAGCCACCATTGATGTAAAGTCCACAAGGAAGTTTCTAGCTTTTCTTATATATACCAGTTCCCTTAAAATTCTAATACATCAAATACTTTACCTTTGCTTAAAAATGAAACTTTATAGTATTCCTTTATAGTATGGGTCACCTAATTATTGTCTACTACCAAGGATGTACCATGAACCTGTAATTGTAAAGATAGTTTTTGTATATAATTGTAAAATTACTTCATCAGAACTCACCTCAAAAAATGCAACGTTATTTGGGAAAACAGAAGAGGATTTAGTATTGAGGATCCCAGCTTTAGCTAATGGTCCATATACAGCAGCCATAGATAGAGGAAAGTTAATGTTTTCTGAAGCATTTTTACTCATGAATCGAAGAAGTTTTCTATGTGCTAAGTTGATTAATTTTTTATCTATATCAATGCCGAGAATCTTATGTGGCTTCCAATATCTTGCAATATGTAGAGTCAATTCGCCTGAATTACAGCCAATATCTAGAACATCTTTACCAGAGAATATACTATTACTCAAAATACGAAGTCTTTGATCAAAGCAATCATTTCTGGATGCATCCCAATTCATTTGATTGACCCTATGATTTCCATAGCAAAACTTTTGAGCATTAGCACGAAACTTTACATAATCAGCTTTTCGTTGCATTCTTGTTTTGGAATGCCGCCTTTTGTTTACTTGCTTATGGGAATCATCAATGTCTTTAGAAAAGCTTCTTGAATGATACCTTTTAAAAAATTTAGCTGGTGAACCTTGAGGTACTACAGGTGAAACAATCTTATCAGATGCAACATGTTCTACTGAAATGGTTGGATTATCTACAGTTAACTCACTTTCTTGACTGTCATCAAGTTGATTTATTGGAACACAGCTTTCAACATTAACAATTAATTCACAGGACTCTGGCTTAGTCGACACCATGACCTTAGCAACTGTATTATCATTTTCCTCTCTACGATTCTTGCGATGCCGCCTTCTTTTACGAGGCTTTGATGTTAACAAATTGAATTCTATTTCTTCACCAGTATTGAGATTTAAAGGGTCATAAATATTGGGTGGAATCAAGACCTGAACTTGCGTACGATGGCGAGACATGGGCATAGGGGATGAAGCAGGAGTAAATGCGTTTAGCTGTTGATTAACTTTCTCATCTTCTAAGCTCCTTAAGTTTAAAGGATCATTAATATTTCCACCCAACAAAAATTTGGTAGGCAATGCAATGCTAGTGAATCTTCGTCGCCTCTTAAAAAGCACCTTATGTTCTTGGCTTCCTGGAAATGAAAAACGTCTTTTAAAAGCTTTTTGAGGATGGAACACTATGGATCGCTGCACTTGTTTTCTTATTAATGCATGTCCTCTTCCAAACCTTATTTTTGATTTTCTCATTTCACCTTCAGATTCAACTTCATCTTGGAGTGTAATATTGGTTTGACACTGAAAACTGTGTGTTAACGACAAACAGGTTTGAATCGTTGGACTAGAAGCCATTATAAAATTATCTTCTGGCACAAAATATATATATTACATATAACATTTAAGTTATAACATACAATACAATCCTTCAATCAAATCGTACTTAAACAAGGATGGTTACGTGAATGTCCGGATATGAGCGATTCGAAATTGGCACACGTGCTTCTATTTACCTCATCCAGGACGAGGTTACATTAGTTGAGTTCGAGATTATACAGTAACAATGGCCGCAAGCTCTCAGCAATCCATAAATGGTATCAATAAAAATGCATAAAACTTCACTCATGCTATCTACAGAACAATACTATTAATCGCAAAAGTGATCAGTCTACATAACAAGCAGTAAATCCAAATTATTCCCAGAAAAGTCTGGATCGAGAAAACATTTTACCTTTACTTCAATTGTACACACACACATCCAAACGCACGTCGCACTTAGTTGCGATTGGCGTATTGGAAAAAGCTTTCGCTCTGTCACTCTGATGCTGTTGCCACTTTTCAAAATATAATTAGGATATCGTTTCATAGGCTGGCTGTGCGTACGATGGATTCGCGAGGACAGTCCTCAACTTCAAGCCTTATCCTAAATTTACCAAACCTCTTGAGGACGCAAAACGTCTTAAAATTTAGCTATGTCAAAATATTTTCAAATTTACCTGTTTGTATAAAATATGTCCTCAAATCTGTTTGTGCAACCAAACTTTTTCTTCTGAAGGGGTTTCTGAGGGAAGGAATATAACTTCCCCCTTGGCGATACCATTGATAATTTTTTGTAGTCCTCGAATGACTGAATAGTTCGAGAACTACACCATGGGCGTTTTTTTACCAAAAGCAAAGTAGGTGAAGGTAGCATGGGGACCTGCAATCATCACGGGGCCTATTTCTCTTACCCATCCGTATTGGTACTATATTTTAAATGTCTTTTAATTTTTCCCTTACGAACCCCAGTAATGCATGTGATCTCTCTCTGCGTAGAAAAGCATAGAGCTACGTGAATGCGTTTCGATTATGTTGGGGCTCATATAATTGTTCTTACTATGCGCAAATTTTGGGGGCCTACAATTATTAAGGGGCCCACGTCTCTTACCCATCAATACTTGCATAATTTTTAATAACTATTTATTTTTTCTTTGCGGCACTTTTGAGCTCAAGTAATGTGGGGGTGGAGCTATGTTGTGTGTGTGTGTGTATATATATATATATATATACATGTGTGTGTGTGTGTGCGCGTGTGTGTATTATATATATATATACACCATTTTTACCAGGGCAGAAAACCATAGAGCAATTTGAATGGGCTTCAATTATCTTTAGACCACATAAAATAAAGGGCGGATGAGGCCCTTAAATACCCTGATATAAATTGCATATATTCATGCTTAAAGTAGTGGCGTAGGCTGGAAACGGTGTTGGGAGTCTTACCCTTCATTGGCTAAACAATTACATTAGTCATCCATAGGGTTCATATTGAAAACCGAAATTCAGAATTGTAAACCACCGCATTCGATCGTCGATCACCCTGCTCCCTGCCATGATTTTGGATATGGCTGTGGCTTTGAAAGATACTTTACCAACTAGAACGAATTAAAGACGTTGCCTTGGTCCTAAATAAGCGCTCGTTATTTAATATAGGCAGTGTTTCTTTCAGGACTTTTTGGTCGAGGGGGTGGGACAAGTGAAATTTTAGGGAGACAAGTTTTCTATTTGCCCTATATAAAAATATCTAAATGCTGTGTCACATAAATAGAAACTAGGTTGACATAAAATGTCTCCAAAGGGACGAATACTTGTCTTCGGGGGTATGCACCTCCCGGAGGTATGCCTGAAAGAAACACTGAATATAGATACAAATAACACCTTTCAATTTCCAAATCGCCTGTTTTGAACAAAAATCATTCCCGCGCTCCGTTTTTTCCATGCGAAACCATGCCAATTTTACAACATGGGCGTAATATGCCCTAAATAAGGGCTCAATAGCCGATCGTTAGCAGAACGACACAGTGAAAATTCTTTAAGTCGCAAGAAGAGAAAGTGTCCATTTGCCCCAGAAGTAAAATTCAGAAAATTGTTGCTATGTCCATGGGCACCGACTACGGGGGCAGAGGGACGCGAGCCCCCACTGAACTTTTCCAGAGGAAACTTTGCCCCTCTGGGAAATTTCAAGATTTTTTTTCTAACTTCATATTTTACTAAATACCAAAAAATGAAATTTTTTAAACATAAAAATAATTGAAAGAAAATCCCATCAACGTAAATGTCACATTTCAGTTCAGTCTTGTTCACATCTTCCTTACCATAGCTCCCTAAACTATCTCGCACACAAACCAAGCTCCTCTTTTCTCCCAGGAAACATGTTTACGCTAATGACAAAAACACCTGGTTACCAGAACCTTTTCGACTGACCACCTAATTCAAAGAGAAATGGAATATTTACAGCCATGTTATTGGCATTTCCAAAAAATAGCTGTTTCCCTCTAGTAATAACTATAAATAATTACCACGAAGTAGAGATGACTTATTTTGTCTACCTAAAGAGATCTTATCTGTAATTACTCCTCGATTCTATATACCAGTGCCGTCTTTACAGGTGGCATCCATTCCGTTTGAAGTTGCAACCCCCGCGGGTGGCATCCATTCCGTTTGAAGTTGCAAACCCCACGGGTAGCTTTATTCCTGGTGAGCACCGGACGTTTGGCACAGCATCGTAGTCAGGCAAGGGCCAGAGGGATCTAAGCTCCCCCCCCAAGAGGTATACTCACCCACCCCCTCCTGATAAAAACATTAAAGTTTTAGTTGTGATAAGAAATGTCAACCAACATGCCATCCAAATTTTGCATAAACATATTATTTATGAGATTTTTTTTTTATAAATTACTTTGTTTTAAAAATTTTTTAATTTAGCTGAATGTGTGGTTATAGTGATAATCAATTTATTTACATATTTAATTTAAAAATGTTTAAATATTAAGACAGTAGTATTTGGATACTTTTGTATTATTGCTTGGTTCATTGTTTTAATTTATTGTGTCAACATCAACTGATAGGTAGTTAAGAATTGATATTAAGCGTTAACTTGTATTAACTTTCAGACTTTTTTTCGATTAATTAACAGCTTTGCTACTAGTTAATGCTTATATTAAAATCCATCATAATTATTATATATTATAATATTAATGTATAGTAACTATATGGATTTTCCTAATCAACTCATAGCTTACAAATATAAATATGCAACTATTTGTAAATAATTTATATAGATAAAATATATAATAGTAACTAGTATGGTTAATAAATGTTAATGATTAACTGTGTTTAGGGTGAGCTTCTCCTTCAAGACTGTTGAGCCCCCTCAATTTCATTTCAGCCGCTCTTGAATATCGTGTCTGGCTACTACCCTGGTTTGGCAGTCAACAGAGTCATTTCAGACCAGAAAGCTATAATTATAAATTATAAGTAAATAGAAAATATCGGATTCGTAGGAACATTGTGGAAAAATGGTTGCGTTTTGTAGGGGGACTTACATATGTTCAACTCAGATGAGTGATATTTGTGGTGTGGAAGGCAGTGTGATGTTTTGATTCTTTTAATAAAGATTTCGTTTTAGTTTGTGATGAAAAGGAGCGCAATATTTTTGTGCTATTCGTAAAGGTTATATTTCGATTTGTAATTAAATATCAATATACTTATTTCTCATAGGTAAATTTAAATTAAAACAGCATTTTTTTTTCTTTGCGTGAGAAATTCCTCAACTGCTGAAAGACCTGCATATTATATTAAACATGCAGATTTTGATTTAAGCGCAACACTGGTAAGTATATATGTTATAATGGCATCGCATTCTATGAAATTGTACTGATAGGTGTTTTTGAATTAAATAATATTACTATGTTAGATCTTTCATTTAAAGGGATTGATGAAACATGACAATGCAATAATTTTAACAAAAATGGGATTTTTCCAGAAATTGCTGTATACAGTTAGGTATAATTTAATGGGAAAACTCCCAGTTTGCCAAAAAGTGTCGCTGGTCATGTTGATGCTTCAAGCCCCTCATTTACACGTTTATGTTTTCTTAATGAAACTTATTTTTACATATCTTACTCACATCATGGTATGGATATCCAGATTCATATAAATTTATATGTGACGAAATCTTAAGATTTCCTAACATATCATACAGTTTTTTATTTTATTCGTTTGCAACTTTATCATTTTTTACCCTCAGCAGGTGTTGGGCAGGCCCGGATATTAGCTCCGAGATTGGCCCAAGAAAAACGGGGCATGATCGCCCCTTTAGGCCCATCATACACATTAAGGAAAAAGTGAAATGCAATGGCCCCCACCCACTGGGAAATTTCTATAGAGATCTCACCAACCATATCTGGGTCTGGTGTTTGGAATCAACAATATGCTGGAGAGCATAACGTGGCGGATTCTTGCTAGGTGGACTACAAGCTTTACCTTTATCGCTGGCAACGTTACAAGGCACTAGCCTTGTATACCCCTCCCTCCCCTCTTCACTTTCAAGCCCTAATTGCTACTCGAAGGGAGAAAATGCAATGTGTAGACGATGGCATCTGGTACACCAAGAAGGGAGTGAGTTTAGAAGTCAAAGAGCTCAAGTTTCATAAGTGAGAAACTAAGTGGCGCAAACCTAAAAGATTAAAAATATTTATAGTACAATAAATAAAACTGCTGACATCTTTCTTTCGACTCAGCCCGTCCGACCTACCCAAAGGTGTAAGATATCTATTTAGACCGCTGGGGCAATGCCATCTAATTTAGAGTGGAACCCAGTGGGGGCGACATCCACAGGGATCGACGCTCCTTTCTTTGCTACCAACCGTTCGGAAGGACTTTCAAACCCACAAATTTAACGTGCTCGTACACGGGGACAAATTAGGCAAAGGGGAAAATCGAACTCGGGTCCTCCGAGTACAATCCCCGTGACTTAACACTCAGTTATCTCACTCCAAAACTGCTGCTTGTAAGACAATAACTTACAAAACTTCCTTGAGGAAAGCATATATATGTCAGTTAGATTACTACAATTGTTTCGATGGCATTATAGTCCCCTTTTTTCAGGCCAAAATAACAGTATGCGCTCTTAACAACCACTAATGCCGTTGGTTGGGCAGTTCGTTCTTGACGGTTGTTAAGGGCGCATATTGTTCTTTGAAGTAGGGGCTTAAAATGCCCTCGGAACAATTGTAGTCACCTAACTGACATATGCTTGCTTTCTTCAAGGCGGCCTTGTAAGTTGTTATACCTTTATCGACTTTGTGAATCTTTTATAAAACTTTATCGAATTGTCGCCCCCCCCCCCCCCCCGACAGAGATTTTGAAAACTCGGCGCCTATGGCTATGTCAACGAGTTTTTATTCAATTTAAGTTACATTTTAGCATAATACTCATAATGATAATATGATACCAAATTAAACAAGAAAGATCAATCATGCATAAAGCATTGATTATGAAACACTTTCCAACTTCAATGCAATTTTATATAAACATCTCTAAAATGCGTGAATTCTTCGGTAATATTTTTAAAATTATCACAATGCTATATTAATTTATTATATTTGAAAACTTAAAACTTCATCGAAAAAAATTAACTTCATTCAAATGACGGCATTGAAATATAAATTGCTTGGTTTAAACATCGCTAAAATACGATACATTCCTCGGTAATATTTTTAAAATTATCACAATACTACATTAATTTATTATATTTGAAAACTTCATCGAAAACAAATGAACTTTATTCAAATGACGTCATCGAAATATAAATCGCCTCTATATAAAAGCAGCATTTCATTCATTAACATTTTTCCATTCCTCTCATTCCTCCCAATACTATAATAATTTATTTTATTTAAAAACTTGAAACCATGGAGGTACAAGTAATTTAATTCTATGCTTAAAACTTCAGCGAAAAAATCGTCTGGGTACACTGTGTAAAATCAATGAATGTTTCATTCATATCAGCTATATTGCAGACTCCATGAGCTAAATAATTTTGCGTTAAAGAAATGCAACAATTCTTATACAACTCATTCTACATATTTTGGTATTTACATTCTCCATAAGTGAAAATTAGGCTTCGTTGTAGAAATAATCAAAGTTTGATGATCATTTAAACTCAAATATATTGTAATTGCGTTGTTTTAGTATGTAGATGCACAGAATTTAAGCAAAAATAAAGCGGTTTTAGGACGGATACAACACTCAATATGAATTAAAAAGAACTTTAAAAATCACGATTTTGACACAAGATGGATGCCATATTTTATTTTGAAGTGGGCCACGTGATCTCTTCATATAATGGTCACGTGAGCTCTTAATATATAAAGGGTGTAATTATTATTTTAATTTTTATTTAAAAAACTACTGAATATATTTTGCTGAAATTTTTTTTATATATTTTATGGGATAATTTGAATATTTCCTAAAACTTTCGAAGCAATTTGTGTTTTTAAATTTGCTTAAAACATGTTTGAAGAATTGGGTCCCATAGGGTTCAATGTATTTCATTTTTTCAACCCGGGTTAAATCCAAAACTAATTGGGTGATATTATTCATTTACATTCCCATAGGTCCCACAGACTGTCTGAAAATTGAAATCATCTTTAGCAATTTCGCCGCTGTTCAACGCTTCGATGTCCTGTTACAAGCGACAGACCACAGACTATTATATAGTAGATCATTCATCTCTTTATTTAAATTACTTCTATCCACCTCAATATTATTTATTAAAATTTTCATTTAAATTTTGACTCACACAAAAGCGTCACGGAAACCAAATGTAGCAACAAAAAATAAAAAAGATAAAAGCTTAAAGTTTAAGATTAACATTAATTATTTATTAATCATCTTAACATTGCCGTAAATTCATATTTAGTGGAATTATCATTAATGTACATTGCTTGTTGAGCCGCTATAAACCCTCCAATTATTTTACTTTTCGTGTGAGTCTTGTAAAGGAATATTATTAAATTATTATAAAGGTTAGAACAATTTAAACTTAACAATAACATTTATTAAAGATACAAAATACCTATTCAATTCCAATACATTAACTATTCTTCCTATTAATTATTTATTAGGATAGAATGTGAGAGGAGAGCATGCGAGACCCTGAACCATATACCTAACGTATTTATTAACCTGTGGATGATTGAACACATACCTTCAATCTGGGCCTTGTTAGCAGCACTTAGTCAATCTTGTCTGTAGCTACGCGCATCAACTCGAAGTGTAATGCCCACTCGTAATTTCATTGAATACTGCTAACTCAAACACTCCATTTATTTCATGCTATTAGGCGGTTCTATCCACAAGTCATCATAACATATCTGCACCAGTCAACTCTGAAACCACACCACGACGTAATCGATCCTAGGACGGTTGCGATCGTGGATGCAAAGGTTGAACAGTTCATCACTACAGCTATTCCTTACACACTGATAGATGTCACCTTCGACGAACTGCAGCCCCGTATTCAAAAACTTAAGAAGAACAAAGCTCCTGGGAAGGATCGTATCACATCGACGATGCTGAAGAACTTGCCTTCTTTACTGTACAACTACATCGTCAAGCTCTTTAATCTTCTCCTCCGGCATAATTACTTTCCTGGGGCTTGAAAGGTGGCCATTGTTGCCCCCCTCCCCAAGCCAGGTCTTGACCCCTCTCTTCCGGTCAACTACCGTCCAATCTCTCTCCTCTCTGGTCTCTCGAAGCTCTTCGAGTTTGTTATACTGCGTCGCCTGGACGAGTTCTGCGACCTGAGGAAAATAGTTATTCCTGAACAATATGGGTTCAGGAAGAAGCATTCCACTCAGCACCAGTTGCTGCGGGTCGTAGAGCTCGTCCATGAGGCGCGTAGCAAGCGCGAGAGCTCCTCCATAGTTTTTCTTGATCTCCAAAAGGCGTTTGATAAGGTGTGGATTCATGGTCTCCTGTTTAAACTTATCAAACGCTCTTTTCCTCCAAATCTTATCCATCTCTTGCACTCTTATCTCACTGGTCGAAGTTTTGCCGTTCGTGTTTCCGACGCACTTTCCTCTCCCAGGATTGTTCTCAGCGGGGTCCCGCAAGGTTCTCTTGTTGGGCCCAAACTGTTCAACCTTTACATTAACAATCTTCCGCAGTCCCCCGGTGTCACTCTTGGCCTATATGCTGATGACACAGCCCTGCTCACACATCACAAACAGACACAAGTCGTGCACGACACTCTGCAAAGTTACCTGAATGACCTGACGCAATGGCTGACCAAATGGTGAATCAAGGTAAATGTAAGCAAGTGTGCTGCTGTCACCTTCCCCTCCCCCCGGCAAACCCCTTCCACTAATCTTATTCTCAATAACCAGCCCATTCCCTGGCAAGATAGTTACAAGTACCTTGGTGTGTACCTTGATTCCAAATTAACGTGGGAACTTCACATTTCCGAAATTAGTAAGAAAGTGAAGTCTTCACTCGCCCTGCTTCACCCCCTTTTGGCTAGGAATAGCCGCCTGTCAACCCGCACTAAGTTATTGCTATACAAGTCCTATATACGTCCCATTATGACGTACGGAGCCCCTGTTTGGGGCACCGCAGCGGAGACTCACCTTAGGAAGCTTCAAGTCATCCAGAATAACGCACTGCGCATGTTTGCTAATCTGCCGAACTATGTTCAGCTAGAAGTCCTGCACAGAGACCTCAGAATTAGGCCTTTTTTGGAACATGTCAAAAAACTTTCTCTCAAATTTCACGGAGGTTTGAGAAGCGTAAACAACCCTACGTTGGACACTATCCCCCACTATCGGGCGGGTAGGCCGGAGACGCGCAAGCGCCCCCGGTCGTTACCTGCACGATCGGTGAGAGATATCTTCTTCCGCCCCAAAAAGCTGTCTCGTCCAGCTTAGTCTTGTGCTCATACTGTAGATGCAGACTCTAGTTTGCTGTACCCCTCCCTAGCTTTTGGGAACTCGTGTTTCGTTGGCAAGCTTTCACACCTCTTCTGCTACTAGGCACTTTTCATGCTCAAGGCTCAAGGCCCTGCGCCCCTCGGGGCGCCCCCAGTCTATCCCCCTCTTTATTCTTCTCTGTTGGGAACCCGCTTGGGCCCCAGCACCGCAGTTTTCTGAAGACTTGGGGAAGGGCACGGCCTCGGTCGCGATCCCCCCCCCCCCCCCCCCAAGCATCTCTTAGTTGCTTCAATCACCTTTTACTACTTCCTTTTTCTGTCTCTTTTCCTTTTCGTCTGGAGTTTAAAGGGAGGTAATCTTCCTCTCCTGGGCACTCCACTAACCCCGTCCTTGAGATCCTTGAGTCAACTCTGAACAACTGTTCACCAGCATCTTTCTTAAGTCATTTTAGTATATCTCATTTTTAAGTCAAAAATCAAGATTGTCTTATTTCTGGTCTGCCCTTGTCTCAAAATTCCATCTGTCTTCTCCAATGTCTGATCTCGTTCTCTGGTCACAGGCTGTGGTAGATTAATATAGTATTCTGTGCGACAGACGCACAGTGTTTCTTTCAGGACTTTTTGGCCGGGTGGCGAATAAAATTTTAGATGGTGGTGGTGGTGGGGGCAAGTTTTCTATTTGCCCTATATAAATATACCTAAATGCTGTGCCACACAAATAGAAACTAGGTTAACATAAAATGTCTCCGGGGGGGGGGGGGGACTTCGGAGGTATGCTTGAAAGAAACACTGCACACGCATGCATCTTTTTTTTTTTTGAGGTAAGCCGCCTTTACGCTTTTGTGTGGTACGGGTTCAATATTGTTTCAGAATCCTTTTGTTTGGTATCACCATTATACTTCATTGAATTTTAACGTAATTATGGTTTAAAATTCAGATCTGAATCAAGTGAAATTTGGTGTCGCAGCGTCCCCTTGATAATGATAACTCTGAAGAGCATGAAGAGCATGAAAGAGCACATCTGAAGAGCATAACTCTGAATGTCCATCATGTCATGTCATGTCCATCATGAACATGACATGATGGACATTTTCTGTTTTATGATAGCTTGGGACCAGCAAAACAAGAATATAAATATATATTTATTTGGATTTAACTGTAGCGGTACTTCCTGGTAACATTAATCTTTTTATAGCGCAGTAGCGACTTTCAAAAAAGTTGTTTTTAATGTCTATTCCGAAGTTACGGCTTGATTGACATGCATGATATTTTGTACACAAATATAAAGCACCAATTCAGATTGTGTGACATAACCTGCTATCAGGGTCGGACTGGCCACAGACATAGAGCCGGCTGGCTAAGCAAACTCTTTAGAATGTGTCTTTTTTTTCCCTATTGGTGGCAAAATAATTTTTGGTGGAAAAATTATACAATACCATTGTTTTTAACAAAAATTTTTTGAAGCATATTCCTCATGATCTACTATAAATAGAAATAACTGATATGGATTCATCATCCAATTCCGAAGGGGGTCGGAGGATTAGCTAAGGATCTCCACTTCTGGTTCTTTTTCCATTTCCGGTTCAAAAATTGTCATTATAAATAGAGTTTTAGATGCTGACATCAAGAATTCAGCATCAAATTCAGAGGGATTTTGGAGCTCACTAAAAATTGTCACTTACGGATTAAAATGTTTTCCTCTCAGGATATATTATTAGACGATGACTGATATGGATTCAGCATTATATTCCGGGAGAGGCGGGCGGAGTCACTCACTAAGGGTTTCTTCTTCCATCCAATTCTGGGTGGAGGGGGATATGTCCCTTCTGATTTAAAAATTTGCATTTTCCCTGTAACTTTTATTTTTCAGAATCAGCTGTAGATAGAGCTTAGATAATGACTGTTATAAATTCGGCATGAAATTCCGATGGAGGTATGAAAGATTCACTAAGAATTTCCACTTACGGTACAAAAATTTTCTTTGAAACATCTATTTCTCAAGATTGGCAATAAATAGAGCTTGTAATGACTGATAGATCCAGCATTAAATTACACAACGGATGGT
The DNA here is from genome assembly GCA_951213105.1 of Amaurobius ferox. Lineage (NCBI taxonomy): Eukaryota > Metazoa > Arthropoda > Arachnida > Araneae > Amaurobiidae > Amaurobius > Amaurobius ferox. The sequence goes on along the minus strand of OX578141.1, from coordinate 67,768,714 downwards.
TCACAAAGGATTTCAACTGTTGGTTAAAAAATGTTCATCTTACTTGAAATATTTATATTCAGAATTGGCTATGAATAGAGTTTAGGTGATGGCTGGCTGATATGGGTTCAGTATCACATTCCTTATATAGGGGGTAGGAGGATTCATTAAACATTTTAACTTCTGGTTCTTTACCATTTACGGTTTAAAATTTTTGATTGAAACATTTTTTTTTTTCCTTGAATCGACTATGGACAGAACTTAGATGATGACTGATATGGATTCAGCATCAAATTCTGGTGAGGATAGGGTCTCACTAAAGATTTCAGGGATCACTTTCGATTAAAAAAATTATATTTTCTTTGCAACATCTATTTCTCAGAATTGGCTTAAAGCTTAAATGATGGCTCATATGGAATTCAGCATCGAATTTCGGAGGGCGTTGGGGGAGTTCACTAAGAATTTCCAATTCCGGTTAGAGCGACGTCACTTCGGGTGTTTCCGAAATTCGTATACGAAATAAGTGTACAAAAAAACATACAAATTCTTAATATTTCGGTCAGAAATGAAGTGCACACGCCACTTGCAAACATATGAAAGCTCGTTCATAAAATTTCTAGCCTTTTTTATTTTCTTATCACAGGGATCAGCTATAAATAATTACATTAGATGTTTTAACTCCATCTATAGTACTTGGAGAACTAAAGTTTGTATTTAATAAATTTATTTGTTGCTAGCAGTATACCCGTTCTTCGTACGGAACATAATGTAAAGAACATGTGCAAATTCCTATAGTATTCTAAAGGACATTGTTATTCAAAGTATTATATTAAAATATTTGGTTTAATTCTCCTAAAAATAAGTACAAGAATCTCTGGTCTCCTTTATCTTTAGGGCAGATCTTTACGGGCAGATCTAAAGAAGTCATCCTGATCCCGTTCGTGAACAAATTTACAAAAAATATGAAATTGGATCAATATATGTCAAAATGAAAGCGCTAAAATGGTATAAGAAGATATACAAGTACTACTTTTATTTTGTTTCAATAATTGTCTAAACACAATATATGAGTTTGAAAAATCTTTGCCAAAGTAAAACAGATGTCCTATGAAATTAAAAATATCAATAATTCCCATAATCTTTAAATCCGAAGGCCGTTATTGATACAATCCAGTCAAAAATGCAATCCCGATAAAAATTTATCTATATAAATAAACTAGCAGCATACCCGTTCTTCGTACGGAGTATATAATATAAAGAAACTTGAAATTCATAATCATGCCCAAATTCTTATAGTATACTAAATGACATATTTAATCAAAATATTCTGTTAAAATATTTAATATAATGCTCCTAAAAAGAAGTTTAAGAATCTCTGTTCTCGCTATATAAAATTATCTTCATGGACATATCTGAAGAATAAAACATCTTGGACCCCTTATGTAAGCAAATATAAAAAAAATATGGAATTGAATCAATATATGCAAAATAAAAGCGTTAAAATTGTATGGGACCCGTACTAATTATATACGCGAATATTAGAAAATATAACCTGTATTAGTAGATTACATGTATAAATTGAAAATACCAATAAACCCGTAATCTTAAAATCTGAAGACAGTCATTTATTCCAATATATGTCAAAATTAATGTGCTAAAATTATATGGGAAGATATACACGTACTACTTATAATGTCCGATTATTAGTAGAAGATTACCCGTTTTGCAATATGAGTCACAAATGTTTTTTGGTAAAATACAACAGACGACGTAATAAATTGAATATATAATTAATCCCCCTTAATCTTCATACCAGAAGACTGTACTTGATTCCAATATATATGCCTATATATGTCAAAATATATGCCAATATACCTGTACTACTTATATTCTCGTAGGTTAGAATATATACCCGTGCATTCCTAGAAGATTACTCGTACAACGTACAATATGCGTGTGTCAGCAATTTTTGCCGCAATAAAACAATGGCGTAATAACTTAAAAATATCAATAATCCCTGAATCAATAATTCCGGAAAATATCAATAATAATAATGTTTAAACCTGAAGAGTATAATTGATATTATCCAGTCCAAAATGAAATGGCAATGAAATTTATTTTATATACATATCTTCATTATTCAAATCGGAAGGTATTTAATAAAAATCGTCTGCCGCATAAACACATTGGATTTAAATCCGTTGCTAAGCGACATGATATCATTTGCTTCAAATAAATTGGTAGAAAAAATATCGTCTAAATAGTTATATTTCTATGGAACATTTGGCGACAGTTTCGTCAAATTAGCGACATTTTAAAAAATCGCCAAATTTATCGCCAAGTGGGACTGTAGAACTGACAGTTCCACTTTGCGACAAATTGACGAAATATCATCACAATACTATCCCCTAACAAAAAACAATTAATATCATTTATGGAGCGCAATTTTATCAATTTCAAGATATTTTTATAGATTTGAAAAAATTTTTATCAATTTGGTGGCATTTTAAAAATTCGCTAAATGTATTACTAAGTAGGATGGTTGGTCTGACAGATAAATGCTAACCAAACATCATTTCAGTACTCTCTTCTAACAAAACAAAAAAAAATTTCATTGATATGTAGAAGACCCAAGCCACACGACCAACCCGAAGGTTTATGGCAGCTGTTTGTGTGTCGTTTATATCAATTTGGCGACATTTCCGTCAATTTGGCAAAGTTTAAGAAAAGTTGTCAAATTAGCGATATCCCTCCAAATTCGTAGCTTTGAATTTGCAGATGCGAATGAAACATTCTTATCCCGTTTCAATATACTAAATGAAAACACTACAATTGTATTAGAAGATATACCCGCTCTACTCTTTTTCTGTTTCAACAATCGGCTATATGAATTTAATGGCTAAACACAATATATGAGTTTAGTAGCTAAATACGATATAAGCTTGAAAACTCTTTGCCAAAATAAATGAAATTGATGTACGCAGTCAGCAATTAATATAATTAAAAGAAAAATCAAACCGTCCATTCATAAGATATACTTTTATATCCATTTATCCATTTATTTATTATTTAAATCGAAAAAAAATAATAAAAACATTAACAAACACATTTAATTTAATTGCGATGCCGAGCAACATGATATATCCTCCTAAAATGTTAAAATTTATTAACCACTAACAGCATACCCGTTATTCTTACGGAGTGTATAATTTAAAGAAACTTAAAGTTCGCAATCATGTGCAAATTCTGTTAAAATATTAAATTTATTGCTCCTAAAGAGAAGTTTAAGAATATATGTTCTCACTATGCAAAATTATCTTCACGATCAGATCTGAAGAATAAAACATCCTGCCCCCTTTTGTAAGCAAATTTACAGAAGAAAAAATAGGAATTGAATGAATATATGCAACCCCGTACTAACTATATTGTCGCAGATCAGAAAATATGCCAATGTGTTAGTAGAAGATTCCCCGTATTACAATATGTGTCTCAAAAATATTTGCCAAAATAAAAGAGATGACGTAATAAATTGAAAACATCAATAATATCCGTACTCTTTATACCAGAAGGTCGTAATTGATTCCAATATATGCCAATATATATCAAAATATATGTCAATATACATGTACTACTTATATTCTCGTAGATTAAAAGATATACACGTGAATTTGTAGAAGATTCGTACAACATACAATATATGAGTTTAAACAATTTTTGTCATAATAAAATAATTGCATAATAACTTGAAAATATCAATAATCCTTGAATCAATAATCCCCGAAAATATAAATAATAATAATTTTTAAACATGAAGACCGTAATTGATATTATCCAGTCAAAAATGCTATAAGAAAAATCAAATCGTTCTTTTCTAAAATATATTTTTATATCCATTTATTTATTATTCAAATCGAAAAAATAATTATTAAAATTAACAGACAGATTTAATTTAATTGCGTTTCTGAGTAACATGATATAAGATAGAATCTTATAACATGTTAAATATGTCATGTCTTATAACATAAACTGCGAAATTAAATAACGATTTTGATTTTTCTATACTTCTCATTGTTCCGCAAAAGCTTGTTTTAAATAAACCATGAACCATGGAGATAGATTTCCCCTTTAAATCATGTTTCAAACAATTCATTTTTTCAGAAAGTGACTAATTAACGCAAAAAATCTCCCATCAAACTCAGAGATTAAATTTTAATTCACTTTCAAACGATTTTCAAGCTTTTCGTTTGGATAAACCACGGAGTTAGGGAGTAGAACTCCTAGGAAAAAGTTCCGTTTTTCATTAATATCTCGACAACCCCAAGTCTTAGAAACTCGAAACTTGGACAAAATTTATGGGGGGATATTTCAAGGCTATTCACCAAATTTCATTAAATTCGGTTCAGCCGTTTTCCCGTGATGCTGAGACAAACGAAAATTTCGTTTTTTACTAATATCTCGAGAACCACTGGTCGTAGAAACTCAAAACACGGATATAATTTTAAGTGGGGCTATTTCTGGGCTACCCACAAAATTTCATCAAATTCGGTTCAGCCGTTCTCCCGTGATGGTGTGACAAACAGACAGACAGACAGACAGACAGACAGACAGACAGACAGATTTTCATTTTTATTTATATAGATTGAAAATCTGTTTGTCTGCCTGTCTGTTTGTCCCGTCATCACGGGAGAACGGCTGAATCGAATTTGATGAAATTTTGTGAGTAGCCTGGAAATAGTCCCACTTAAAATTTAGTCCATGTTTGGAGTTTATACTATCAGTGGTTCTCGAGATATTAGTAAAAAACGAAATTTTCGTTTGTCTCATCATCATGGAAGAACTACTGAACCGAATTTGATTAATTTTGTGGATAGCCTTGAAATAGCTCCCCATAAATTTAACCCAAGTTTCGAATATCTAAGACCAGGGGTTATCGAGATATTAATGAAAAACGAAACTTTTTCCTAGGAGTTCTACTCTCTAACACCGTGGTTTATCCAAACGAAAAGCTTGAAAATCGTTTGAAAGTGAATTGAAACTTTATCTCTAAGTTTGATGTGAGATTTTTTGCGCCAATTAGTCACTTTCTGAAAACATGAATTGTTTGAAACATGATTTAAATGGGAAATCTATCTCCATGGTTTATTTTTCACAAAGTTTTCCTGAACAAAAGTATAAAGAAATCAAAATGGTTATTTAATTTCGCAGTTTATGAGGAAGATTCTATCTTATATCATGTTGCTCAGAAACGCAATTAAATTAAATCTGTCTGTTAATTTTAATTATTATTTTTTCGATTTGAATAATAAATAAATGGATATAAAAATATATTTTAGAAAAGAACGATTTGATTTTTCTTATAGCATTTTTGACTGGATAATATCAATTACGATCTTCAGGTTTAAACGTTATTATTATTGATATTTTCGGGGATTATAGATTCAGGGATTATTGATATTTTCAAATTATTATGCCATTGTTTTATTATGACAAAATTGTTTAAACTCATATATTGTACGTTGTACGAGTAATCTTCTACAAATACACGGGTATATTTTCTAATCTACGAGAATATAAGTAGTACAGGTATATTGGCATATGTTTTGATATATATTGGCATATATTGAAATCAATTACGACCTTCTGGTAAAAAGATTACGGGGATTATTGATATTTTCAATTTATTACGTCATCTCTTTTATTTTGACAAAGATTTTTGAGACTCATATTGTAATACGAGTAATCTTCTAATGTACTAATACAGGTTATATCTTCTAATATTCGCGTATATAAGTAGTACGGGCCCTATACAATTTTAATGCTTTCATTTTGCATATATTGATTCAATTCCTTTTTTTTTTTGTAAATTTGCTTACAAAAGGGGCCAGGATGTTTTATTCTTCAGATCTGTCCGTGAAGATAATTTTTCATAGTGAGAACAGATATTCTTAAACTTCTCTTTAGGAGCAATAAATTTAATATTTTAACAGAATTTGCACATGATTGCGAATTATAAGTTTCTTTATATTATATACTCCGTACGAAGAATGGGTATGCTGCTAGTCTATCTATATAAATAAAATTGAAAATCTGTCTGTTTGTTTGTCCCGTCATCACGGGAGAACGGCTGAACCGAATTTCATGAAATTTTGTGGGTAGCTTGGAAATAGTCCCACTTAAAATTTAGTCCATGTTTGGAGTTTCTACGATCAGTGGTTCTCGAGATATTAGTAAAATACGAAATTGTTGTTTGTCTCATCATCACGGGAGAACGGCGAAATCGAATTTGATGAAATTTTGTAGATAGCCTTGAAATAGCCCCCCATAAATTTGGCCCAAGTTTTGAGTATCTGAGACCAGGGGTTGTCGAGATATTAATGAAAAACTAAACTTTTTCCTAGGAGTTCTACTCTCTAACACCGTGGTTTATCCAAACGAAAAGCTTGAAAATCGTTTGAAAGTGAATTAAAACTTTATCTTTGAGTTTGGTGGGAGATTTTTTGTGCTAATTAGTTACTTCCTGAAAACACGAATTGTTTGAAACATGATTTAAATGGGAAATCTATCTTCATGGTTTATTTTTCACAAACTTTTACTGAACAAAAGTATAAAGAAATCAAAATGGTTATTTAATTTCGCAGTTTATGAGGAAGATTCTATCTTATATCATGTTGCTCAGAAACGCAATTAAATTAAATCTGTCTGTTAATTTTAATTATTATTTTTTCGATTTGAATAATAAATAAATGGATATAAAAATATATTTTAGAAAAGAACGATTTGATTTTTCTTATAGCATTTGGACTGGATAATATCAATTACGATCTTCAGGTTTAAACGTTATTATTATTGATATTTTCGGGGATTATTGATTCAGGGATTATTGATATTTTCAAGTTATTATGCCATTGTTTTATTATGACAAAAATTGTTTAAACTCATATATTGTACGTTGTACGAGTAATCTTCTACAAATACACGGGTATATTTTCTAATCTACGAGAATATAAGTAGTACAGGTATATTGGCATATGTTTTGATATATATTGGCATATATTGGAATCAATTACGACCTTCTGGTAAAAAGATTACGGGGATTATAGATATTTTCAATTTATTACGTCATCTCTTTTATTTTGACAAAGATTTTTGAGACTCATATTGTAATACGGGTAATCTTCTAATGTACTAATACAGGTTATATCTTCTAATATTCGCGTATATAAGTAGTATGGGCCCTATACAATTTTAATGCTTTCATTTTGCATATATTTATTCAATTCCTTTTTTTTTTTGTAAATTTGCTTACAAAATGGGCCAGGATGTTTTATTCTTCAGATCTGCCCGTGAAGATAATTTTTCATAGTGAGAACAGATATTCTTAAACTTCTCTTTAGGAGCAATAAATTTAATATTTTAACAGAATTTGCACATGATTGCGAATTATAAGTTTCTTTATATTATATACTCCGTACGAAGAATGGGTATGCTGCTAGTCTATATAAATAAAATCAAAAATCTGTCTGTTTGCCCCATCATTACGGGAGAACGGCTGAACCGAAATTGATGAAATTTTGTGGGTGCCCTTGAAATAGCCCCACTTAAATTTAGTCCAAGTTTCGAGTTTCTAAGATCAGGGGTTGTCGAGATATTAATGAAAAACGAAACTTGTTCTTAGGAGTTCTACTCTCTAACTCCCTGGTTCCTCCAAAAGAAACGTGAAAGTGAATTAAAACTTTATCTCTAAGTTTGGTGGGAGATTTTTTGCGCTAATTAGTCCTTTCTGAAAGCATGAATTGTTTGAAGCATGAATTTAAATGGAAAATCTATCACCATGGTTTATTTTTCACAAGTTTTACTCAACAGTTAAAAGTATTAAGAAATCAAAATGGCTATTTTATTATTAGAATTTTATGAGAAAGATTATATCTTATATCATGTTGCTCGGCAACGCAATTAAATTAAATGTGTTTGTTAATGTTTATTATTATTTTTTCGATTTAAATAATAAATAAATGGATATTAAAATATATTTTATAAATGAAAGGTTTGATTTTTCTTTTCATTATATTAATTGCGGACTGCGTACATCACTTTCATTTATTTTGGCAAAGAGTTTTCAAGCTTATATATTGTGTTTAGCTAATAAATTCATATATTATGTTTAACCAATAAATTCATTTAACCGATTGTTGAAACAGAAAAAGAGTAGAACGGGTATATTTTCTAATACAATTTTAGTGTTTTCATTTAGTATATACAAACGGGATCAGGATATTTTATTCAGATCTGAAAATTCAGAGCTACGAATTTGGCGGGATATCGCTAACTTGGCAACTTTTCTTAAACGTTGCCAAATTGACGGAAATGTCGCCAAATTTTTAAAAAGGACGCAAACCAATGAAATTCATTTTGTTTTGATAGAAGAGAGTACGGAAATGATTTTTCGTTAGCATTTGTCTGCCAGTCCAACTGTCCTACTTTAGACAGTTGGACACACATTTTTCCCTAACACATTTAGAGAATTTTTAAAATGTCACCAAATTAATAAAAATGTTTGTAAACCCATAAAAATATCTTGAAATTGGCAAAATTGCGCTAAATAAATGAAATGAATTGTGTATTATTAGGGAATAGTATTGTGATGATGTTTTATCAATTTATCGCCAAGTGGGACTGTCAGTTCTACAGTCTCACTAGGCGATAAATTTGGCGATTTTTTAAAATGTCGCTACATTGACGAAAATGTCGCCAAAACTTCCATAGCATTATTCAGACAATATTTTTTCCACCAATTTATTTAAAGGAAATTATATTATGTCGGTTAGCAAAGGATTTAAATCCAATGTGTTTATGCGGTAGACGATTTTTATTAAATCTTTTCCGATTTGAATAATGAAGATATGATTATAAAATAAATTTCATTGCCATTGCACTTTTGACTGGATAATATAACCCATAAAATATATATAAAAAAAATTCAGCAAAATATGTTCGATAGTTTTTTAAATAAAAATTAAAATAATAATTACACCCAGATAATATGAAGAGATCAAGTGACCCACTTCAAAATTATATAACTCTGGAGTCTGGAATAAAAGTGTATGAATGAAATAGTCACTGCTTTTACATAGAGAGCCAGACGATTTATATTTCAATGACGTCCTTTGAATTCACAAATTGCTCTGAAAATTTTAGGAAATATTCAAATTATCCCATAAAATATATAAAAAAAAAATTCAGCAAAATATGTTCGGTAGTTTTTTAAAATAAAAATTAAAATAATAATTACACTTATATAATTTGAAGAGATCACGTATTCACTGCTTTTACATAGAGAGCCAGGCAATTTATATTTCAATGGCGTTCGTTGATAAAGTTCATTTTTTTCGATAGTTTTAAGTTTTCAAATATAATAAATTACTGTAGTACTGTGATAATTTAAAATATATCAGTGCTGAATGTATCGCATTTTAGAAATGTTTACATAAAATTGCATTTCATTTGAAAAGTGTTTCATAATCAATGCTTTATGCATGATTAATCTTTCTTGTTTATTAATATCTCGACAACCCCTGATCCTAAAAACTCGAAACATGAACTAAATTTTAAGTACTATTCCACAAAATTTCATGAAATTCGGTGCAGATGTTCTTCCGTGATGATGAGCAATGGCGTCTCGAGGTTTTCTGAGGCCTCAAGGGAGCATTTTTGCAGAGGTTCCACCTGATTAATAAATGCAGTGAAAGATCACTATTTTAAAAATTTGTAATTGAAAAAATCGGGTATTTGATTAATTTTTAGATATTAATTAATTCTGTGTCTGTTAATGAAAAAATAAGTGTGTAAGCTCAACCTCTGACAAAATTATAGAAAATAAACTAGCGGCATACGCGTTTTTCGTACGGAGTATGTGATATAAAGGAACTTAAAATGCACAATCATGTGCAAATTCCTATAGTATACAAAATGACATTTTTAATCAAAATATTTTATTAAAATATTTAATTTAAAGCTCATAAAAAGAGGTTTAAGTATCTCTATTCTCGCTATACAAAATGATCTTCACGGGCAGATCTGAAGAATAAAACATCCTGGCCCGATCATAGGCGCCGAGTTCTCAAAATCTCGAGGGGTCGGGCACAATCCGATAAAGTTATATAAAATATTCACAATGTCGATAAAGATATAACAACTTACAAGGCAGCCTTGAAGAAAGAAAGCATATGTCAGTTAGGTAACTACAATTGGTTCGAGGTCATTTTACGCCCCTACTTCAGGCCAAAAGAACAGTATGCGCTCTTAACAACCGCCAAGAACGAACTGCCCAACGAACGACAGCAGTGGTTGATAAGAGCGCATACTGTTATTTTGACCTGAAAAAGGGGGAATATAATGCCATCGAAGCAACTGTAGTCACCTAACTGACATATATATGCTTTTCTCAAGGAAGTTTTATAAGTTATTGTCTTACAAGCAACAGTTTTGGAGTGAGATAACCAAGTAGTTAAGTCACGGGGATTGTACTCGGAGGACCCGAGTTCGATTTCCGGCTTTGCCTAAACTGTCCCCGTGTACGAGCACGTTAAATTTGTGGGTTTGAAAGTCCTTCCGAGTGGTTGATAGCAAAGGACGGAGGGTCGGTCACTGTGGGTGTCGCCCTCACTGGGTTCCAATCTAAATTAGATGGCATTGTCCCCCGGCAGTCTAAACAGATATCATACACCTTTCGGTAGATCGGACGGGCTGGGTCAAAAGAAAGACATCAACAGTTTTATTTATTGTACGATAAATATTTTTAATCTTTTTAGGCCTATTTATATTTGAAAGCTAAGAGTTGATTAGGAAAATCCATATAGTTACTATGCATCAATATTATAATATATAATAATTACAATGGATTTTAATATAAGAATTAACTAGTAGCAAAGCTATTAATTAATCAAAAAAGAATCTTAAAGTTAATACACGTTAACGCTTAATATCAACTCTTTAACTACCTATCAGTTGATTTTGACACAATAAATTAAAACAATGAACAATACTACAAAAGTATCCAAATACTATTGTCTTAATATTTAAATATTTTTAAATTAAATGTGTAAATAAATAATCATCACTATAACCACACATTCAGCTAAATTAAAATATCTTTAAAACAAAGCAATTTATAAAAAAAATCTTGTAAATAATATTTTTATGCAAAATTTGAATGACATGTTGGTTGACATTTCTTATCACAACTAAAACTTTAATATTTTTATCAGGGGGGTGGGCTGAGTATACCTCCTGGAAAGAGGGTTTAGCTCCCTCTGGCCCTTGCCTGACTACGGTGCTGTGCCAAACGTCCGGTGCTTACCAGGAATAAAGCTACCCGCGGGATTTGCAACTTCAAACGGAATGGATACCACCAGCGGCGTTTGCAGCTTCAACCGGAATAGATGCCACCTGTAAAGACAACAGCACTGGTATATAGAATCGAGGAGTAATTACAGATAAGATCTCTTTAGGTAGACAAAATAAGTCATCTCTACTTCGTGGTAATCATTTATAGTTATTACTGGAGGGAAACAGCTATTTTTTGGAAATGCCATTAATATGGCTGTATGTAAATATTCCATTTCTCTTTGAATTAGGTAGTCAGTCGAAAAAGTTCTGGTAACCAGGTGTTTTTGTCATTAGCGTAAACATGTTTCGTGGGAGTAAATATGAGCTTGGTTTGTGTGCGAGATAGTTTAGGGAGCTGTGGTAAGGAAGATGTAAACAAGACGGAACTGAAATGCGACATTTACGTTGACAGGATTTTCTTTCAATTATTTTTAAGTTTAAAAAATTTCATTTTTTAGAATTTAGTAAAATATGAAGTTAGAAAAAAATCTTGAAATTTCCCGGAGGGGAGCAAAGCCCCCTCTGAAAAAGTTCAGCGGGGGCTCGTACCCCCCCCCCCCTCTTGTCGGCGCCTATGAGCCCGATTTGTAAGAAAATTTACAAAAAAATATGGGATCTGTATTACTTATATAGGCGAATATTAGAAGATATGCTGTTGTTGTTGCTCATAACCTCCTGTTTCGGTCGAACCATAAACAGGATCAGTGATGCCAGAAGAAGGACAAAAAATGACACAAGACGAGATCACAAAGTTTTTATTAACACAATCAAGCATCACTGACGAAGGTCTGGGGGGGGGGGGTGCAGCTTCACATTTGGCGAGGACCCAGAAGGCGGAAGACTGACTTCATCCTCAAAAAAACACCCATGCCTTACTCGGGATTCGAACCCAAGCCCACTAGACAGCAGTCGGAGACGCTATCTACTTCACCGCCTGGGCGGCATTAGAAGATATAACCTGTATTAGTAGATTACATGTATAAAATGAAAATATCAATAAACCCGTAATTTTTAAATCTGAAGACAGTAAATGATTCCAATATGTGCCAAAATGAAAGTGCTAAAATTATATGGGAAGATATACCCGTACTACTTATAATGTCGTAGATTATAAGATATGTCTGGGTGTTAATAGAAGATTACCAGTATTACAACATGAGTCTCAAAAATCTTCAAAATTAAACAGATGACGTAATAAATTGAAAATATCAATAATCCACGTAATCTTCATACCAGAAGGCCTTACTTGATTCCAATATATGTCAATATACCTGCACTATTTATATTCTCGTAAATTAGATGATATACCCGTGCATTTGTAGAAAATTACTCTTACAACGTACAATATATGAGTTTCAACAATTTTTGCCTCAATAAAACAATGGCATAATAACTTGAAAATATCGATAATCTCTGAATCAATATTCCCCCCAAATATCAATAATAATAATGTTTAAACCTGAAGACCATAATTGATATTATCCAGTCAAAACTGCAATGTCAATGAAATTTATTTTATACTAGCAGTATACCCGTTCTTCGTACGGAGTATATAATGTAAAGAAACTTGAAATTCACAATCATGTGCAAATTCCTATAGTATAATAAATTACATTTTTAATCAAAATATTCTGTTAAAATATTTAATACTATGCTCCTAAAAAGAAGTTTGAGTATCTATGTTCTCGCTATACAAAATTATCTTCACGGGCAGATCTGAAGAATAAAACATCCTGGCCCCTTTTGTAAGCAAATTTACAAAAAAAAAAGGAATTGAATCAATATATGCAAAATGAAAGCATTAAAATTGTATGGGATCCGTACTACTTATATACGCGAATATTAGAAGGTATAACCTGTATAATATCTGTTCATTACATCTATAATCTGGAAATATCAATAAATCCGTAATTGATTCCAATATATGCCAGAATGAAAGCACTAAAATTATATAGGAATATATATATAAATCCCTGTACTACTTATATTGTCGCAGATTAGAAAATATGCCAGTGTATTAGTAGAAGATTACCCGTATTACAATATGAGTGTCAAAAATATTTGCTAAAATAAAACAGATGACGTAATAAATTGAAAATCTCAATAATCCCCGTAATCTTTATAACAGAAGGTCGTAATTGATTACAATATATGCCAATATATATCAAAACATATGCCAATATACCTGTACTGTTTATATTATCGTATATTAGAAGATATACCAGTGCATTTGTAGAAGATTACTCGTACAACGTACAATATATGAGTTTAAACAATTTTTGTCATAATAAAACAATAGCATTATAACTTGAAAATGTTAATAATCCCTGAATCAATAATCCCAAAAATATCAATAACAATAATGTTTAAACCTGAAGACCGTAATTGATATTATCCAGTCAAAAATGCAATGTCAATGAAATTTATTTTATATACATATCTTTAGTGTTCAAATCGGAAAAGATTTAATAAAAATTGCATGCAGCATAACACATTGGATTTACATCCGTTGCTAAACAACATGATATCATTTGCTTCAAATAAATTGATGGAAATCATATCGTCTGAATAATGCTATCTCCATGGAAGGTTTGGCGACATATTCGTCAATTTAGCGATAATTTAAAAAATCGCCAAATTTATCGCCAAGTGGGACTGTAGAACTGATAGTCCCATTTTGCGACAAATTGACGAAACATCACCACAATACTATCCCCTAACAAAACACAATTTCATTTATTAAGCACAATTTTATCAATTTCATGATATTTTTATGGATTTTCAAACATTTTTATCCATTTGTTGATATTTAAATAATTCGTAAAATGTGTTACTAAGTAGGATGAATGGACTAACCGACAAATGCTACCGAAACATAATTTCAGTACTCTCTTCTAAGAAAACAAATTTAATTTCATTGATTTGCGTCGTTTTTATCAATTAGCGACATTTCCGTCAATTTGGCAAAGTTTAAGAAAAGTTGCCAAGTTAGCGATATTCCGCCAAATTCGTAGCTCTGAATTTGCAGATCTGAAGAATAAAAGATCCTGATCCTGTTTGTATATACTAAATAAAAACACTAAAATTGTATTAGAAAATATACCCGTTCTACTCTTTTTCTGTTTCAACAATCGGATAAATGAATTTATTGGGTAAACGCAATATATGAGTTTATTAGCTAAACACAATATCTAAGCTTAAAAATTCTTTGCCAAAATAAATGAAAGTGATGTACGCAGTCCGCAATTAATATAATTAAAAGAAAAATCAAACCGTTCTGGTCTAAAATCTATTTTTATATCCATTTATTTATTATTCAAATCGAAAAAATAATATTTAAAATTAACAAACGATTT